>ML791536.1:400192-459799 GCA_009831015.1 Picea engelmannii
TAGGAATATTAATAAAATATTCCTTTGGGATTAAGCCCCCTTATCTTAACCCCTTTCCTAAACTTTTAGCCCCCCCTTTCCTTTTCTAGTGGAGTTTATCCCCCCATCTCTTTTGTTTGGTCAGTCTACATGCAATGGTATACTTAATTAATAATATGAGCTTGATTTACAATTACAATATAGGAATGATGGCCTTTAGCATTCCAATATCCCTGGCCTAATAATCATATAAGCATTCTAGCCTATAATAACCTAGCTCACCAACCTATAAAACACAACATATACACAAAGGCTCCCTGGCCTTAAGATTTCACACTCTTCTTTTGGTATGAGTTTCCCATGCACTGACTCAATGAGTGTAGAACTAGACCAAGGACCATGTACTATCCGCTCACCAACTTATAAGCATATTTATATTTACATTTATAATTGGGGTTCATCCTAAGGGTATTATACACACCCATCATGGGCCATCACCTTTGATTGGGATCAACTTGTCTAAGCACGACTTCCATCTTCTACCCCATTTAAAATACAAGTCATTGTTAACAGCTTTATAGTTTATCAATGTATTATAGATGATGGGAATCCTCATGCATTATGTCCTCATCAACTTGGAAATAACTAGACTCCCCTACTCTTATCCCATCGATAACTGAGTTAAGAGCCTTTGATGGTAGAATATGTTCCCTCTTAGAGATCTTACCTAATATCCCCATTGAGTTAAGTGGTAATATGGTTTTGATCAATGTTGTTGTCATGGATGGTCTAGTGGATTACAATATTCTCTTGGGCCATGATTTCATATATGCCATGAATGTTGTGGTGTCTTCACTCTTTCGATTCATGATATTCCCACATGAGGGATGCATCATCACCATTTATCAAATATCCTACACTGACCCCCCCCAAGGATTTTCATGATAAAATCTCACATCATGTTGCTCACATTGATTCCATGCACTATGTTTCCACTTCCACTAATTGCACAGCATCCACTCCCCCTAAAAATGATCTCATGCCTCCACATCCACCTCCTCACAACTTGGGCTTGGAGGATGGGTGGATTCATTCATACTTAGGGGCATCCATGCATGTTTCTTCCCCCAAACCCAAAATAAACCACGAAATCTAAACTAAATTCTTCCAAGAAGATGAATAATTCTTTGAGGCCACTACTTGTTTCAGTGATTCTAGTGATAACCTCCATCTAGGTTCTCCTATCCACTGCTAGAAGGGTCCTCACAATTCATTTAGTGTACCCTATAATATTATCTCCCTTGATAAGTTCATTTCTCCCTCTCAAATAAGATCATCTATTCTCATTGATAGGGATATTAGGGAATCCAGTTCCATGATGACCAACCATTCTCATATAGGAGATGTTGCCCCATAGTTTAAAGTACCAAACCCCCTAATATATATTACACAAAATAATGGATTTGATACATTATTTAAGATCCTCTTTTGTCGATGTTCAACTTTAAACTGCTTGCTATTTTACCTTTGGTCCATAATATTTGGTATTTGGAAATAACCCTTCCCCCACTCCTCATATGATAATACAGGGGGCACTACCACTTCCCAACTTGGTCCGATCATACCTAGCTCTCAAAACAACACTAGCTCATAGTAAACCCTTCATGGGAAGCATTGTACCACCACATTGTGTCTAGTGCCCCCAGACATCATGCGATTACAAAACACATGGCCTAATAAAAATGATCCACCAAGATAGTTTCATTACTTATTATGGAAAGGCCCCATTAGCCTTGGTCATTTCTAGTTCCCCCCATCGGGAAATATGGCCTCCCTTAGGGAGTTCCTTGTTTGGAAACCCATAGTTCCTCGACCTCCTTCAAGGAGTTCCTTTTTCAAGAACCCATCATTCATTGGCCTCCATTAGGAAGGTCCTTGTTCAGGAACCCATGGTTGTCCGACCTCCATCAGGGAGTTCCTTTTTGAGGAACTCATTGTTCCATGGACTCCTTCAAGGAGTTCCTTTTTCAGGAACCCATAGTTCCTTGGCCTCCATTAGGGAGGGGCTTGTTCAAGAACCCATGGTTCCATGGCCTCTTTCAAGGAGTGCCTTTTCCAGGAAATCATTTTTCCATGACCTCCTTTAAGGAGTGCATTTTACATGAACTCATGGTTCCCTGGCCTCCCTTATGGAGTTCCTTTTTATAGTAATTTGTCGTTTCCTACCCTCCTTTAGGGATTATCTTTTCTAGGAGCTCATTGATCCTTGCCCTCTTTCCATGGGCACCAAAAATTTTCATCAAGGGAGCATTTTTACCACCAATGTCAAAATCTTAGGTAGACTTGTTCATTATCATTTATATCAAATAAATGGCATATGTTCTTTATCATTGTTGAGGAAAAGGTATGGGGAACCTTACTGAAGCATTTTCAGATCTTGTTGGGATAAGGCAAGATAATTTGGAATGTCACCCAGGGTTTATAGCCTTAAAACAAAAATACAATCACTTAATCTATAGGTATTAAGTACAAGGGACCAAGGCTGGTTTGTTTTATATATTATATGTAACTATGCGAAAAAAAGAAATAAACTTAAATAGAGGTTACATGAGTGTGTGAAGAATTTACATGAGTGTGTATATGGAGATATAAGAAAAAAATGAACTAGAACATCAAAATAGATATGTGAGATCGAAATCATAAAACTGATCTTTGTATTGATTTCATTATGATATATAAGGCATAATTTTATTTACAAACCCCTACGAGGGTAGGGACAAAATTCATATTTAGAAGCCTTCGATGGGCACCATACAAAAAGACTATGACAACAAAAGAAAACTGAAACTAAATATCCGTATCAACTTGCCACAAAATGTTGTCACTTGACTCTTTAAAACAAGTTGTTGAAATATATGATTCAGTTTTGAATCCTGTCGCCTTCAATAAGACCCTTATGGTTGAATTTATTCTTCTATTTTCTCCTCTTTGTCTCTTCATTTGATTGAGCTTTTATTCCTTCTCATAATTTATGGTAGTGCAACTACCTTTCTTTAGCTAAGCCTAATTAGCTTAACTAATTAGTTGAGACAAATAATAATAATAATAATATATAAGGGTCTAATTAAATAATAACTAATTAGGTGGGACCCCTTGTGACTCCAATCTTTATTACTTTTAATAATCATCAAACATGAAATATAAAACCTCGATCATTTGATTCAAACATCCTCCTAGTAACTCCCGTTCTCATAATTATGATCCAATATTTTAATATCAGAAAAATATAACATGACCATATCCAAAAATAACATTATATCCATGCTGTCCAAAAAACTACCTAAATATATGCTTGTTGTCCAAAACATTTCCAAAGTAAAAAGACTATCCTCAAAATAGAAAATAACATTAATCATCATTAAAATATGTATTTATTGTTAGAGGCATTTGGACTCCTTTCACTACTGTCCTCTTTTGATCTATATGTTGCAACCTTAGGATGATTAGAACCTTGAGTTTGTGTTGCACTGATAACGTGAGAAAAATCATCCTTGAGATGAAGATGTGAAGCCACAGGTTCATAGGAATCTTTGGATGACTTGGAGAGAGTGGCCTCTCCCTTTCCTTTATCCTTCTCAGGCTTGGGAACATTAGTTTTTAGCCTCTTACTAGCATGAGAAGACTACATGGATGAGAAAACATGATCATATTGGGGATTTCTNGCCAACCATGGTGATAAGAAGCAGGTTGATAGACAATCTCTTTCCAACCATCATTGGAAGGAGGTTCTAGATCCATAGACACATGAGGGGGAACACGAATACCAGAAACGTTTTGATGTGGCTAGAAGGGAGGTCTCTCATGTTGGGGTAGAGGATCCCATGGACAACTAGGTTGAAGAACTCAACTTGAAAGAGATGATTTAATTCCTGTGGATCAACATCAAAATGTATTGAAAATCATAGTATTCTATGGCCCCTGTGCCAATTTCCTCTGCCTCTATTAGCACCTCTACCATTACTGCCACTGCTAAAGAAACTCATCATGATGAAATATTCGGAACATGTTATGAATAACTCTTTACAATCCATGCATGAATACTCTACCTAAATAAAATCAAAAGGTTGGTGCTATTATTCACCACAGAAGCACATGCGATCCATCCATTAACATCTTAAAACTCAACAATCAATTTCCATTTTAACAGGGAGTTGTATGGATATTGGGAAGATGAGGGACTTATAATGTGAAAAATATGGTAGCATGGATGGGAAACGCCCAATGAATATTGTTCAAGAAAATGTAGAAGTAACATAAACTATATCCATATCCAACTTTCAAACACCAAACACCAGCTTAGTCTTTTCTCTTTTGTTATTAATCCTTTCTCTTTTCAAAATTAATTTAAATTTCATAATAATAGAATAGGGAATGTTTAAAATGTATTTGGGAAGGTGGGGGGTTTATAATGTGAGAAAAGTGAGACCATGGAAGGGAAAAAGAAGATTATTGTTCTATTATATATAATAGTATAAAAAACATAATCATCACCATAACTTGCCAAAACCTTTCTCTATCGAATAACTCAAATCCAACACACATATGTTTTCATATTATCCAATATAAAACCCCAAGAAAGTTCCAGGACTGTCAACTGTACCACTTTAATTTCCACTTCCTTTTTTTTTTTTTAGCATATTTTTTTATAAAATATTGTTAGCATAATGATTTCAACAATTAAAACCAGCCTACATCAAGCATGTGTCAGTGTTTCATGGAAACCTGCACAGGATACCTAGCTAAAGAATACGCAAACAAAGCTTATCAATTAAAGGAAGAGAGATACAATAAAGAATGATAATCAATGTATGTTATGATATGTTCAATGAGTGAGTGATATTCACTCATATAGGCAATGGCATACTATAATTAAGAAAAGTGAAGAAACAGTGAGTTTCAATGAGATTTTCTTAGGAATGCATGCATAATAATGATGGTATAAAATTAGAAAGTCTAAAATAGAACTAGTCAGTTAACTCCCACTAAACTAGTGTGCCAAAAATATAAATTTCTCCAACACCGCCCCTGAACATCACTATGGAGTAAAAAATGAGTCCCAACTACTAGTCCATATTAGGTACTCATGTAGAATGAAACTAATGAACACTAAACAAAAATGAGGAAATAGGGAAAACCACGTGGGAACAAAACCCCCTCTCAAAAGACAATGCATCAAAAGAAGAAAATGAAGCTGCTATCCAACTGCACTCTTCACAGCAAGATGATCATGCAAAGTCTGAAACTTCTACTCACTGAAAGTATTCATGAAGATGTAGAAATATTTATGGATCTGATGAAGTCCTTTGGCAACCTGTCTAGCCTTATACATCTTGATCCTGTGGACCCATGTGCATCTGGAAATATTCCTTTTTGGTGGAAGTGGAACCAGATGACAAGTCAGATTCTTTAGGAGTGAGTCATACTCCTTTTGCATGGTTTCTTACCATAATGGATTTCCCACAGCCTCACTGTAGAGCTGCGGATAAGAATATTGAACCATATAGAAATGCATGGGCATTACAGGTTTTGAAGATAAAAGTACATGAGAAGGCTCATCATGCTGAGATTGAGTCCTCCTCGAATAAAATGGATTCCCTACAAGGATACCTTCTTCCTAAAGAGTGAAATGTGCCTTATTGGGCATCTGCTGAAGCTTCAGTGTTGGCTTCTTATCTGGATGTACTACCTTCTTATTTCCATGTACATAATCTGAGTGTATGGAATCATATCTGATGTCTAAAACTAATGGAAGCACAAGAGTATATGCATGTCACACTGGAGGTGCATGCAAAGTAATATCCTTATGTGTAAGTAGAAAATATGAGTCATCATCAGAAAATTTAGTGAATTTATATGACCTTGACTTGTGATCCACCTCACCAATTACAATGATGGAATTGTCATGCATGTCAATTACTGAAACTGAATCTGATGTAAATTAAACCTTTTTACCTTTCTGAGTAATCTGATAAACTGAGAGAAGATTCATAGAAAGCTTTGGAACATGTAAAACATTATCAAAATTTACATTATGGATTTCCACTCTCCCTTCTCCTGCTACTGCTACTGGAGTATCATCACCCATGAGAATAGGGGGTCTTGAGCATGGAATTAAAGAAAAGAAAACCTCCTCTTTCGTTGCCATATGTTGGGATGCACCAAAATCTATAATCCATGAATCATATGAGGAATGAATTGCAACAAGAGAATGGTGATTACCTTTCTTAGGAGCATGATCTTCTTCCTTCTTGATGCAACACACACCCGCAGGCACGCCCTCTCACAGGATCTTTTCTTTCACTCGCCCCGAAGAACACTAACCGGTCCTTCTATATCCCTATCGGGAAATATACACCCACAGAACTCTTCATGCGATCCCCTCTCTCCACTTAACGAGGAATCGGAGTTCGCGACTTCGCGAGGTCAGTGGTCCAGCGCTACACTCTTGAATCTTCAAACGTCGATACAAGTCAATGCTGACCTTTCCTTCTTTTTCGAAACTTTCCGTATCGCGATTTCCCCGCTCGCGATACCAAACAACTCTCTTCACCGACTCCCGATTCCCGATATTCTGAAACCCCGATTCACATGCGAGTTGACTGTTCAATGCTTTACCTCATCGGCAATTCGGGGTTCGCAATATCGCGAATCCTGATGTCAATTCTTCAAGACTTCTCGCCATGAAAACCCGATGACTTGTGCCACCTGTTCACCTGCCAACTTTGTTGTGGCACCACGCTACCTTTTAGCTATCGGGATATCGCGTATCGTGATTTCGTGATTCCCGTGGCAATGTTTTGGAGTTTCATTCCATGAAACCCCGATGTGCGATCACACATGTAAATCCGACGGTCCCTTGTGGCTCGGATCAATGGCTCTGCCCCTCCCGAGCTTGTGACTTCTCGGGAATACCTGTAGTATCTCCCTTGTACCTCCATGAGATCTAATGGCTCATGGAAATTCATGGATTCTCCTCGGAGAATACCGTCCGTCCGTTTCTTTTGGATGAATTCTGCGAAATGGACCAAGTATTCCTCCACGAAAACTTGTTCACCTGCAGCACAAACTTACGACACCTTCCTAAATAATTCTCGGCACCAACTCCCTATGCTTCCCTTGGTGATTACTCGAAGGTTCTATACCTTCTGAACTCTTCCCCCGACTTCAATTCCTCAGAAAGAAACCACTTTCTCGCACTCCTTGCGACAACCTTCAAACACTTTCACGTGCTTGAATACTTCGACTCTGCGCACCCCTGCAGTAGCAGTCCTTCAATTCTTCACTCAGGTTCGCAACCCTGAGACTTTTACTCGGCCTGTGCACTCCTTACATGGCTACTATGCCTGTCTACACTTCTGGATGAACGAGAAAAAAAGTTAAACTATCTGATCCCTCTGTCAACGCACTCCTTGTAGACACTTCAACTGCACTCCTTGTAGGAATTCTCTGGCTCAAATAGAGAAACAATTGAAACTCATTTCTTCTTCCTCTCAGACTCTATTTCAAACATGAAATCATATACACAACATATCAAAGAAAATGTATAACAGGAAGCAAACATCCAATGAGCATATCAACATCCATACACAGAGAAAAAACACAAAACCCTGAATTTGAATCAAAGCTTTCTTCTATTAATTCAAATGTCTGTACATGGGTGTTCTTTTCACAGCTCTCTGCATGCTCTTGCTCTTCCTCCTCTACTACTGTTACAAATGCCCAATGAGGGTGGCTATATCCCATTTCCCTCTTGCACTCTCAAGCAGTCTACTCTATAATTAAATTCTATCTACTTTACATTAACTACCTTAAATTCCATCTACCTACTAAGGACGAGAGAAATCCGCTCAAGGTCCATTTACAATATATAAGTGTGCCTTCATCTTAATGCTCATTTAAGATTTGCGCAACAACTTCCAAGGTGATTCTTCAAAATTCGTGTTGGCTTGTCCAATTGTCCTCCACTTCTGCGCTGTCTCGCTTGATGTGGGAGATGCTCCTACATCATACTCCCTCGTTTGAAAATTTTCATGGGATCCTGTCCATGAGCTCCTACACGGTCTATCCATGCTTCTGTATCTCTTCTTCGGTCTCCCATATGGCATCTTCAACTGGATGGTTCTTCCATTTGACCAGATACTCAAAGTATTCTTTCCTCCTGGTCTTCTTACTTACTCTCTTGTCCAGTATGCTTTCCATCTACGACTTCTCTGCAACCGACATCTTCTTCATCCACTGGATGACTGGCTGCTCAATTCCAATCTCTGTTTCTCCAGCTTTATATGGGTATAAATCAAAGATATTGAATATCGGAGAAATTTCGATCCCATCGGGTAATTCAATCCCGTAGGCATTCGCTCCAAATTTCTTCAAGACCTTGCAGGGTCTGATTTTCTTCATTTTCAATTTATTGTATGTTCCCCTCGGGAACCTTTCCTTTCTCAAATGTGCCAGAATTAAGTCACCAACCTAAAATTGAAGTTGTCTTCTATGCTGATCAGCTCTGTGCTTATATTCCTGGCTCGAATCCAACAGTCGTTGCTTCACCTGGCTGTGAAGTTCCTTCATCGCCTCCGTGAATTATTCTGCACTAGCGCTCCTAGTCGCAGTCTGTTCTGAATCCCTTAGTTCAGAAATTTCCCTCAGTTGCATGCCATAGACAACTTGAAATGGAATTTGCCTGTGGTAATATGCTGTCCCACTGGCTGTGGTGCTCTGTCACCAAGCTTCTCAGCAAGTCTCCTAGACTTCTGTTTACCACTTTTGTCTGTCCATCCGTCTGAGGATGATACATTGAAATAAACAACAAGTTAGTTCCCAGCTTCTTCCATAAGGTCCTCCAAAAATGCCCTATGAATTTGGTGTCTCGATCCGAGACTATACTCTTCGGCAATCCATGAAGTCGAATGACCTCTTTTAAAAACAGGTTAGCAATGTGAGTTGCATCACTCGTCTTCTGACATGGAATGAAGTGTGCCATTTTAGAAAACCTATCCACTACCACAAAGATTGAATCAACACATCTTTGTGTTCTTGGCAACCCCAATACAAAATCCATGCTAATTTCTTCCCACGGTCTTCCCAGTATGGGAAATGGTTGATAGAATCCTGCATTCTGCTTTCTTCCCTTCGAATGCTGGCAAATTTTTCATCTGTTAACGAATCTCTTGACATCTGCTCGCATTCCCGGCCAAAAGTATGATTCTCTCAACTTTGTGAATGTTTTTTCATGACCGAAGTGTCCGGCCAATCCTCCACTATGTTTCTCCTTCAGCAGATTCTCCCTCATGGAGCATTTCGGAATACATAGTTGATTGCCCCTAAACAACAATCCTTCCTGGATCATGTACTCGGCCCACTGGCTTCTATCTCTGAGAACTAGATTCTCAACTGCTTCATACGCCTCTCCAAAATCTTGATCATCAGCATACATGTTCCTGAGATCATCAAAACCTAACGTTTTGACTCTGAACTCTTGCAACAGCAAACACTTCCTGCTCAAAGCATCAACAACTTTGTTAGCAGTACCAGAAAAATGTTTAATCGCAAAAGTGAAATTCTGCATATACTCAACCCATTTGACATGTTTCTGATTCAACTTCTCCAATTGATTCACAAACTGCAGTGCATGATTGTAACTGTACAATACAAATTCTTTCGGGATCAAGTAATGCCTCCATTTCTTCAATGCCTGTATGATAGCATAGAACTCCTTGTCATAAGTGGAGTACTTCACTTTCACCTCATTCAACTTCTCACTGAAGTACGCTATCGGCCTGTCTTCTTGACTTAAGACTGCCCCGATTGCAAATCCGCTTGCATCACATTTCACCTGAAATGTCTTTTGGAAATCCGGCAACACCAAAAATGGTTGTTCTGTAATCTTCCTCTTCAACAGATTAAAACTTTTCTCAGCCTCTGCTGTCCAGTGAAAAGACTTATGCCACTTCTTCACTGTATCCATCATTGCTATGCTAATTCCACTGAAATTTCTGATGAATTTTCGGTAGAAACTAGCCAATCCATGAAAACTTCTCACCTCAAATATACTCCTCGGTGATGGCCAATTCTTAATCACTTTCACCTTATCTGGATCCATCCTCAACTCATTTGCCGAGATAAAAAACCCCAAGTAAATGAGCTCTATCTTCATGAATGAGGACTTCTTCATATTTATCAACAGCTTCTCCTGTTGTAGCTTCTTCATCACTATAGCCAAATGCTTTAAGTGCTCCTCTACTATCTTACTGTAAACCAGTATGTCATCTAAATACACAATGACAAATTTCTCGATGAACTCCCTCAGGACTTCATTCATCAACCTCATGAAGGTACTCGGCGCATTTGTTAAGCCAAATGGCATAACAAGCCATTCATACAACCCTTCACTTGTTTTGAATGTTGTCTTCCACTCATCACCTTCTCTCATGCGAATTTGATGATAACCGCTTTTCAAATCAATCTTTGAAAATTACTTTGCTCCACTCAAGAAATCCATCAGAT
The DNA here is from genome assembly GCA_009831015.1 of Picea engelmannii. Taxonomy (NCBI): domain Eukaryota; kingdom Viridiplantae; phylum Streptophyta; class Pinopsida; order Pinales; family Pinaceae; genus Picea; species Picea engelmannii. The sequence continues at coordinate 410,735 of ML791536.1, forward strand.
CATCCATCCTCGGCAATGGAAATCTATACCTGATAGTTATCTTGTTGATCGCCCTTGAGTCAGTACACATCCTCCAGCCTCCATCTTTCTTTGGACTGAGTATTGTTGGAACAACACATGGACTCAAGCTTTCCCTGACTAAACCTTTGTCCATCAACTCCTAGACCTATCTTTTAACCTCTTCATTCTCTTGCAGCGTCAATCTGTACGTGGCTTTGTTTGGAAAACTGGCTCCTGGTATGAGATCAATATGATGACTCACACTTCTTATCGGTGGCAACGAACGAGGTAGTTCGTCCACAATTATGTCAGCGAACTCTTCCAGCAATTCCTGAACCTCATCTGGTAAATCATCCACTCTGGTGCTAGTCAGAACAATCCTCGGTTTCCTGACCACAATGAACTGTGGATCCTCCTTCTTCTTAACCTCTGTAAGAAGTTCCTTCCCACTCATGAGAAGTACTGTGTTGCTTACTTCCAGCTTCACCTCCTTATCCTTAATTGGAAGCAACATGTGTGTCCTCCCATTCTTCTCCAGGGTGTATGTGTTCATTCACCCATCATGAATCACATTTCTATCATATTGCCATGGTCTACCCAAAAATAGATGACAAACATCCATAGGAATAACATCACACAATATCTTATCATTATATCCTCCTATCTTGAATTCAACCAAGCATTGTTTAGTAACATTTACCTGGTGTCCTTTTTGTAGCCACGAAACTCTGTATGGGCTTGGATGATCAGTCGTCTCCAGCTCCAGCTTCTCTACCATCTCTGTAGATACGAGATTATCCATGCTACCACTGTCTACAATGACCTTGCATACCCTGTCCTTGGTCTTGCAAGCAGTCCTGAAAAGTCTGGTCCTTTGGACTGAACTTTCCACCTCCTTCTCGGGTGTCAAAAGGACTTTTCGCATCATGAGCGATCTTCTGCCTTCTACGTCTTCGGCCTCTACATCCCGCTTCTGTGCTTCGGTGATGTGAGCTTCTCAAATGTCCTTCTTTTTCTCTGGACACTCATAAGACTTGTGCCCATTCTTCCCACATGTGAAGCATGTGATTACTCCACCTCTACCTCTTCCTCTACCTCTAGTATGAGGAAAAGTGTTGTTATCAGCATAATCGCCCCTCTACTCATTATGTTGTCCTCTCTGTTCAGCATATTGCTGCCCTCGCTGTGAGGTTCCACCTCTCTCAATATGAGTATGAGGTTTCTTTCAGTCCTCCCTGGGCTTCTGATTTCTATCCTGGGCAACTGACTTGCCTCTGGCATGACTTCTGCCTCGGCCCCTCTGACTCTGCTTTCGGCTCAGCTTCTCTTCAGCTTTCAGATCCATCTGATAAGAATCTTCCACCATTCATATGGTAACCATGATCATCTCATCCTGGATATCATATCTCAGGCCATTCATATATCTGGCAAATTTTTCATCATCGCTTTCCCGATGACCTGCCCTGATGTTCAGTTTATAGAATTCCTCAGTGTATTCTTTCACTGTCATCAGCTTCTGTCTCAGGTTCTGCATTCTCCTGAATAGAGTAATTTGGTAGTCTATCAAGATGAATTTCACCTTCATCTTCGTGATCATCCTATCCCAGCTTTTGATCTTCTGCTTGCCCCTGCAGCGTCTGTCAGCTTGTAGTTCATCCCACCACAATGCTGCATGTCCTTTCAAGCGTGTGACAGCATGCTTGACCTTCTTGTCCTCTTCGACATCTTCATAGTCGAAGTATGTATCCAGAGCTCTAATCCAGTCTAGAAGCTCCTCTGCATCCAAGTTTCCCTCATAAACTGGAATGTCCATCTTTTCTCTTGCACCCATCCTGGCAATAGCTTTGATCAACTATTCGTTTGATGCATCTTCGGCTGCAACTTCTTCTTCACGATCAGCCTCAACTTCACTTTCGGAATCACTTAGATCCCCAGCACTAGCTATGCATCTTTGAGTTGTATCCATGTCTTCGAGTCTTGCTCGGAGATCACACATTTGTCTCTCCATGACTAGATCAATCATCTTCCTACCTCTTCTCCTCTGCGCTTCCCTATCCTCTGGATCGGGTGACTTCCTATCTCTCCTTGGCGGCATGGTGAATTCTCTTTCTCTGCTATAGAAAACAAAGAATCTTTCTGTGCTTTTATACCAAACTGATGCAGCACGCACCCACAGGCACGCCCGCTCACAGGATCTTTTCTTTCACTCGCCCCGAAGAACACTAATTGGTCCTTCTATTTCCCTATCGGGAAATCTGCACCCACAGAACTCTTCACGCGATCCCCTATCTCTACTTATCGGGGAATAAAACTTCACGACTTCGTGAGGTCAGTGGTCGAGCACTGCACTCTTGAATCTCTGAATGCCAATACAAGTCAACACTGACCTTTCCTTCTTTTTTGGAACTTTTCGTAACGCGATTTCGCCGCTCGCGATACCAAACAACTCTCTTCACCGACTCTCAATTCCTTATATTCTAAAACCTCGATGCACGTGTGAGTTGACTGTTCAACGCTTTACCTCATTGGCAATTCGAGGTTCACAATATCGCGAATCCTGATGTCAATGCTTCGGGACTTCTCGCCACGAAAACCCGATGACTTGTGCCACCTGTCCACCTGCCAACTTCATTGTGGCCCCACGCTACCTTTTAGCTATCGGGATATCGCGTATCATGATTTCTTGATTCCCGTGGCAATGTTTTGGAGTTTCAATCCATGAAACATCGATGTGCAATCACACGTGTAAATCCGACGGTCCCTTGTGGCTCGGATCAATGGCTCTACCCCTCCTGAGCTTGTGACTTCTCAGGAATACCTGTAGTATCTCCCTTGTACCTCCGCAAGATCTAATGGCTCACAAAAATTTGTGGATTCTCCTCAGAGAATACCATCCGTCCGTTTCTTCCAGATGAATTCTGTGAAATGGACCAAGTATTCCTCCATGAAAACTTGTTCACCTGTGGCGCAAACTTATGACGCCTTCCTAAATACTTCACGGAACCAACTCCCTATGCTTCCCTTGGTGATTACTCAAAGGTTCTATACCTTCTGAACTCTTCCCCCGGCTTCAATTGCTCAGAAATAAACCACTTGCTCGCACTCCTTGCGGAAACCTTCAAACACTTTCACGTTCTTGAATACTTCGACTCTGCGCACCCCTACAGCAGTAGTCCTTCAATTCTTCACTCAGGTTCGCAACCCTGACACTTTTACTCGGCCTGCGCACTCCTTTTATGGCTCCTATTCCTGTCTGCACTTCTGGATGAACGAGAACAAAAGTTAAACTATTTGAGCCCTCTGTCAACGCACTCCTTGAGGACACTTCAATTGCACTCCTTGCAGGAATTCTCTGGCTCAAATAGAGAAACAATTGAAACTCATTTCTTCTTCCTCTCAAACTCTATTTCAAACATGAAATCATATACACAGCATATCAAAGCAAATGTATAACATGAAGCAAACATCCAATGAGCATATCAACATCCATACACAGAGAACAAACACAAAACTCTGAATTTGAATCAAATCTTTCTTCTATTAATTCAAATGTCTGTACATGGGTGTTATTTTGACAGCTCTCTGCATGCTCTTGCTCTTCCTCCTCTACTACTATTACAAATGCCCAATGAGGGTGGCTATATCCAATTTCCCTCTTGCGCTCTCAAGCAGTCTACTCTAGAATTAAATTCTATCTACTTTACATTAACTACCTTAAATGTTGTCTACCTACTAAGGACGAGAGAAATCTTCTCAAGGTCCATTTACAATATACAAGTGCGCCTTCATCTTAATGCTCATTTAAGATTTGCGCAACAACTTCCAAGGTGATTCTTCAAAATTCGTGCTGGCTTGTCCAGCTGTCCTCCACTTCCGCGCTAGCTCGCTTGATGTGGGAGATGCTCCTGCATCACTTCTACTTCTTGACTCCCTCTAGAATGAATTTTCCAAGGTTGTTCTATTGAAGTGTATATTCCATAAGATCGATCTATTTCTTCATGCATGTGGATTATTCATTATTCAGTTTATTGCAGTAATTGTCCTTCTTTCCCTTCTTCTTCTTGGAATCTAAAGAGTCTTTGGAACTTCAAGAATCATTAAAGGGTTGAATATCCCTCCTTGTTTTGTTTATCCTTCCCATTCCGTTTGGATGATCCTTTTTCATCATGCATGGTGAGTTCATGTGCTTTGGGATCTTTCATGAGGCCCATTTGTATGTGTTTTTTTTTCTCTTGTGTGAGAGACTCAATGAACTGAGCCATCGTAGGCATTTTCCAATTTTCTCCCAAAAGACATCTGCCAGAATGGAAATTAGAGACATATACAATGCATTCCGGTCCTAGATTGGCCAAGATTGTTATAATAATTTGTTTCTCTTGTCTAGACTTGTCAATACCACATTCACCCAAGCTCAATATCAAGGATTTAAATTTAGTAGAGAAATCATGCATATTATCAAAGCTTTTAGGGTCTAAGGTATTCAACTCTAACTCAAGCATATGCCCTCATATATCATCCTTCTTTCCAAAGAGTCCTTCCAAGGTGGTCCAGATCTCATTTAGATTCTTTCATGCGGCAACATGAAACCATAAATCAATCGATATTAACTCAAGAAGTATTACTGTAGCCTCATCCCTACGGTTCACCCATATGGTCTTCTCAAGCACTATTGTAGGTTTTGTTTCTGTCGCCATTGTCAAATTATACAATCATTTTCTTTTGAGCTGGAATGCAGCCTTCAAATTCCATTAAAAATAGTTGTACAGTGTGAGTATTATCACTAGACATGATTGAATAATTTTCATCATCTGCATCCCTGTTATTTATTTTGAGAAGATCCTGAAAACTGGTGCAGCCCCCCTACCCTCCTAGGGATTCTGTGACCTCCCGGTCTTGGATGTTCAAATTAATTGAACCTAATTGGTTCTTCGGACCTTCGAAATACCCTGATTGATTAATCCACATGTCATTTTGATGTTACCTGCAGGTTTAAGTTACTTGCAACTCCACTTTCAGGAGCTTGTGGAAACACCAACCTTGCGAGTGCTAGCCCCACGCTAGACTTTTCCTCCTATGTGACCACGGGCTTTGATTGTGGGTCAAATATTTAGAAATTTTGGCTTTGGAAATATCGCTACCTCTGCCTCGCTTTCCTTCCGAAACACTTTTCTCCGAATTCACGGATCTCTGCCACATGTCTTCTTGGATCCGACGGTCCAGCTGTACTTCGGATTTTGCAACTTCGTGAATATTTCACTCACTCCACACCCAACTCTTCTGAACATATATCTCCCAAATATTATAATCCTCTCCCATGTGTCACCTCACGGTCAATAGGTTGGATCAGTTCACGACTTTGTGACTTCGACGATCCCACTTCTTGACACTTTAAAACACTCTGGACTCCGAAGTGTCGAAATGCTTCATGGCTAACCTCTACACAAATTCCATAGATCTGACAGTTTGGGATGATCCAGGTCCCTCTTGGATGGATCTCTCTCATTAATCTTAGGAAAGCATTTCTCCCCTTGAATATTTCTCGTTGCTCTCCCTCCTAAACTTCATTCTTTCTTGGATTTTTTTTCCTCCTTTGAGCTTTCTCTTCGACACTTGGTCAAAATTCAGCCTATGCATGCCTTGCAATATGTCCTCCTCCACAAATTCACTTCTTTGTGAGTGAATTTCACTATTCCTCTTGATTTTTTGAGTTAGAAGACTCTGTCACGCACTCCTTGCGGACAAAATTCCTTTAATCTTAAATTTGAAGGAAAACTATGCACTCCTTGCAACAGTTCTTCAAGGCTCAAATGTCCCTCTTGAACAATACAAAATTGAGCAAGGTTCCTCCTACCCGCACTCTCAAACTATCTCTACCGAAATTTCTAAGTCAAATAAGACTCTATCAATGCACTCCTTTCGAACACAGGTTTCACATTATCTCTCCTGAGATTTGAGTCGAAATAGACTCTATAAATGCACTCCTTGCGGAGGATATGCACTCCTTGCACTTGCTCATACAAGAGAAACAATTGAAACTTATCTAAATCCTCATTGATTCATACATTCAACCATATAAATGCATTCATAAACACAAGAATAAGAAATAATAGAGAATTTCAAATAAACATAAAGTCTATCATTCATTCATTCAGATAGACATGACAACACCAGTCATTTGGGACAATGCTCCTCTGTTATATTCAGTCAACTAAAATATACATGTGTTCATAAAATTCTCCTCGATAGCTCTCAACTCTCAGATACAATGGAAACAACTATCACAATAACTTCAGTAGCTTCCTCTGGGAAACAATACAAAGCTTTATATAAGAGGGGCTCTTCGAGCCTTTCCCTCCAACTACTCTAGAACTATCTTGTCGAAATAAAAGCATCCAACTACTCAGGATTTATTACAATAAATGTGCATGAGAGACAAATAAGATCAAACACATCGAATCTATACTACACGTAGATTCATTAGAATAAAATACATCCTCCAACGATCTTTGGTGATCGTCCAGCTCCAAAACATTAAAGATGTTCCTCAATTACAATCTTTTCAAAATATTTACGTGATATGCCACTTCAAAATTTAAATTTACTTCAAAATGTGCACTAGTGTGCTAAGCTGTCCTCCATTTTTGATTTGCTGGCGATGCTCCTGCATCATACTCCTCTCAATAAAAAATTCATGGACTCCTGTCCATGAGCTCCTGCACTGAATTTCCATGCTTCTGGATATCCACTTTGTTTACCCAACTGGTGTCTTCTATTGGGTGTCCTTTCCATTTTACTAGATACTTAAAATGAGTTCTTCTCCGGGTCTTCTTACTAATTCGTCGATCTATGATTTTCTCCATCTGCGTATTTTCTGCTACATGCATCTTCTTTTCCCACTAAATCTCTTTCTGATATTTTGATCTTTTTTCACCTCCCTTGTAAGGATACAGGTCTGAAATATTGAATATGGGTGATATACCCACATCTTCTGGCAATTCTACCTCATGAGCATTCTCACCAAATTTTCTTAGGATCTTGCACGGTCCTAACTTATTCAACTTTAGTTTATTATATGTTCCTCGTGGGAACCTCTCCTTCCTAAGATGTGCTAGAAATTGATCTCCAACTTCAAATTTAAGTTTCCTCCTATCTCGATCAACTCTTCGTTTATATTCGTTGTTTCTCCTCTGCAACTGCTCCTTGATCTAATTATGAAGCTCCTACATTTCTTCAATGAAGTCTTCATCTCCAAATATTATGAATTCACTATATTCCAGATCTTTTAACTCTCACACTCCTCTTGTATTCATTCCATATACTATCTGAAATGGGTTGAAATGGGCTCTTTCTGGTACTTATGTTTACTGAGTCATTAAACTCTGCTTGTGCTAGAATTTGATCAGACATTGAATATGATGTTCAGTGACCAAAATTCTCAGCAAATCTCCCAAACTTCGATTCACCACCTCAGTCTGTCCATCCGTTTTAGGGTGATATGCAGAACTAAAGGATATTTTTTTTCCCAGCTTCTTCCACAATGTCCTCCAGAAATGACCAAAACATTTGGTATCCCTGTCTAAAACAATACTCATAGGCAACCCATGAAGTCTCACAACCTCCTTGAAAAACAAGTTAGAAACATGCATTGCATCACTGGTCTTCTGGCATGGGATAAAGTGTGGCATCTTTGAGAATATTTCAACTACCACAAATATGGAATTACTCCCTCTTTGTGTTCTTTGCAATCCCAACACAAAATCCATGCTTATTGCATCCCAAGGCCTCTCTAGAATAGGAAATGGTTGATACAACCCAATATTGTGTCTATTCCCCTTTGCATATTGACAAATACTACATATGTTCACAAAATTCTTCACCTCTTCCCTCATACCTAGTTAATAGTACAAATTGTTCAGCTGTGCAAATTTGTTTTCATGTCCAAAATGTCTGGCTAGACCTCCACTATGCTTTTCCTTCAACAAATTTTCTCTCATTGAGCATTTTGGTATGCACAACTAGCACCCTTTAGACAACAACCCATCCTAAATCAAATATTTGCCCCACTGGCTTCTGTCTCTAAGAACATGATTCACACACGATTCATATGCTTCCTTGAAATTTGCATCATCACAATACATTTCCTTAAGGTGTTAGAACCCCAAGGTTTTCACTTGAAATTCCTGCAGAATCAAACATCTCCTGCTCAATGCATCAACAACCTTGTTAGCATTACCGAAAATATGTTTAATGACAAAAGTGAAATTTTTCATAAATTATATCCACTTAGCATGTCTCTGTTTCAACTTCTCTTGTATGGCTATGAATTGTAAAGCTTGATTATCACTATACAAAAAAATCTCCTCTGGTACAAGATAATGCCTCCATTTATTCAAGGATTGAATTATTGGATAAAACTCTTTATCATATGTGGATTACCTTCTCTTAGTATCATTCAAATTCTCACTGAAATATGCAACAGGCCTATTATCTTGGCTTAAGACTGCTCTGATTGCAACTCCACTCGCATCACATCTCACTTGAAATTTCTTCCCTAAATCTGGCAAGACCAGAATTGGTTGTTCTATTATCTTCTCCTTCAATATATTGAATCTTTTCTCTACCTCTTCTGTCCATTTGAAAGAATTATGTCTTTTATTCACTATATCCATCATTTTTGCACCGATTTCACTGAAGTTTCTAATGAAATTCCGATAGAAACTCGCTAATCCATGGAAGCTTCTTACCTCGAATATGCTCCTTGGTGACGATCATTCTCTGATTTCTCTCACCTTCTCGGGATCCATCTTCAATTCATATGAAGAGATCACAAAACCCAAATAAATGAGTTATGTCTTCATGAAATAGGTTTTCTTTAAATTGATCAACATCTTCTCTCGCTGCAACCTCCTCATCACTAATGTTAAATGCCTCAAATGCTCTTCTTCAATTTTACTAAAGACCAGTATATCATCCAAATATACAATCACAAATTTACCAATAAAATCTTTCAATAATTCATTCATCAATCTCATAAAAGTACTTGGCACATTTGTTAAGACAAACATCATAAGAAGCCACTCATACAATCCCTCATTTTTCTTGAAGGTTGTTTTCCACTCATTACCTACCCTCATCCTTATCTGGTGATATCCACTTTTCAAATCTATATTTGAAAAGTAGTTCTCTCCACTTATAAAATCCATTAAGTCATCCATCCTTGGCAATGGAAATCTGTATCTAATGGTTATTTTGTTTATGGCTCTCGAGTCTGTACACATTCTCCATCCTACATCCTTGTTCAGACTCAACACAGTAGGTACTGCACATGGACTCAAGCTTTCTCTGAACAAACTGTTGTCTAGCAAATCCTGAACTTGTATTTTTACCTTCTCATTGTCTTGAGGTGTCAACCTATACACTACTTTGTTTGACAGGCTTGTTTCTCGTATCAATTCAACCTGATGTTTGATACTTCTGATAGGTAGCAATGAGCTTAGCAACTCATCCACTACTATGTCAACAAAATTTTCCAACAGTTCCTGAGTTCCCTCAGGAAGATTCTCCATAGAAGTACTTGTAAGGATAAATTTTGGCTTCCTCACTACAACAAACTACATCTCTTGTTCTTTATTAAATTCATTTAGGAGTTCCTTCCCACTCACGAGAAGTATGCTCATGATGGATTCTTCCTTCACTTTCTTCTCTTCAATTGGCAGCAACATGTGTTTCCTACCACCCTTCTCCAAAGTATAAGTATTTCTCCTCCCATCATGAATGACATTCCTGTCATAATTCCATGGTCTTCCCAAAAAAACATGACATACATCTATGGGAATGACATCAAACAAAATTTTGTCTCTATATCCTCCTATTTTATTGTTTAGTCACTGTTACCCAATGACCTTCTGCAATCATGATACTTTATATGGCATCGAATGTGCAGTCATCTCCAACTCTAATTTCTCCACCATCTATGTGGATACTAAGTTATCAGTGCTCCCACTGTCAATTATCACCTTGCACACTCTGTCTTTAGTCTTGCAAGCTATCCTGAACAAATTGTTCCTCGGTACTGGCCTTTCAACCTTTGGCTTTGGCTTTAAGAATACCTTCTTCATCATCAAAGATATCCAATCTTCTGTGCCTTCTTCTTCAACATCTCTCTTATGCACTTATGAAATGTGAGCCTAACCTCCTTCTTTCTTTCTCTCGCGGAATTCCCAATACATGTGTCATGTCTTTCCATAGGCATAACACTTCACTTCTCCTCCTCTACCTCTTCATCTTCCTCTAGGAAAAGAGTTTCTACCACCACTCTGTCTTCCTCGGGAAATTCCTCCCCTCTCAAAGTGACTATGTGGTTTCTCAATCTCATCCTTGGGATTCTATAGCTTTTCATGGGAAATTCCTTTGCCTCTATTTGGACTTCTTCCTGTTCTTCACTGACTCTGATTTCTGGCCAATTTCTCCTTTGTTTTGAATGCAATATGATAAGAATCCTCCACCATCCTTACTGGCATCATGCTAATTTCATCCTGGATTTAATATCTCAGGCTGTTGATATAACTAGAAAAATTTTCCTCATCTCTTTATCTCTTTCCAGCCCTGATGTTCAACCTATAAAAATCCCCTATGTACTCTTTCACAGTCATTCCTTTCTGTCTCAAGTTATGCAATCTACTAAGCAGATTTAACTGATAGTCCTTATGTATGAATTTATCCTTCAACTTAGCTAATTCTATCCCAACTCTTAATATTTTGTTTGCCTTTGTTCCTTCTGTCATCTTGTAGTTCATCCCACCACAGCGTTGCATGTCCTTTTAACTTGGTGACAACATGTTTCATATTTTTCTCCTCATTGACATATTCATAGTCGAAATACTTGTCCATTTCTCGTATCCAATCAAGCAATTATTCAATGTCCAAATTACCTTCATACATTGCGATGTCTATCTTTTCCCTAGCTCCCAGATTGACAACCGCTCTCAACAAGCATTCATCTGTAGTATCCTCTGCTACAACTTCCTCAACTTCCACTTCTTCATTCTCTGCATCATTGATGTCTCCAGCATCAGGTGCTCTCCTTTGCATTGTTTCCATGGCATCCAATCTTGCTCTGAGTTGTCTCATCTCTCTTTACATATCTCTATTTTCTACAGGTGGATATGCATGTCTCCTAGGTGGCATTTTGATGATGTATCTAATACCACTTGATGATATCAACCTACTTCTTTGTCTTCTCTCTCTACATAAATCAATTATGTGAGCTCTAATACCACTCTGGTGCAACCCCCACTACCCTCTTGGGGATTCTATGACCTCCCAATCTTGGATCTTCAAATTACTTAAACCAAATTGATTCTTCAGGCCTTCGACAGACCCTGATCAATTAATCCACAAGTCTAATTGATGCTACCTGCAGGTTCGAGTTACCCGCAACTATGCTTTCAAGCGCTTGTGGCAACACCAACATTGCGAGTGCTAGCCTTGTGCTATATGCTTCCTCCTATGTGACCATGAGCTATGACCGTGGGTCAACTCTTCAGAACTTCGGGCTTTGGAAATATCACTACCTTCGCCTCTCTTTCCTTTCGAAACAATTTTCTCTGAATTCACGGATCTCTTCCACATGTCTTCCTGGATCTGATGGTCTAACTGTACTTCAAATTTTGCAACTTTGAAAATATTTCACTCACTCCACACCCAAATATTTTGATCTTCTATCTCCCTTATTTTCTCATCCACTTACACGTGTCTCATTGCGGTCAATGGGTTGGATCACTTCGCGACTTCGCGAATTTGGCGATCCCGCTTCTTGACACTTTAAAACACTGCGGACTCCGAAGTGACGAAATGATTCATGGCTAACCTTCGTGCAAATTACACATATATGATAGTCAGGGATGACCTTGATCCCTCCTGAACGGATCTCTCTCGTTAATCTCAGGAAACCTTGAAGGATTTCTCCCCTTGAATATTTCTCCCCACTCTCCCTCCTGAGCTTTGTTATTTCTTAGAATTTTTTCCTCCTTCGAGCTTTCTCTTCAACACTTAGTCAAAATGCATCCTATGCATGCCTTGCAATAGGTCCTCCTCCACAACTTTGATTCCTTTTTATAGACTTTCATTATTCCTCTTGAGTTTTCAAGTCATAAGACTTTGTCACGCACTCCTTGTGGACAAACTTCCTTCAATCATTACTTTTAAGGATGATTGTGCACTCCTTGCAACAACTCTTCAAGGCTCAAATGTCTCTCATGAAAAATATGAAATTAAGCGAGGTTCCTCCTACCTTCACTCTCAAACTATCTCTGTTGAACTTTCTAAGTCAAATCAGACTCTGTTAATGCACTTCTTGCTGGCACAGTTTTCACGTTATCTCTCCTGAGATTTGAGTCGAAACAAACTCTGTCAATGCACTCCTTTCAGACACTATGCACTACTTGCACTCTCTCGTAGAAGAGAAACAATTGAAACTTATATAAATCCTCATATATTCATACATTCAACCATGTAAATCCATTCATAAACACAAGAACAAGAAATAAAAGAGAATTGCAAATAAATAGAAAGTCTACCATTCATTCATTCAGATCGACACAACAACACCAGTCATTTGGGACAATGCTCCTCTATTATATTCATTCAACTGAAGTATACAGGTGTTCATAAACCTCTCCTCGATAGCTCTAAAATCTGATGCAGGAGAATCATCAGCAAGTAAACATGGTAGAACAACTTAGCGTCTGAGGACCAATTTGGAATCTCAAATGCTAGCCATTACTATAATCATTCGAAGTTGATAGAAAACAAAAGAGGAAAGATCACACACATGGACAAAATCAAAACGCATGACCTAAGAGCTAAACCCTAGTCTCAATGTAACCGCAATTAGATAGCAGTTAGTTGTTTTTCTTTTGTATAAAGAGAGGTTTCGTATGCCCAGAAGAGGGTTACGAGAATTATTAGAAAGTAGGAATCTCGTAGCAGTAGTTGTTTCTTTGATTTTAGTTGTAACCATTTTCTTGATTTTGAATGAAGATAACACAGAAAAATTGATTCAATGTATGGTGTGAATAGTGTTTGCAATTTATCTGTTGTTGTCTTAATATTTTTAAGAATGAATGAATCTTGCTATGAGTGTATGTAGCTTTGAAATGCTTGCATAAGAATTCAAAATCACTTTTCTTCGTGAGATGGTGCAAGGTGTTCACACAATCCACAAGGAGTGCGTTGACAGGGTCTGTTTCGAACCGTAAAGCTCAGGAGAAATAATGTAAGACTTTCTTTGCAAGAAGTGTAAAGTGACCACCGCAAGGAGTGCACAGTCGTCACAAGAGCTCGAATCTTGTGTAAATATATGTTGCAAAGAGTGCACAGACTTTGAATTCGATGAAGAGTCAAAATGACTCTATAAATAAGTCAAAGGATGGGAGCGGAAGAATGCCAAGAAGGCAAGAACGGATTCTTTTCAAGAATATTTGGATCTAAGTTAATGAATTTCCCAGAAAAGCAAGAAGTGTTTGGGAGGTCGAAATATTTGGAGAGATCAACCTCGGGAGGAGTAGCACTTTCCAAGAAGCACGAACAAGATCCAATAAATGGACTCACAATAAGGATAAAGGTCGAAGTCTTTAAATCCTTTCGCAAATATTCACGGTCGTTGATCGAAGGAGGGATTTGAATCATAGATATGGTTTTGTCAGGAATTTGCAACTCGAGAAATCAGAGGTAAGAGTTATGTGAACACGCGCAACATGAAACCCAAAACCGTGAATATTTGATCTAAGCCGACGGTTCGAGAAGAGATATGGACCGTTGAGCATCTAGGGAGATGACTCGTGAAGTGTGAACTCACAAAACGTGAAATCATGAAGTGCTCAAAAGATTTTCCCATGGTCATAGCGAAGGGTCATGTTGGTGAAGGAGAATAGAGGGGATATCATGTGCTAGGATCCTATCGGGATTTAGGAAGTCGGGAGAGCCAGGGTGACTCGCATGCAAAGGCCCAATATGCGAATTCATGATGCACCTTTCGATTAAGCGACTAGTCACAACCTTAGTCACATAAAGGGAGGGGATTAACCAGGAGATCTAGCGTCTAAATATGCTGAATATTAGAGGCATTAAGGAGAAATTTGTGGGTTCCATATAACTTGCGCTTTAAGGGAAAGAGGGCCTGTTAAGTGGATTTGAGGTTCATGAGGGCCAAAGACTCAATCAGACTTAGTTTCTTGATCGATCATAGACCGGGAGTCGCGCAGTCCTTAGGAGAGCAGGGGTGTCTGCATCAAGTGGTATCAAAGCCTTGATGTAGACCCCCCTTCTCTCCTAAGGACTGCGTGACCTCCCGGTCTAGGATCGATCAAGAAAATGATTCTGATTGACTCTTTCACCCTCAAGAATCTCAAATCCACTTAAAATTCCCTCTTTCCCTTAAAGCACATGTTATATGGAACCCATGACTTTCTCCTTAATGTATTTAAGCTTCAACGTATTTAAATGCTAGCTCTCCTGGTTAAGCCCCTCCCTTTATGCGACTAAGGTTGTGACCAGTCACCTAATCGAAAGGTCTGTTGCAACTTTGTGTATCGGGCCTTTTCCTGTGAGTCACTCTGACTCTCCCAACTTTCAAAATCCTGACAGGAGCCTAGTGCATGTTAGCCCCTCTATTCTCCTTCACCAAAGTGATCCTTCGCTATGACAGTGGGCCAATATTTTGAGAACTTCACGATTTCACGTCTCGTGAGTTCACACTTCACGAGTTATCTCCCTAGATGCTCAACGGTCCATATCTCTTCTCAAACCGATGACTCAGATGAAATATTCACAGTTTTGGGTTTCGCGAGTTCCCAGAAATCTTATGTCTGATATCCTGAGTTGCGAAGTCCCAAAAAAACCAGATTTATGGTTCAAATCCCTCCTTCAATCAACAGATGTGAACTTTTCGCAATTTCACGATTCACGACTTTGGAGTCTCCTTGCCTCTGTTCTCCCAATAGCCAAAAATGCGATGGAGCTGGATCAATGGTCCAAATCTCCCCTTTGATCAACGATTCATATCATGTAGTGATTTCACGTTTCACGAGTTCTCACGACTCAAACTTTGACTCCTTCGAGTCACGAGTCAGCGAAATTCTCATCTCTCGCCATGTGTCCTCCTTGACAATGGACAATCTTGATAATTTCAAAACGATCAACGGTCGTGATCTTTTCACGAGTTCACACTTCATGAATCCTCACAACTCTTCTCTCTGACCTTTCCAATCTATGAGTCCGCGAAATGTTGATCTCTTTCCACGTGTCCTCCTTGACAACGAACAGTCCTGATGATTTCGAAACGATTAACGTCCATGATATTTTCACTATTTCATGTTTCACAAATCCTCACAAATATTCTCTTTTACCTTTCCACTCTACAAGTCAGTGAAATGATGATCTCTCGCCACATGTCCTCCTTGACAATGGATGGCTCCGATGATTTCAGAGTTTCATAAGTCTGATTCTCGTGTACACTTTCAAAGATTTAATGTTAGTGCACTTTACCTTGATTGGATGACTACGATCTTTAGGTTCTTAGAAAGAATGATCGAGACCCTTTATTTTCATTCTGATAAAAAAAATGAGATCTTTTCTCCTCTATGCTTTCTCCTCTCTTTCTGGACATCGATCAGATCGTCCAGATATTCCCTCTGAGCTAAATCTTTCTTCAGACTTAGAATATTTGTGAATGTATTTAAAGAATTCAACATTTATCCTTCCTGCGAGTCCATTTCTCCAATCTCATTTGTGCTTCTTGGAAAGTGATACTCCTCCTGAGCTTGATCTCTCCAAAGATTTCGATCTCCCAAACACTTCTTTCTTTTTTGGGAAATTTGTCAACTCAGATCCAAAGATTCTTGAAAAGAATCCTTTCTCACCTTCCTGGCATTCTTCCACTCCTGTCCTTTGACTTCTTTACAGATTTTCTTTGACTCTTTGTCAAATTCCAGGTCTGTGCACTCTTTGCAACAGATCTTTACACAAGATTCAAGTTCTTGCAACGACTGTGCACTCCTTGTGGAAATCGCTTTACACTTCCTACAAAGAAAGTCTTACACTATTTCTCCTAATATTTAAGAGTCGAAACAGACCCTGTCAATGCACTCCTTGCGGACTGTGTGCACACCTTGCACCGGCTCACGAAGAAAAGTGATTTTTAATTCTTATGCAAGAATTTCAAAGCTACATACACTCGTAGAAAGATTCATTCATTCTTGAAAATATTAAGACAACAAAAGAGAAATTTCAAACACTATTCACACCATACATTGGATCAATTTTTTCGTGTTATCTTCATTCAAAATCAAGAAAATGGTTGCAGCTAAAATCAAAGCAATAACTTCTACTCTGAGATTCCTACTTTCTCATAATTCTCGTAACCCCTCTTCTGGGTTTACGAAAACTCTCATTATACAAAATAAAAACAAATAACTGTTGTCTAATTGTGGTTACATCAAGAATAGGGTTAAGCGCTTAGGTCATGCATGCTCATTTTGTCCACGTGCGTGATCTTTACTATTTTTTTTCTATCAGCTTCGAATGATTACAGTAACGGCCAACGTTCAAGATTCCAAATTGGTCCTCAAATGCTAAGTTGTTCTACCACATGTACTTGCTGACGATGCTCCTGCATCAAACTCTCATCTACAATGGAAGAAACTATCACAATAACTTCAAAAACCTCCTTTGGGAAACAATACAAAGATTTATACAAGAGGGGCTCTTCGAGCCTTTCCCTGCAACTACTCTAGAACTATCTTATCGAAATAAAAGAATCCAACTACTCAGGATTTATTACAATAAATGTTTGTGACAGACATGTAACATCAAACACATCAAATTTGTACTACATGCAACTTCATTAAAAGAAAATACATCCTCCAATGATCTCAGATGATCGTCCAGCTCCAAAACATTAAATATGTTCCTTAATTACAATATTTTCAAAAGATTTACATGATATTCCACTTCAAAATTTAAATTTACTTCAAAATATGCGCTAGTGCATTGAGTTGTCCTCCATTCGTGCTTTATTGGCGATGCTCCTGCATCAAAAACCCAGATTGTGGATTCTGAGATATGATTGCCAATTCTATGGCAGCTATAGATATGATACAACATATATATCTCCTAAAATACGATGTGGGTTCTAGAAATTTTTGGTGAACATGAGCATCCCTATGTCATACGTCTCTGGTCAAAATTTTATCCTAACTTAGATCGTGGATTTGGAGATATGGTTGTTTTACTGCATAAAACCAATTTTCTAGGGTGTCTCACCCTGGAAATGGGAATACGTAGAGAACTTTGCACCCTAGTGAAGGATAAAGTGTGACTATATCACACCCTAGCAATGGATAGGCTGTGCCGATTTTGAAACTAAATGTTGCACCCTAGTGAAAGATACAGTGCGATTATGTCACACCCTAGCAATGGATAGGATACATCGATATTGAAAAACTAAATGTCTCACCCTAGTGAAAGATACAATGTGACTATGTCACACCCTAGCAATGGATAGGATGCATTGATTCCTGAAGAAAAAAATTCATAAGTTTGAGTGCGATCGTCGCACCTTAGCAATGGATAGACTGCGTTGATTCCAATTTTCGTACCTTTCTATAGTGATAGGCTATGACTCTGGCAGAAAAAAGGTTTAATCAATAATGAAATCTTCTTTTTCTCTTCTCTGGCTTGTCTGGGTTTCTCCAAGCAGCTCGATTCTAATACCATGTCAGTGTTTCATGGAAACCTGCATAAGAGACCTAGATAAATCATACACAAACAAAGCTTATCAAGAACAGGAAGAGAGATACAATATGAAGAATGAGAATCAATGTATGTTATGATCTTTTCAATGAGTGAGTGATATTCACTCATATAGGAAATGGCATCCTATAATTAAGAAAATCAAAGAAGCAGTGAGCTGCATTGAGCTACAATGAGTTTTTCTTAGGAATGCATGCATAATAGTGATGGTCTAAAATTAGAAAGTCTAAAGTAGAACTAGTCAGTTAACTCCCACTGAACTAGTGTGCCAAAAATAGAAATTTCCCCAACAACGTGCATGGAAGGCTGAGAACACCACGTAGATCCATCATCACAACCTTAATACTTGTTTTCAAATGAGGTTTCGAAACCCCATGTGAACATGGTTCTATATATTTTAACATTATACATTTTTTAAAATCGACCAAACCCCCATGGATAATCAACAATCGAGCCAATAATTAATGCAAATAACCAATATTCCCACTTTCACGTTAATCACTTATAGCATACATCAAGACTAGAGTTCGAAACTCATAATTTATGCACATTAATAGAAGAACTGAGGTCTGGGAAAATGCAAAGGTGAAACATTCACAAAGGGTTTGTAAGAAAAACATTTAACCATCTCTTATAACACAAACTTTCCATAGACCTTTCATCATGGCCGCAAGGAAAATATATTTCCCAAATAGTTAAAAAATAATTTGAAGGAGCTACAAGTCTTCCAAAGACTAAGTAATGGAATTTAAACAATTTTTCTTGTGTTTCACAGAGAAAAAAAACTCTTTAATTTTAATGACCAGAGATGAGTGCAACCCAAAAAAACTGCCATAAAGTTTGCCAATAGTCATAGCATAGAAGAAGTATTCATTATGGACATAAAGCAATCACACAATCTAAAGATAGAGTTTCGAACACTATCATCAACTTGAAAGATTTAAATGTCAACAGGAAGGAACTTCCACTTAAAATCAATTCTCACAGTTGTGATACCCATTGTTGGAACACATTCAATTCTAAACTTTTGAACCTTTTACTATTCACCAAATGAAAATATGATTTTAGTCGAAGAAAGTTGAATCTTGGTAAACAACATTTTAATTTCAAATGCAATTCATGGCTGATTAGATAATAATAAGGCACACACAATGTCTGTCGTTGATGAGTTTTCTTGTTTGATTGAATGATCCCAATAGCCCTCAAAGTTTTGGAGCTGCCTAATTTTTAAACAGGTAAATCTATAATGCTCATTTTGGAGCTCCACGCTTTAGATATTGCAATAAGTCTTAACATTAAAAACCCCGAAGCTCCGAAACCCAAAAGTGTCCACTCATTACTTTTCCTAAACCTTTAAAAGACACGAGTTGTAGTACATGTGTATCTTTGAGTCTTCCCTGAGTTAACACATGGCACCTCCCTTTCTGAGACTATTGGCATAGGGGCAGACCCAGGGTTCAACGCTTCAACAACGCACCAACAATACTCTAACTACCAACCCTTTCAGCAACACCCGCGAAGCAGGGGAAATCTCACCTGAGGTAGAGGAAGGGGGGGTTATAGGACTGATGTGTCTGTAACCAAGCCGAGACACATATCTGTGATAGCAACACTTCACAGAGTATTTTATTAACACTACAATATGATATTCATTAACTCATTAGCTTCATTAACATTACAGAACAAAACCGTAAGATAGATCAATGCAGTGACAGTAAGGATTAAGTACTTCAACCATTTAACACATAGCAATGAGATAGATCTAGAATTCATTCATAAAGCACAAGTAAATCATTAAGCAACATCAGATCTATCTATTATAAATAATAACAAAATAACTAAACAAATAAATGACAACCACAACATAGCACAAAGCACACCAAAGACACAAAATATACGTGGTTCACCCCAGTGTGGGGCTATGTCCACCAAATTATTCATATTCTTTATTATTATTATGAATCTTACATTCATTCGTTCCTATGCACTAAGCCACAGAGCCAAGCTTTGCATAGGACAGGAGATTTGTGCACTGAGCACCAAATCCTCCTTCCAAAACTGGGTCTAGGCACAAAACCAACTTCTTTATCAAGCATTGAGCCTTACATACACATTATGTTGCACAAAGAAACTCAAGCTACTTTCACTTAGCTACTTCTATTGAATCTTACATCCCCTTCAGTACTTCTACCATACATTCTTATCTATTTATACTTTTATAATTCATTACAAAAATCCATAAACATGGGCAAACCCATTGGCCAACATCCCATAACCTATTACAAAACCCCTTACAAAGCCCGCAAAATGAGTGAGATTTGCGATCTCAACTCCACTTAGGTGCCCCATCTTTGACCAGTCCGTCGATGTCCAAAAGTGGTCCTAACCCGACCAAGGTTTCCTCAAAACTTGGTCAAGGTCCAACAGAGACACATCATTTAGAATGATGTCATCCATAACAAGTCACTACGATAGATGATCCTTCAGGAGTTTAATAGAGAAGGAAGGCACAAATCACCGAAATATCAAAATGTCGAAGTATTAAATGTTAATTAATTAATTTAATCGTGATCAAGAGACAATCAATGAATTCTCACTTTAGAGTTTGGACGCTTACCCTGTATCATATTCTAAAATATTCTAAGTCTGAATTTTTGAAATTCTTAAAGTTAAATATGATTAATTAAGACTTTTACTAGATAATTAATCACTTCACAGTTTCAGGTTTCAGGAATTTCCTCTTGAGCTACTTTTAAAGTTCTCGAAGTCCAAACTCCTGAGACACTTGAAATTGACACACCTTTTTAAACAAAATTAATTAAGGTCATAAAAGCGATTATCCTGGTATTAACCTTTTGTGAATTTGGGGTTCGAGTAATTCCCACTCTGTCTCATATAAAACTCTTGAACATGAACCGTTGAATATTAATGGAATTTATAACTGGTTAAGGATCATGATTTTAACACAGATTACGGATTTCCAGGTAGAATTTTCCATTAAAGTCAATAAATCTTCCGTGAGTGAAGCTATACTAGAATCAATGCATATGATTTGAATAAAAAAACTTCAATTTTGAATTCATTTTCACCTTCCGCAAGTTAGCAAGTTTTATCTGACTAAGAATCTCACACAATTCCTCTGCAATAGGTAACCTTATTATATTATCTTGATATTATGGTACCACAGAAAATGATGAAGAATCCTAATGCAGTTGGCGAGGATTCAAACCCAAATGCAGACCCTCTGTCGGACACCACATTGCGAGCCATAGACACTGTTAAATCATGGACACAGGTGTTCAAGGTTATGGAATGGGAAATCATAAACTGTCCAGAGGATTTTGGTGATGAAGTAGATGAATATTTTACAGTGAAACTCAGACATGTAGCCCAGTCAGAGCTACACAAGATAGTTGCATGACCGAGACTCGTGTCGTATAATGACATGATAAGTTGGGCCTTGGAAAACATCAGCATCCAAACCAAGAGCATCATCAACCATCATAAGGTTGACGTTGGTCCTTTATAACCTGAACACCTTTAAGTAATGTATAAGCTATCTCCCAATCCTAAATATACTTACAATGTTGCATTTATTTTGGAGTTCGATCAAAAGGAATGCATCCAATATGACATGAGTTGTCCTGATATAATTCGGTTCTAGTGGGGGCACCCAAAGACATTCAGGGCCAACGATCATGGTATGTATGCCACAACTTCATTATATACTCACATAATTTACGTAGCCATGATGCTCTATCGATTTTTTGGGAAGAATATCCCTACTGATTTCTCCGTGGAATGGGTATCTATCATGCATGAGGTGGCCAGGGGCTACACTTTTAATTGGGCCAAAAAAATTTCAGATAACTTGGCCAAAGGAATTACTAAATACAAAATAGTGAAATCAAAGGGGCATCCCACCCCTTTCTATATGTCTGTGTATGTCATGGATTCCATATGTTTCATGACATCTTTCCCATTGATAAATTGGAGCTGGACCCCGATCAGTACAGAGCCCATTCATTTCTACCATTCCAAGTTGTGGGAGGAAAAAACCAAGGATTTCTCTTAGGAAATATGTCACAATGTAGTGGTTCATTTTCATATAGCCATGTATGGTCACCCACCTCCTCAAATTTTAGACAAGATTATGGGAAATCTGGGTAAGCTAGAAGATTGGTTTATTGAAGAGAAATTCTCTTAGATCAGGGTTTTTGGATGCTCAATTCCTCCCCATGCTCTCCCACTATTTTTATCAGAACGGATGGTATGTAGAGAAGTATCCTACCAAACACTAACTAGATTCATCAACAAGGAGCTGAAGGCATCACAGAAAAAGGTACGGCCAACTTTCACTAGCCAGATCAACATGTTTTCACTATTGGATTTTGGTCACTCCAGAGTGGAGGCTGTCGCTTTGGAAGATGTAAAATTGGTCGACATTGAGTTCAAAAGACATGATGTAGATAATATTGTGGAAAACCACCTATACCAGTTCAACATGAGGTTTTATGTGCATGAAAACTCCCCGTATGACAAAATATTCAGGGGAGTTAGATCCTACGAAGAGGTGCAGGATAGATTTCAAACCCTGCCTCTAGACCAACAAGAAGGATTTATCATTTTTCAAAGACACGGATGGAATATCCTACCTAAGATACTACAAGGAGAACATATAACCACTCCCCCTTCCCAGGAATTCAGGTCAACAAGTTCAAAAGTGAGCCACTCTGGTAAACGAAACGCTGAGGAAACCTAATAGAACTCGAAGGTATGGACTCAACAATTAGAAGAATCATTGTCAGACCAGCTAAGCATCATTGTCAGACTGGATTTAGAACAAATCAAAGATACATTAAGTGGGGACCTGATATACCCCCTTCGACGCCAACCACCTCCACTAGTACCTCGAATACAATAGAGCAACAAAAAACAACGAAGATTGGTACTCCCATTGCATCATTGACACCTCTACAATCCATCCTCAGAAATCCTAATTCTAAAATTATTTTGGTAAGATAACTTACTCCAATATCACCCAAAGAGATTCCACCTTCGAATTTCTTCTTTAGTAAGAAAAGGAAGGCCATCATGAAGAGAGAATCACACCAGAAATATGGAGTGATAACCAAAAGGCAGAGAATGATGTATGACGGGAATGATCGAGATGATACATAATTCACAAGGGAAGTCGCAGGTTCATTAGGTTCTTTTGCCATAGCTAATCAATGTTCTCTGGAAAATTTGTGTTGGGTTATGAAAAAGGTACAAATATCTTCCTTATTCCCACAATTCATGATATAATCTTGATTGACTTTTCAGTTAATTAGGGATAAATATGATAGAAAATGATTATGTATTCTAGCATTATATTAAATAAGATTCTAAAATACGATTGGAATTGTTTGATTTTGTTATAGGATTAGATAAATGTTGTCAAACCCGCGATAGCAAAGGAGATATTGAAGATGTGAGAGCTATTGGAGGTTGATGAATTTTGGCGCAAAGCAGTTTTGAAGATGATTTGATTTTCTATATTGTAACTTTATAATAGCAAAGAAATCCCGAGGATCTCTCGATCCTCAAGATGGCTTAATTTACCCAAATTATTGTGATATATAAAGGGTAATAGATCCTGAAAGGGGGATAGAGAAGAATTGTATCCAAGTATTCAGAACTTAGAATTGCTCTGCACAAATAGTTTTTGTAAATGTTGTACCAGCTATGGAATCAATAAAATCATTGAACGTCTTCACCATTTCTACATATTGAGTTTCTAGTAGCAGTGCTTCTGAGGACTAAGGGCCTAGTCTATAGGAGTTACTGTTTCAATCTGTAATCATATCAGTTTTGATTTATGTTTTATGATTTAAATTTCCTTTACAGTAGTTAAAGATAGATGCACAAGTGTGTTAATGCTTTATTGTTGATTTCTTATAAGAGATAGATGTTTTGGTTGAATGTTAATGATTGTTGTTCCAACTTCCATTGTTGTAGTTTACCGCTTGACAGTTCCTCACATTTTCATATGCATTGTTCCTTTTCCTTAGATTCGCATATGTTGTTCCTTTCAATTAAGTTACATTTGTCATTCCTTTCAATTAAGTTACAAATGTTGTTCCTTTCAGTTAAGTTACATTTGTTGTCCCTTTCAATTAGATTATAATTGTTGTTTCTTTCTATAGATAGAGCAATTTGTTATTTCCTTTCCAACAATTTGATTCATAGTTGATAGTTACTTCTACAAGTCTTTACTTAGATTCAATTATTTATTTTTAGTTAAATGAACTCAATAGATTAGTTAGTTCCTTTTCATTCACATCATGTTAGTAATCAGATTTCAATTATGTTAAGTAAGATCTTAGTCTCAGGATATTTAATGAACATTTGAGGAACTTGATTGTGGATAAACTCAGGTTTTCTTTAACTATGCGATTTTAGCCTCTACGAGCTATCTGCATATACTTTGTTGATATTCTTGAGATAAAAGATGAATCCTCAGGTTGATAAATTAATGTTAAACTAAGGCTATTTTTATACATTTTTAGAGCCCAACATTTTGGCGTCGTTGTCAGGGAGAATGTCAAAGGTAGCATAGTTTGCGTCTCTGGAGGAACAAGCATTGAAGACAGAAGGTAAGAACCTACACAGGCAATAAGTAAGATGCTTATGCCAACACTTACCTACAATTGACACTTAAGAGGTCATATAGGTGTTTCTTTTTGAATTTCTTTTTGTGTGAAGTGTGTATGACTAAGATCTTGAAAAACCAAAACCCAGGGTTCGGTGCTCCCTAGGAGAATCACTTTCATAGACGACATCATCCAAAAAGCTGAATCGCAAGATTATGTCGGACCTAGGAAAGGACCTATCTGAATCCCTCAGGCATCATTTTCACCAACTGCAGCCAACGTTGAGATTCATAGAAAAACTGAAGGGACTAAGAAAAGATTTCAAAGCACAAACCTTCCACCCCTCAAACCTTTAGACGAGGGAAATTCTTGTAATCTGGAGGAAGGAGAAGGAGAAAATAGTGGGGTTGCCAAGGTAAACCCATCACCACCCCCTGATCCTGAATCTCCTATAAAATAAGAAGGCATACCCAAAATCCCAGATAGAGGGAGTGCAATCAACTCCCCTAGAGGATCAAATAATCAACCACCTCGAATAGAACACCCATATCAAGAAATTCCTGAAGGCTTTTGGCACATTTTCGATCAAATGGTGCAACCAAATCAACAACAAACCTAGAAATCCATGTTGGAATATCTGATAGTTGATCCAATCACCAATGTTCCCATGAAAGTAATCCCCCTACAGAACCTGCCAACCTTCCATGGATTGGTTTCAGAAGACTCGGATGCATTCTTATTCGAATTCGATGTCCTATGTAGAGGGTATGATTACACCTCTGAACCCCAATAATTAAAACTATTCCCCTCTAGCTTGAAGGGAGTAGCTATGCTTTGGTTTATGGGATTAGGAGGTGGAACCATTAACTCATGGGATGAGATGAAACAAGCCTTCTTGACAAAATATCAGGATTATTGTAGAACCAGGGACCTAAAAGATGAAATATTTCAAATCACTGCAAAAGAAAATGAATCATTAGAAGAATATGTTGAGATATTTCAGTATAAATTGCAGAGATTTCCCTATGGTACATTACCAGATGAAGTACTTAATGCAACTTTGATTAAAGGTATGAAGGATGAATGGGTAGAAACATTGAATCTAATGGGGAAGGGTGACATTTATCAAGAAACTTTTGATAACATCATTCTATTGTGCATCAGGTGCTCACGAGGAAGTACACAGGCTAGATAAGGAATGTGAACTTCCCTCACCAGAAATAGCAACATTACCAGCAAGGGCATTACGTGATTTGAAGTTGGTAATCTCTTAGAAAATTTCAAAACAGATATTCTGAGCACTTTGACTACACAATTGGATGTATTGCAGGCTAAACAAAAACAAGCAGAAGCAGAACAAACTTTGGCCATTTTTCCATAGATGCAGAAAAAACATGGTCCAAGGGAATGTCCTTTGGATGTGGTTAGGTTTTGTGCTATTTTCACCAAGGATCATGACACTAAGCAATGCCCATCACTCCCTAGACTGAAATCTGTCTTTAGAGGAGAAGAAGAGGAAACATAACCATTATATTTGATGGCTCAGCATCGTCAATGGCAGGATCGCCCTCCAAATACACTCCAAGACCCCTCCTCTTTCTTTTCTGGATAGTATAGTCAACAAAAAAATTCTGGTAATGTATGGCATAGCCAACCATTTACTAATCAGAACTGGAAGCCACTGAAATACCCACCTGCAAATCCAATCTGGAAGAATAAACCAAATGAAAGTTCCACCTAGCCTAACTCACAATACCCCACCTCATCCTATCAAAACTAAAATAACAACCCCTACCCTCTGCAGTGGCCTAATTCGACTGCCCAAAACCCAAATTGGAACCAGAATTGGAAGTGCCCCATGGGGATAAACAATCAACCCATGGGGATAGCCCCTCAAACCCAACCCACATTGCAAGCTCCACTCCAACTGCCCCAAAACCCTCAATCACAATTGTGCCCTCAATTACCAGCCCAACCCCACCCAAATCCTAATAATAGACCAACTCAGCTCATCCATATTATGGAGAATGGGGAAGAGGAGACTAACTTGGTAGGGTGCAACAAACTCTGATTTCGATTGGGGTGTATAATCTCTCCTGAAGAAAATAACATTTTCCAAGAGCAGGAGAATGAAAATAACAAACAACCAACAATAACTCCCTCGAATGTGGTAATAACGAAAGAAATTGAGTAGGGGGGAACATAGTTGAGTCACATGATCCTGATAAGGACGCAACTCCTTCCCCTCCATTCCTCGAAAGATTGATGATAGAAAAACCTGTCGTCTATCCTAACTTCAACATTGTAGGGGAACTCAAGAATTTATATGTCAAGATCCCACTCCTGTAGGCTCTGCAAGATATTCCAATATATGCAAAGATGATCAAGGACCTATGTGGGAGGAAGCCTGCTAGGAAAATTAAAAATTCATCATCAACAATTCGTGTAGTAGGAGCCTTGTCTGATCTAATTCTACGTAGACAAGAACCAATCAAATATGTAGATCTAGGGAACCCCATAGTAACAGTTCAGATCTAGGGTTGTTCTTTTCCAAATACACTAGTTGATTTGGGGGCGGCCATTAATATCCTGACTATGGAAACCTACAACACCATGGGTTTTGACTCCTTTGAACCCACCCCAATTATGTTACAATTGTCTTATCAATTAGTGGTTAGACTAGTTGACACACTACATGATATAGCAATCTCAAGCGACTCTTGGGAATATCCAACGGATTTCTTCATCATCAACCCAAGAAGTGGACTTGAAGGGAATCCATTGATATTGGGCAGAACATGGATCACAATAGATGACACGTACATAGGATGTTGAATGGGTAATATGACAATTACTAGAGGAGGTGTCACAAGAAATATCATCTTATATCCTCTAGCCAAGCCAAGCCCGACTTTCATATATCCACAATTGCCACCACCATGGTATCCAGAAAAGGACTTATGAGCCCCTCTCATGCTGGAAGAAGCTCTCAGACTCAAGAACCAACTAGAGGATGACTTGATCAGTGGGTTTATTAACAACCCAACCATCATGGGTAACCCAACGTGCCA
The DNA here is from genome assembly GCA_009831015.1 of Picea engelmannii. Lineage (NCBI taxonomy): Eukaryota > Viridiplantae > Streptophyta > Pinopsida > Pinales > Pinaceae > Picea > Picea engelmannii. Next base: position 438,252 of record ML791536.1, read on the forward strand.
CATGCTCCAAGTTGTTCTAGATTGTGAAGCACAGGGAGACTCACTGGAAGATTTAATAGAAAAAAAAATCCTAACTACCACCATCCATGACAACAAATTCGTTTAGATTGCACCAGGCACTACTAAATTTGAACGTTTTGCGATGAAGTAGTGATGATTTTTTGTCAGAATAGGGTCTTTGTTGCGACCAAGATGGTTTTTTTTTTTCGTCAGAATCAATTTGTCGGTCTAGTGACACCACATGGATCTTCGTTGGTCTAGCGACCAGGAAAAAAATCCTATTCACAATAGGGAAACGTTATCATTCGTAGGTCCATCAAACAATATTAGTCGGCCTAGCAACCAAATTTAGTCGCAAGCCTTGCTAGCATCTCTAAGGAAAACATAACCTTGGTCACTCTAGCAACCATAATTAGTCGGTCTAGCGACGAATGTTAGTCGGTCTAACGACTAATATTAGTCGCAAGAGAGACCAAGACAACCTTGGAAAACTTAGTCAATAAACCATGGTTAGTTGGTAGAACAATGAAGATTAGTCGCTAGACCGACCAACCCTGAAGCTAAAAAGGTCAAACGAAGGACAAACAGGTAGTCGCTAGAGCGACGAAGTTACATAATTTGCGACCAAATGGCTATACAAGCAACGAACCTGTTCATTGCTAGAGAGACGAATGTTGGGGTTTTAAAAAAAAAAATATGCCATTCACACAGGAATAAGCCCAGACTAGCAAGATACAGAAGCATACTTTCATTATGTACTTGGGAGTTGGCACTGGATTCAACCCCCTAATGGTCAATACCGGTGATCCAATTTACCTTGTCATTTCTAGATGTAAGCACCATTGTGATGAGTCTCAATCCATGCTAGGGGATTTAATATCGAGCCTCAAATTATGGAAGGTGAATCTAGAGCATTGGGTGGAGGATCTTTCAAAGCAGAAGGCCTCTTTTATGAAGTAGTTGGGTACTATTAAATTGAAGGAATTCCTATTAGATGTGGAAAATCAATGCCTAAGAGAAAAATCTAGGGAAGAAGAAGCTGAAATTTAGAAGCTACGACGACATGTAAAGAATATGGAGCATGAGCAGTCACCTGGGTTGGCATTCTATAGGCACAAGTATGCATCGAAATTCGACATGGTTAGACTAGACACATGCCTTGACAGTATGGGAGGGTTTCAAGACTCAAGGAATATTTATGATGTCCTGACCACATAATATTTGAGATCGTCCATTTTTGAAACAACGTTCATAATGGGGAATCTCATATTTTTCAAATGTCGTTGTTTCCATCCGTAGAATCTTTGTTGGAACTCTCTTGAAATGTCATGGAAATTTCAATTCAACCACCAAAAATGTCATGCATTGACCCCACATAGTGAGCAGTGAATGGGGCCAATGTTGAAATTTCTTTAATATGTGCTTGTATGCATCAAAATTTGACATGGTTAGACTAGACACATGCCTTGACGGTATGGGAGGGTTTCAAGACTCAAGCATGTTTGATGTCCTGGCCACATAATCTTTGAGATCGTCCATGTTTGCAACAATGTTCATAATGGGGCATCTCATATTTTTCAAATGTCGTTGTTTCCATCCATAGAATCTTTGTTGGAACTCTCTTGAAATGTCATGGAACTTCCAATTCAACCACCACAAATGTCATGCACTGACCCCGCATAGTGAGCACTAGTGAATGGGGCCAACATTGAAATTTCTTCAACATGTGCCTATATGCATCGAAATTTGACATGGTTAGACTAGACACATGCCTTGACGGTATGGGAGGGTTTCAAGACTCAAGGATGTATGATGTCCCGACCACATAATATTTGAGATCGTCCATGTTTGCAACAACGTTCATAATGGGAGTCTCATTTTCAAATGTCATTGTTTCCATTTGTAGAATCTTTGTTGGAACTCCTTTAAATGTCATGGAATTCTAATTCAACCACCAAAAATGCCATGCACTGACCATGAATAATGAGTAGTGAATGGGGCCAACATTGAAATTTCTTCAATATGTGCCTGTATGAATCGAAATTTGACATGGTTATACTAGAGACATGCCTTGACGGTATGGGATGGTTTCAAGACACAAGGATGTATGATGTCATACATAAACATTTTGAAAAAATTTCAACGTTGACCCCATTCACAGGTCACCGTTGTCCATCATGTACTCTAGCCCTAGTACATTGTCTTTTAATAGTTGTTTCCTTTAAAATTCGACCAATCAGAAAATTAAAACAAAATGAGAAGAGCCCTAGTATAATGTCTTTTAATAGTTGTACTCTAGTTGAGAAGACCCGCAAACCATTTTTGGAGTGTCGTTATTATAGAAGCTTGTCACAACATCCATAAATTGCAACATATTTATAGATTTTATAATGTCACAATTCCAACGATCACTGACCAGATCAAAGTTGACTTGGTCAAAATACTAGGTGATTGTTGGAGGGGGGAAACCTAGTTTCCACAAAGTCGCAACTGCGACACCTATCTTCAGAAACGTGGCAAGAGAGATGACTATGTCACAGACATGGCAAGAGACATGACTATGTGGAAAACATGGCAAGAGTGATGATAACGTGGAAAGATAGATGACAACGTGGAAAGAGAGACATCAACATGGAAATAGCGACATTATCGGGCAATATGGAAAAAAAAAAAAATTCCTCTATTTTTCGACAGTATGGCCAATTTTGTCCATAACACTGCAAATAGAATGTCGAAATTTTTACAATATGTACTAGTGAAAATAAATAGTAAACCATAAAACTGTTTGATTCTCACATGTGTCATAGTTGGTCGTTATAAAAACTAAAGTTCGTCTCTATAGCGACTAACTCGTGGTTGGTCTCTCTAGCAACGAAAGTTCGTCGCTATAACGACCAACATGGAATGTTGGTCGCTAGAGCGACGAACAGTTGGACCCCGAAAAAAAAAAGTTAATTTAGTCCAAAAAAAGAAAATCAATTACGACGAAATTTTAAACCATCCTAATATTTCATCATAATTTCCTCCCAATGTAGTAGTGAGGGAAGTCTTTGAAAATCAATGCCAATTTAGATGAGAAACAAAAACAAAATCTGATTCAAGTCCTTTCTAAATACCAACAAGATTTTGCCTGGGAATATTCTGACATGAAAGGGATTGATCTGCAACTCTACACACACCACATTTACATTGAGAAATATTCCCGACCTATCTGACAGCCACAGAGAAGATTGAATCCCCACCTTAGGGATATTGTTAAAGAAGAATTACAAAATTTGTTGGATGTAGATTTTATATACCCTATCTCAGATAGTCGGTGGGTCTCCCCATTAATCATCCTCCCCAAGAAAAATGGGAAGTGGTGAATCTATGTCGACTACAGGGAACTTAACAAAGCCACTCAAAAGGACCACTTCCCCTTACCTTTCATCGATCAGGTCCTGTATACTTTGGCAGGAAATAATTTCTTTTATTTCCTAGACAGTTTTAGTGGCTACAATCAGATCCATATTTCCCTAGAAGATCAAAATAAAACTACATTCACATGCCCCTGGGGTACCTTTGCATACAAAGTATTTCCCTTTGGACTTTGCAACGTTCCAGCCACATTCCAAAGGGCCATCCTAAGCATATTCAATGATTTGATCAGTGAAGGGCTTGAAGTTTACATGGATGATTTCACTCCTTATGGCGACGACTTCGATCAAGCACTGAATAATCTGGAGAAGGTACTAGAATGGTGCATTTCTACCAGGTTATGTTTAAGCCATGAAAAATGTCACATGATGATGATGGAAGGTGTGGTACTAGGGAATTATATTTTTGCAGATGGAATTAGAGTAGATCCAGCAAAAATAGAGGTAATCCTTAATTTACATACACTACACACACAAACTGAGGTACGTAGTTTCCTTGGCGCTTCAGGATACTATCACAGATTTATGGAAAATTTTGCAAGAACTGTTGCACCTCTACATGATTTGACTGGTAATGTGGAGTTTTAGTGGTCTGACCAGTGTGATGTGGCATTTGTAGGACTCAAGAAGTTGATCTCGAAAGCACCGGTGTTGAGAGGACCAAATTGGAAAATACCATTTCACATCTCCAACGATGCATCAGATATTGCCATAGGCACTGTCCTTGGACAGGAAGAAGAAAAGAAACCCTACGCCATTTATTTTATTAGCAAGAATATTACTCCAGCTGAACATAATTATACAGTAAAAAAAAAAAAAAATTTAGTTGTTATACATGCCATCAATAAATTTCATCATTATATAACAGGATATCCAATTATTATGTATACTAATCATTCTGCTATTAAATATCTAGCTAATAAACCAATTAATAATGGATGGGTTACTCGGTGGTTATTAATACTGTAGGAATTTGGTATCACCATCAAAGATCAACCCGGGAGAGAAAATCTTGTCGCAGACTTCCTGTCCCGCATACCCAAAACAGATGACTCCTTAACAGTTGAAGCTCAATTTCTAGATGAACATCTATTTTCCATCACCACAAAGCCACCTTGGTATGCTAATGTGGAAAATTATCTGGCAACGGGAAAATTACTGGCACATCTATCATCAAGGGAAATAAAAGTGATCATCCAGTGTAGCGCATGATTCACTTGGATCGGTGGATATCTCTTCCACACAGGAGCTGATCTCCAGATCCGCAGATGCATACGAGAGGACAAAATCTATGACATACTGAAGGTAGGACATGATGAGCCCTGTGGTGGGCATTTTGAAGACTGCAGGACTGGACACAAAATTTTATAGATGGGCTACTACTAGCCCTCAATATTCATAGATGCAAAGAAATACATCCAGACCTACGACAGTTGTCAGCGGATGAGAAAACCAGGTCAGGATGATAAAATTCCATTGAAATCACAAGTAGTTGTTGAACCATTTGAGAGATGGACACTAGACTTTGTTGGCCCCTTCAATCCAAATTCAAATCAGAAGGCCTATATTATAGTCACAACAGACTACATGACCAAATGGGTAGAGGCAGAAGCCTTACCAAATGCAATAGAAGAAGTAGTCATCAAATTTATTTTTAAATTATTTGTACACTATGAAATACCTAGGGAAGTAATCACTGATGGGGGGTCACAATTTACATCTCATAGAATCACCACCACCCTGGACAATTATCGCATTAAGCATAGAGTTACTTCTCCATACCACCCACAGGAAAACAGGCATGTAGAAAGCACCAATAAAGTCCTGGAGGCAATCCTGACAAAGACTATCTCAACAAACTAACAGAATTGGGCTACTGAGATCCCAAATTCCTTATGGGATTATCGCACAACATGGCATAACACCACTGACTACTCTCCTTATCACCTAGTCTATGGGAAAGAGCCCATCTTCCCAATCACGTTTGAGATCAAGACCCTAAGGATGGCCCAGGAAATTGGACTGGATCTAATAGAAGAACATAAACAATGCCTTCAGTGACTCAACGAGTTGGATGAAGCACACATGTCTATTGTGGAGTGCACCGCCATTATTCAGCAGCAAAGCACGACCTGGCACATCAAACATATCAAGAATAAATCATTCAATAAAGGTGATTGGGCACTTCTCTATGATTCCAGATTTCAGGATTTTCCAAGAAAATTATAGACATGGTGGCTGGGACCATATGAAATTAATGAAGACCATTATAATGGAAAGGTCACTTTAAGCACCATCGACGGGTCTAGATCTCTATTTTTGGTCAATGAACACCAGCTATGACTTTACCATCAACCGCCTTCAAAAGAATCTTTCTACCAGGATGTAAGTAAGGACCCTACCGTTCAAATTTTGGCTGGCTGGGAAGGTAACCCAACCACTCCAACTCCATAAATGATGAATTTTTTTGACACTGTACATATTGTATATAGTTTTTTTTATAGATCTAATTGAGTTGTTAGTTTTCTCTTTTTTTAGTTTTATGAAATTCACTTTGGAAAATAAGAACTAGGGAAGATAACTATAATAAACACAATTAACACTCTTTTCTGTTCCTTAATCCTATTTTATCTTATCACACAGACCCTGTCTTCCATAGAAAAAATGAATATGTCATGTTCTACAACAGAGATCGGGCAACTATAATGAACTCAGACCATCCAATACTTGATTTTGAAATAAACTGACCCATAACAATTGAATGAATTTAGTTTATGACTAATCAGCCTTAGATTCAAGCAAAAATACATTTTCCATGGGAGGTTTCCAAAATTACCTAATCAGATGGCTAAAAATTTAACGGATGTCATGATCGATGTTCCTTTGAGTATCGTTCATGTTCATTTGAACGAAGCAACTTCCATTCCTTTCGTGTGGTTGTTGTTCCTTTAAGTGTAGTTGTTGTTCATTTGAACGGAGCAACTGTCGTTCATTTCGCGCGAATTTTGTTCCTTTGAGTGTAGTTGTTGTTCATTTGAATGGAACAATTGTCGTTCCTTTCGTGCTACTATTGTTCCTTTGAGTGTAGTTGTTATTCATTTGAATGGAGAATCTGTCATTCCCTTCATGCGACTGTTGTTCCTTTGAGTATTGTTGTTGTTCATTTGAATGGAGCATCTGTCATTCCCTTCATCGTGATTGTCGCTCTTTCATCTGGAGTCTCGTTGTGCATTCTAAAAAGGAACAGTTGTTGTTCCTTCTGCGTTTTTCCTTGTTTCTGTTCCTTTCCTTCATCCTAATTAAAACATTAGCCATTCCTTTGGGGTACGAATTTCACTAAGTAATTTTTACCATCATTTTTCCTAACGATTTTTCATTATTTTTCGGACTATCTCTTATACCTTATCAAATTGTTTTTGGATTAATTTCTTCAAAATATCTTAAATCTTGTTCATAATCTGTAACTACCATAATTCGTTTATTTTCCCTATACACATACCAATATACTTGAATGATAATTTGCCTTCATATTATAATAAGGAATATTAAACACACTCTTACTTGGAATCCTTACACTTATTTACGCCATCCCTTACTCTTAAGGAGTATATGAGCCTCCCTTAATAGATCCCTAAAAAAAAAAAAAAAAAGATGAATGATGAGAAAAGAAAAAATTTAAAAACAAATAAATATAAGTCATAAAATTCTCCCACAAAGAATAGGGGGTCTCATCACAAGGAAACCTACCATGATCATAGGATAATAACATAAGTTACACTCCCACTATGGCTACCACACCAGGGCAATGGCCTTTGACATTTTTTTCAAAGGACAAGGGGTCTCATCATGAGATGGTTTGTTCACTTAAGTTACAATCTAGTGAGTGGCATTATCATCATCTGGCTACCAAAACAAGATAGTGGTCTTTTTGGGAAAAGACGATTCAAATATTTATTAAGGATACGGGCTCATCTATGGGTTAAAAGGCAACCCTGTCAAGGCTATGGATGCCTACTGCTAGTAGTGGCTTTGCCTTTGGTATGGAAGTTTACCTTAAAAACACCAAGTTTCTTTATGTATATAGATTTCCTTTACTCAATAACAGGGCTATCATTTCATTTATACTCAATAACTTGGGAAAAGTAACAACATTATGATATGTGGAATATTTTTAAATGAACAAATTTAATTTATTCGGCTTATTTATCCTTAAAAAAAAATGAGCATAGGTACAATAAATTCAAATTTCCCACAAAAGTGGACTATTGTTTATGATTACCATTAAATATGATTTTTGAAAATTATATATGATTGGTCCCCACTGGTAGCAGCAGCGTCATCATTACCTCTCACCATAAATACCTACACTCATTACTTTCGCCTATGCTGACGGTCGAGGTCGACCTCCACATTAATGAGGGGAGTGGATGCTCAGCAAACTTTTTGATAAGATTGTAATGATTGTAATAAATGGAAAACCCACATTTTTATACACTCGTTGATCTCTGATATTTTCTATTTTTGGTAATATTTTTCTCCAAGCTGGTCTAACCAAGTCTACAACTAGGAACAATAGTCATTCTCATTTTCTCACAAAAATATGGGTGGCCGAAGTGTGCGTAGGGAGCCAACATTACTACAGGTAAATGAGCAGGAAAGAGAAATCCTACACCATCTGGGGTGGATGGAGTACTTCAACCGGTTGCAAGTTTATGATACGAACATCACGCTTGAATTTTTCAGAACTTACAGGGAGAAATCTCCATGGTTCAGGATATACGAATTCTAGTTACTCTGGAAATCGTAGCATAGTTTACAGGTCTCCCTAACTTAGGAATTCAATGGACAGGAAGATATACAACGCTCAAAGAAGATGTATAATCCTTCGTAGACCCTGGAGAGGAATTGGACAAAAAGGGAAAGGGAATTAACCCCAACAATCTCAGCGAACCATGGAAATAACTAGCAGGGGTAATTCAGAGGTACATCACCTATGATGGACGATACGATGTAATTCAACCACACCACCTCAAACTTCTAGCGGCACTCAAGCAAAGGATAGTAATAAATCTACCATTTTTCCTAAATGCCATGTTACATGAGGTTGCTTTAAGAACCCATAAATCCAAATATCTTGTTACTATCATCAGCCACCATGGATTAGTTAAATTGATAGTAAATAAGGCTCTGAGGCAAGCTCAATTAACCTGGGGTGATCTTATTGAGGCCAATATACCTCTACAACTATAACAACCTAAATTATACCATGAAGAGCCACCACAGGAAATTGAAGACATACAGGAAGGGGAGACCACTACCCAAATAGAAGTTCCACCTACTCAACCCAATGTCGAAGCAAACCCCACCCAAATTATAGAGACTCGGACCTCACAAACAGAGGCACTAACGAGAAAGAGAAAAAGAGAAACGGTTGTTCCTAAAACCCCCATTGAGAGGAAGAGGAGAAGCAGATGAACAAGACAGCCTAAAGAAATTCAGGAAATGACTGAGCAAATTCAAGAGAGGACTGAAGAAATTCAGGACACAACAAAACAACCTGAAGAATTTAAGAAAATTACAAAGCAGTCTTTGAAGGAAAATGTTCAGGAAATTGAGCAGGCAGAACAAACCTCACAAGGAAACATTCAGGAAGGCACCCAACCAACATTGGAGCACCTTACAAAACAATTTTTGAAGAGATATGAGAGAGAAACAACTCATATTTTAGGGATTTTAGGGACCTCAATTGAAAAAGATACCATTAGGCCAGAATAATACCAAGAATGAGCCTCTCCCTCAAAACTTGCTGAAGATTTTCCTGAGATTGAAATGTCATTCCCAGAAGACACAGCATAAGAAGAACCTCATCTTGAGGAAAGAATCCCTCTTGGAAAGATAAAGAATTTGGAAGGAACAGAGGAACAACCACCTGCTGACCAGGATGAAGAAAACCTTGAGACCCATCACAAACATAAATTATTCAAAATCCATAGGAGAATCAAAAAGCTAAAAAAGGAAAACAAGTTATTGAAGAAAAGGGCTAAAAAGGTTGAAGTATTAAGGCAGAAAGTTGGCAAACTCAGGGAAATTATTAAAGCATTAAGAAAGAAACTAGAACAAGAAGATAAGGCCCACAAAAGAAAGAAAAACAAAAGGCCTAGAGTGTAAGAAAGAAACCCTCTTCCTAAAAGAGCAGTCCCTACAAAATCTATGGGGACATAGACAGAACCTGAAGAAATAATAGTAGAGGATGCAGTAGCTTAGAATGAGGAAGTAATTCCTTTAGAAATAGTCGATGTTGAAGTACAAACATATACCCTAGTCTCAGAGGAAATAGCTCAATCCTTTGAGTGAGATGCTACCATTAGGATATTGGAGGAACAATTGATGCAGTCCCAACAAAGCTTCATTCAAAACATAAATGAACTGATGACTATGGCATAACATCAAGCATCTCAGTCTCAGGAACATAGTGCTATTGTTGATAGCCTGGAAGTAGAGCTTATACATTCCTAGCAAGAATTAACTCAATCTAGATATGAGATGGACTTATGGAAGAATAACAAGCATCTCAGTCTCAAGAACATAATGCCATCATTGATAGGGTAAAAGCAGAGCTTACACAAGCCCAACAAGCATTGTCTCAACCCAGAGAGAAGATGGTCACTATGTTTGAACATCAAAAGGTTGTTAAAAATCTAAAGGAACTATTAGTAACAGAAAGTGAGACTTACGCTGAGCTCACCAGAACCCAAGGGAAGGTGAAGAAGGTACAAAAACAATTGGAAAAATCTTTGGATAAAATCAATACATTTGTGATGTCTACTCTGATGCAATCAATTGCAAAGCTCCTACTACCAATTATACCCTATTCTTGTTGGAACATTACCTATTGTTAAGGATAAAATCCATTAGAGAAGGTAAAAAAATTACATTTTCCACTGTCCCCGAGTTCATTTCATGTTTTAGAGAGCATGAAGAGAAGATACAATACTTCTTGTGTGAATTATACTTCCATAACTTCATTTTGGAAGATGACAAGGGAAACAAACCTGGTCCCTTTATTGGGGATATACAATTTTAGGATTTTGCATCCTTCACTAAGAACCAATTCATATGGGAAAAATCTCACAAGAATTTTATAAAGAGGGAAACTAGGTTAGATCTTTGGATCACAAGAGAGCCCCCAAAGTCCTTTCCAACCATTATGTGACATTGAACCTTCATGAAAGGAGGGAGGGGGGGAGGTCGTGGACTCTTTATCCCCCATCCATCGACATGTTATACATGCAGGCATCATATATTTTAGAGAAATCAAAGAAGAAGCTCTTGTTTCTTCTAAGATGAGATGGGATGCATCCTCCAATGAAGTCAAAAGTAGGGAACCCTTTGGGTTCAGAAATTTATTTGCAACTACCTACAGAGTGGAAAGGTATTCTAGAATGCTCCAAGAGGAAGGACCTGCTTGGATTGGCTGCAGATATAATCCCCCTATCGTTTGGTTTCCTCCAGAAATTTACCAGAAGGATTATCAAATTAATAAGAAAAGGGAGGATGTTTTTTTTGTAGAGCTCAAAAGAATTAATGGGTTCAAAAGACCTGGTGAACCAACTTTTCCTTCTTACAACATCATTGCTTTACATGTAATATCTCAGCTTGCATGAGGACATGCAAGAAGGTAATCTAGGGGGTATGTTGGGTTATGAAAATGGTACAAATATCTTCCTTATTCCCACAATTCATGATATAATTTTGATTGACTTTTCGGTTAATTAGGGATAAATAGGATAGAAAATGATTAATATGTCTTCTAGCCTTATATTAAATAAGATTCTAAAATATGATTGGAATTGTTTTATTTTGTTACAGGATTGGATAAATGTTGTTCAACCCACGATAGAAAAGGATATCTTGAAGATGCGCGAGCTATTGGAGGTTGAGGACTTTTGGCGCAAAGCAGTTTTGAAGATGATTTGATTTTCTATATTGTAACTTTATAATAGAAAAGAAATTTTGAGGATCTCTCGATCCTCAGAATGGCTAATTTAGCCAAATTATTGTGATATATAGAGGGTAATAGATCCTGAAAGGGGGATAGAGAATAATTGTATCCAAGTATTCAGAACTTAGAATTTCTCTACGCAAGAACTTTTTGTAAATGTTGTACCAGCTATGGAATCAATAAAAGCTTTGAACGTCTTCACCATTTCTACATAATGAGTTTCTAGTAGCAGTGCTTCTGAGGACCAAGGGCCCAGTTTGAAGGAGTTACTATTTCAATCTGAAATCGTATCAGTTTTGATTTATGTTTTATGATTTAAATTTCCTTTACAGTAGTTAATGATAGATGCACAAGTGTTTTAATGCTTTATTGTTGATTGCTTATAAGAGATGTATGTTTTGGTTTGAATGTTAATGATTGTTGTTCCAACTTCCATTGTTGTAGGTTGCCTCTTAAAAGTTCCTCACATTTTCATACGCATTGTTCATTTTCCTTATATTCGCATCTGTTGTTCCTTTTAATTAAGTTACATTTGTTGTTCCTTTCAATTAAGTGTTGGGCCCCAACAACTCCCCCTAATTTTTTACAAAATTTACAGGGCCCCCATTAGAATCTTGATAATTATAATGAGCTACAGAATCAACCTTTTCAAATAGTTCCATACCTTGGATTGCTTTGAAACAAACTTAATACATTCACTATAGTATGAGACATTGATTACAAGAGTATATGCTAAAATTTAGAAACGAGTATAAAAATCTCAATTTAAACAAAAACGTTAATTTTTCTCAACTATTTACTTTCGTTTAAATTATGATTATGTGTTCTTTCTTTTGCTCATTAACAAGTTTGACTATTTTGAATAATGTGTTCAATACTTCATCAAATAATATCTTGTTTGGTTTCTCATTTTCATGAAATCATTTGGTGATATTAATTAATTAAATTCTTTTTTCATTTTTGCATCTCATTTCAAAATAATAATAATAAAAGAATTATCTATCATTTGTAAAAAATCAAAATTAATATTTTTCTCTTCTCCATTAACTTGAAGCTTCTAGAATTTTAAGATCATATTTGAAATCAAATTATAAACATTGTTTGTTTATAAGTTATAGTTAGTTTAAATTCATTTTTTATTTTTCTAGATTTTGTTTTATTCACAATTTTTAGGTTATTAATTTAGGTTTCTTTTTGTTTCACAGGTTTCTATTATCAAATATTTGATACGGATTTGATCATGGCTTGATTTTATTATCCAAATATGTTCAATATGATTGATCCAAAAATAATTTTGGATTGCTACAAATAATTTTATGAGCAACAACAGATAAAATTTGGAAAGGCGTCGAGATCAAACAGACGATTTTGCAAAACTGATTGCAGCTAAACCGTGAAGAATATGAAGAAACGGTTGAAAACCCATAACCCAAATGGGCCCATTTACCTTCATCTTAGATATTTTCCCAAAAAAATGAACGATTTGAGAGATATTGATGTCTTTTTATGAGACAAATTTCAGGTAGAGAAAATTAATAGTGACGCCCAGGCTGTTCATTCATTGTATAAATATATGAGTAAGTTCAGAGCCATAGGGATCGAAGAATTGGAGAGGAGTACTTTTATCCTTTCTCTTTTGTATATTATTTATTTTGTAAACTTTTCTTCTTTTCAAATGGAGTAACGGATGGTTGGAATCTTTGGGAGAATGGACGAGTATTTTCAAAGAAGAATATGGAATTTCAGGTTGCTTAGTGGCTTTTGTCCTGTGAGTAAAATAATTTTATTTTCATTATAATATCTTTATATTCTTTGAGTAATTGATTATGCATTGATTTAAATTAGCTTTGGTCTGTTTTATCAATACATGGTTAATTTCTATCATTTATGTATTAATTTTTTTTCAATATTTAAGAGTCTATTATCTTAAAAATTCTTCCGGGACTACAATATGGGCATGTGATTTTGAGAAAGAATATGGGAAAGCAATTCATATTTGGCTTTAGACCTGTGTGATGGTTATTCCATTTCATTCTTTCATTACTATTATATTATGAGAATATTATTATGGTTGATTTTAGCTTTAGCTTGTCATCATATGGTGTTTTCATATCGTTAAATGTTATATGCTCTCCATAATTTCTTATTCCATTTTTTATGTGTGATCAATCGATTATTTGATTAATGTGGAATTTATTTATAATGTTAAATGATGGATAATATCAATACTCAAAATTGAGTTTTCTTTCGTTCTTAAATATTGATTATCTTAAGATCACACGATTTTTAATTAGTTGTCTTCCTGTTGTTATTAATTTACTCCAATATCAAATACTTCTTTGAATGTATTCTGGACGTGCTAGTATTGTTCTGTTATAGGTTTCCCTTAACAATAGTATAGGCAGAGCTCATACACCACAAAAAGATAATACCAGTTTCATTGATCAACAACAGGTTATTATGTGTGTTATTTAGTTAAGTTGTTTATGAATGAAACAATGATTACATTAATTAGCTTTGACTGTTTTTGTTCCACTGTTTCAATCATATTCATTTAATATATTAAAAAAAAAATCCCCAAAAAAGTGTTGTTCATATTTGATTCGGAAACTTTATCAAACAATCATTTTCGCAAGATTTAATGCAAATCTTGTTAACTGTATATAAACTGTTCATAATCATTTGTATATTCACATTCTTAGATAAATATTTGTAATTATTGTGTCGATTGTTAGAATCTTTTCTTTAGTTAGTTTATTTTATTTTTCTATCTTTAGGACCCTAGTTGGCTAACAGAGCCATTAAACCCATCAGAATAGGTTAAACCAAACGAATTGGGTTATTTAGACAACCCCGGACCGGATCTATTCTTCCAGTTGATGGAATGTCAAATTTTACTGTCAACAAATGGCGCTAGAAGGAGGGCCAAGGTAAATTTAATGATTAAATGTTTTACCCCTCAGCCCGTCATAATTCCATATTTATAAATTTTTCTCTTGTGTCATCTTGAAATTCACTGGAAGGTAGGCTAGACTGACAAGTTGGCCTTATAGGAGTCTTTGTTTCGAATTTAATTAATTTCCCATGGCTCCCCAAATCACTGTGTTGGAACATGCTTTCCACTTCTCATTGCCTAATATTCCCAACAAGACAGTCTCTCTCTTTTCCAAAATCACCTTTGATGGTGGGGGGAATGTATCTACAAAAGACCATCTTAACAATTTTTGGTGTAAATGCATCAAGCATGACATTTCTGATTTAAAGGTTTTATGCAGATTGTTTGCTTTCACTTTCAGGGGTCGGATTAAACATTGGTTTGAGTCTTCTCTAGCATATCACATTATTGATTGGTTTCAGTTTGTAGATGAATTTTTAGGTGATTTTGAAAAATATAATTACAATCAATTATGTGAAGAATTTCAGACTTTACTAATCAATCGTAATTCATCTCCATAAAACTTTTCAACAAGAATCTATCATGTTCTCTGTAAATTTAATCTTGATGACATGTCATTTGTACTAAATCTACTTTATGATGCTTGTGTCCCTTTCATCCAGTCACATTCAATCACAAATGATGAATTGGTTGCAAATACTATCACTCAATTGTGAGAAGAATTTTGTTTACAGGATGAGAGGAATCCATCCGAAAATTTTCAACAAGCAAGGGAGGTAGAATCTATTGAAAATGTTCTTACTGACAATCAAACTAATTTTTCCTCTGAATCATTTCATATTTAGTCCTTGACCATCATGAAAGAATATTTGACGTTGGGTGAAGGTGAATGTCCATATTCTTTTAACTCTTGCTCTAATCAGTACTTAAATTTAGTTATTGAATAACACTTATGTGACGAAAATGATCTTAAGCATTCTAACATTCCAATGAAACTGATTAGAGATGTAGATATGCAATTGGAAGCAGAAACCTTAAACCCTCATCTACAAATCCTACCTTATCAACATGAAATATCAGATGTTTTTCATGAAAGTTTTGAATTCTCTATGCTACAGGAGGCAAATTTAGATGATCATATTATGTTGAAGAATTTATCACCAAAACAGAGTGAAAGTTTTAAGGAAAATGAAGAGGAGCATCTTGAGAATACCATTGTTAAATATCATAGCTCAAGATGTTCTTTTCATGTTCTTATTTATGATTCCTTTTACTCTTTATATCCCGATCTCTTCTTAGATTCTGGTAGACTTGAAAATTTACCCACAGTATCTTACTCTTTGCCATCACAATCAAATCTTTTTGATGTCCCAAAATTTGGTAAAATTAATTCCAAACATAACATTTATGAAGTTGGATTTGATGCTCTTTCAATTTCATCATTCACATGGAAAAACAACATGTTGCAAGATGATTTTACACGATTTATTGTTGAAAAAGACAATGCACTCATCCTTATGGAGATCGAATATTCTACATTGCATATTCGCTCTTTGATTAGTTCAGATTTTAATGTTTATGCTTCACATTTTGAAACGATCAATATCATCGAAGGAAGTGTTCAAAACAATAATATAATTTATGTCATGAATCCTCTTATGATGTATTCCCCATTGATATATCCATTTCATCAAATTCATAGTTTGCATCCTAATTTTTATGACAGGATCTTAGATTGGCTTGAAGATTCGTATATGAAAAATATTCATAATAAAGATAAAGTTGTGCTTGCTTTGATTTTACCTAAATATCTAGGAAGTAAGCATAACATTATTCTCTTAGATCCTTCATGTGAATAAATTGATTGTAACAGCCCCCTCGTTACGACAACAACTCTGATAAAAGTGCAATTTTTTTTTTTTTAAAGTGTCTTCACTCATGTAAAATGGAAGCAAACACACTTGACTCTATGTCGCCACCCAACAACTAACAAGACGCACCCACGATGACCACAACAAGAAGACATAAGGCGCACAACTGCAAGCATCAAACGACCATAGACCTAAGGAAGAATACATAATGGTAGATTACTATTTCTGCACAGGAAAGCAGGGCGTTTAATCTTATTCCTCTGCTCCGGAGAGAGAGAAGGTCAGATAGGCTCCTGGCCGACTGCTCAGGCAGAAACTAGTAATCTCCGTCAGGTGTGTCGCAAGAGTGGAAACCCTGCCTTTAAAGGGCCCAAGACTCTTGATACGGCACTGGATTCTTTACACAGAAATAATCACACATACAGACTTACATACCCAGGCTACAAGGAGGTGTCTACATCCCGCCAGACACAAGAAGACCAAGCGCACATAAGTTTACTACCCGGTACACTGTTAGTTGAACAAGGACTACAATCTACCCTAGTCTTAAGACCATTCCATCGTGCAACCTATAGATCAAAATTTGTCATCTAGGTACGTTCTAAAATTAATTATTCCAGGACCTTATGGTGTAAGTCTGTTCTCGACTGGGATAACATTTAACCAAATTATTGATCCATATTTAATCAAGAGTAATGACTAGATAAAGGTTTTCAATTACAACAACCTTAACATTTAATTTAAGGTTAGCGCAATAGTCTAAAATCCATTAACTCATGCATTTACTATAAATAAAATGAAGAGTTATGATTTATCATTAAACAACAATGGCATTAATCTATAATTATACTGTCATAAATAAAGTAACATCCTAAATCATGAAACTCAATTCAATTTAATCCAGAATAATGAATGGTGACAAATTATCAATTAAAGCAGAATTTAACCTTTAATTTATAATTAAAGCAACGTTCAAAATCAATTATCTCCTTCATGGGTTAACAAGGAATAGTTATGATTCATCGTTTAAAGCAACATTAACATCAATCTAAGATTAGAATGCCATAATAACGCAACATACTAAAATCATTAACTCATTCAAGTTTTAATCAAGAACCATTAACTCATATTTATATATGCAATCTTCTTCCAATAGCTTTGCCTTTATGAATAAATTTAACATGCATATTAAAAGCACCATTAGAAAATGCAATGAAAAATAGAAAAACCACTAAAAATGTAATAACATATAGATATAATTTAAATTAAGTATGCGCATTAAAAACACCATTAAAAATTGCAATGACAAATGGAAAAACACTAAAAACTAAAAATGTATTGACATATAAAAATAATTTACTGGTATCAAATATTCCTCCCTTATTCATTTACTTTTGTTACTTTAAATTCTCCTTAAATACACATTTCTATGTTGAGAAATCATAAACTTACCTCTTTCCTAGACCAGCACGGGTAAAAGCAGAGATGAAAGGGTAGAATGTCGAGCCAATGAGGAGGACGCCAGGGGAGAGGAAATGCGTTGCACATTTAAGGAAAAATGCAGAGATAGGTGAAGGAAATACATTGTTCAGTTTGAAAACAACTCAGAGACCACGAGCTCAAGATTGCTGGAGGTGCAGCCCTGAACCTCACCAACCAGGAATCGACCGTAGGCTCGGGCCTAGTCGTTCCTTTGACACACTCTTGGAAAAATTTAATAGCATAGAACCGAATAAAATACCAGTCGAACGCCCAGGGTAAGGCACCCAGAAATGTAGAGGTTTACACCATAAACACAGGGTTCTAAGGGTAAAACGCAGGCGAGTTTTCCCCCAATTGCTGGTCACGAATTACACTCAGAAATGCCAAGGATATACTGTTAATAATGCAGGGCTCTGTTGGTAAAAATGTGGGCTCAGGAAGGAAAATTCTGAGCTTACAACCAACAACCCACGGTATGCAAAAACGAATGTGCCAGAAACCAAATTCAGCAACAATTTACCTGACGAATTTTTTTTTTGGAACAAAATCACTGTAACCAAAATGAAAAAACGAAATTGCCAGAAGAATATTCTTCAGCAACAAATTCACATGGCAAAATGCCACAACAATTTTACCAGAACATAAAGAGAATACACTCAACGAATTTGCAACAAACTCGGGGATAAAACGAAAACGCAGAAAGGTAAAGCAACACAACGTGAAAATTTCACTCTCCCTTTTCCCCCTTTGGAATAACAGCGGTGATATATACTGCCGGAACAAACTCAGATCCAAAATCTCAAACAAGCCAGGAGTAATACTCATATTTTAAATTGCCAGGGAGGGTAACAACACAAAATCAAACTTCCAGAACATATCAGAACAAAGCTAGGTTATCCTTTTATACATGAGAAGAGGCCAATAAAAAAAAAGAAGGATAAAATAACAATGAAGAGTAAGGTGAACACAGCTACATGGGCCAGGGAGGGTTTCTATCAGTCTAACATCGGATCCAATTACAACAATAACCATTCTACCCTACAAAATAGAGGAGTGTACCTTGCCTTATTGCCTGCTTGAGGATGTCTGTGCGCTCCGTGTTGTTCCTGCTCCATGTCGCTCCTGCTCAGCGACCGTAGAGACTACACCAGTACCTCCCAGCCAAACGCTAGGGGTACTCTGCTTCCCCCTTAGCCCCCCGAGCCGCAAAGGGGCCACACAAATCCAGAAGGTATACCTAGCTTCCCAGCTCGCCTCCAAGGTTGAGCTACCACTCTAATCCCAGCTAAGAAAATCCCAACTCCTCACAAGCAACCAGTCCAGTCCAAATTCGGCAGCATAACGATACCTAACAGCCCATCCCCTTTTCCCCTCATCCCCCTTTCTTTTATAGAGTTTTGAGACCCCCTCTTGCCCTAATCACATTTAATTTAAGTTTTAATGAAACCCTCTAACAATTCTCTGTCTTACAAGTGTCACTCATCCCCCACGTTCTCCAAAATTATTTTCTTTAATTTATTAAAAGGCTCTTTTCCCTATTTTTATTAATCCCTTCTTTTTTTTTTCTTTTTAAAAAAAAAAAAAAAACCAAAAAGGTAAATGCGCTAATGCATCTTTTCATTTTATTTTTAAATTCATACTTTTTATACTCTCGCTCGTGAAATAATTTTATTACTATTGGTTCAGTCTAAGTTTATGTATGAGTTTAAAGGAAAATAGTTTAGTCTCTTAAGCATTCAATTTATTCACTGAAGGTTATGCATTCTATCATTCAAAACTATGGCTTTCGGTAATCGTTTATTTATGAATTTGTTTAATTTTTGAAAAACTATTGCGTTCATAAGGGAGTTACGCTTTAAATTTTTTTATAAGGTTATGTATTTGACAGAAGTTGGGTTTTCATAAAAGTTATGCTTTCAAATGTGTTAATGAACTCTCATTGAAAGTTGTGTTTAAAGAAGGAGATGCCTTCAAAGAAATTTATTGTCTGAGTTAGCTAAAACTGTAATTTATGTATATTTATATTTTTAAGAAAAGTTATGTTTCAATTTGAATAAAAGTTATGAGTTCATTAAAGGTTAAATGGTTGAAAAAGATTATGAAATCTTGTATCCATTGATATATTGGTTGTATAGTTGGATGAAGTTAACGTTAATAAATCCAAGAACTAGAGCTCAATTACGTTCTAAAAATTGTATTATCATTGCATTGCTTTGAGGTGTGAACTCTAGCCTAAAATCTCATAATGATGTTTGCTTAATTATTTTAATGGTTATTAGGGTTAATTTCTATTAATAATGATATTTGGGTATAGGATTAGGTCAAGATTCATTGGAGCTATTTCATTTAGAATTAGGGTTAGGCTCTTTTTAGAGTTAGAGTTAGGGCCTTTTTCCTTAAGGTTAAACAAAATTTTTATCTTCGAGAAGAAGTTTGTTTTTTAGACTTAGGTTTAGATTTTGAACTGGGCGACACTGGGTTAGGGAAGTTGTTTAAGGATTTCTTAAGGAGTTATTGTCTTAGGGATATTTAGGTTTGTTTTATTCATCCACATCAATGCGACGTGCCCTTTAGGACGCACCACGTGCTCCAAGGGTGCCACTCGCCTCGTTCGTTTCCTTTGCGCGACGTGCCCTTCAGGATGCACCACGTGCTCCAAGGGTACCACTCACTTCTTGTGTTTCTTTTGTGCGACGTGCCCTTCAGGGTGCACCACGTGATCCAAGGGTGCCACTCACCAACTTGACTGATTGGTAGACATCTATAACCCCTGGAGTCAACACTCCGCCAGGTGAACTTATGGGAGACTAAAGGCTCTAAGGAATAAGGCCCCCGCCTTATTGTGTGCCCTTTAGAATCATCGTGAGCGACTATCACAGTCTACCCTCACGACATCGTGGATCCTCTCGAACTAGGTAATCATTAACCTACAGTTCGAGCCACGGCGGGAGTGCTAGTAGGCGGTGGTAGGGCTGTTGTCCACCCCTCTCCCTCAACCTCTTTGGAAATCGTGTGTGGCCCCTTTACTCCATATGTGAGTCTGGTCAGCAAGCTATCATCAACCTGCATCATCAACAATCGTGTCAGAACATGTCAACATCATATCATCAGATCAAAGAAATATCACAGTAAATAAATCAACCCAAATAGCACACTCCCTGACTCAATCCAAAGTCCAAGGGGGGTTCCACCGATGCCTCTGCATCCTCAAGGTCTGAAACCCTGCACACTTAGTAAAACCGAGTCAATAGAACTTGTCTATGTCAAGGCATTAAAACATCAAGTCATGTATCATAACGCATCATAATCAAGGATAAATGTTTAACATCATAAAGGTCCAGATCACTTGCAACCAAGTGTCCTCAAAAAATAAGTTTACTCAGTGCGCCATAGCAGGATGTTACATTGATGAACACTTGGAGAATTATCAGGAGGATGGGGCACTTCAACCTTGGTTGATGGTTATGTCAAAGCCTTATAATAATGACAAGTTTTCCAAACTTACTTACACTCTTCCATGCCATTATGACCCATATCATGACAAGATTGCAAAATGGTTGGAGGATTCGTACATCAAGAAGTTTCAAAATAATGGATTGAAGATGCTCTTGTGGTTGCACTGGAAATACAATTTTACTTAGCATTTTGATCTATTTAGTAGTTTAGAGTAGGTTTAGGAGTAGGTTTCCTTTAGTTTTATTTCTCAATATTTATTTGTGTAATAATGCAATTATGAAGACAAGTGGGTACACCAAGAGAACCATAATATGAATGTTGTCAGGGAAGTCCACTTTAAATCTTTTTCTCTCTGCTTTTCATTGAATATTTCTTTTCGAAAACATAGTATCATCATGAAAATTTTAAATGGAAAGTAAAGAGAT
>ML791536.1:499761-540668 GCA_009831015.1 Picea engelmannii
ACCTTTTAAAATCTCTTAAACCACTTTGATTACTTTGACCTTTTGGGGCTTCTAGATGACATATGAGGGTCCTCCAACTTCGTAAGGCCATAACTCTCAAACCATGAGGATTTATGTGACGTTCTACATACCACTAGAAATGGAATGACATGTACTATCGATATAAAATAGTATTATCTAAAAACATATCATAGATTGTACCATTACCCATCAAACAAACTTGGGTCCATTACCCAAACATGGGGTCTCCAACTTCGCATGGCCATAACTCTCTAACCGTGAGGAATTATGTGACGTTCAACATTCCACCGGAAATGACATAACAAGCACTATCCATCTAGGATATTTTCCCTGACAAATTCACTTTCCTTCATCTCATTATTCCACAATTAAGCATGGGTTCTCTTACTCCACAAAGCATCTTCCCGTGAGGGATTTCACCATAAGGGGACCACTTTGGAGTTCATCCATATTTACTTATTATCAACAATGAAAAAAAAATAATTAGTCATATTTGCATCAAACAATATTTGGTCCATTACCCAAACCTTTGTGCTATGGGTCTTTCTTCAAGGATTGACATCAATGACAACCAAACTTAATGAACAAGAACAATCATATTCTCAAAGGCTTGATCCCCTTAGAACATTTGTTTGACCAGGATGATATACCTTTAAAGTCTACCTTATGTCCCCAACCTGAAGAAGTTGAAGACTATAATATAGGAACTAAAGAAGATCCTAAACTGGTCATGATATCTAAATAACTTCTATCTCAAATGAAGGATAAGTATGTCGAGTTACTCAGACAGTATAAAGATGTTTTTGCATGGTCCTATGATTATCTGAAAACTTACGACACCTCTTTAATTGAACAAAAGGTTCCTTTGAAACATGGTATCAAACCTTTCAGGAAGAAACTTAGACAAATAAATCCTATTCTCCTGCCAGTGATAGAAAGGGAAGTCAAGAAGATTCTTTATGCGAAGATTATCGTTCCACTCAGATATTTCGAATGGGTAGAAAATTTTGCCAGAAAGAAAAATTCATGAAATAACGCTCTATGTAGATTTCAGAAACTTAAATCGGTCATCCCTCAAACACAACAACCCACTACAAAAAATGGATCATGTTCTATAAAAAGTAGTTGGAGCTAACATAATGTCCATGATTGATGTTTTTTTTTGATACAATTAAATTGTTGTCCATGAAGACGATAAATAAAAGACTGCGTTTACCACTTTGTGGGGAATTTTCATGTATGATAAAATTCCATTTGGTTTCATGAATGCAGGAGCCACTTTCCAAAGAGCGATGGATATAGATTTCATTGGTGAGAGAGACAAATTTTTTGTTATTTATTTAGATGATCTAACAATCTTTTACAAATTTGATACAGAACATCTGGTTCACCTCAAACAAACTTTTGACTAATGAAGAAAATTCGTTTTGTCTCTTAATCCTAAAAAGTCACATTTTTATATGCAAGAAGGCAAGATTTTAGGCCATATAGTTTCAAAGGACGGGATCAAGATTGACCCTAAACACTTTGAGGCTATTGACATGATAAACATTCCTAGAAATAAGAAAGGAATCCAATCCTTTTTAGGGAAGATAAAAATTTTGAGAAGATTTATCCCTAACTTCGCTAAAATTGTCAAATTGATTACAGATATGTTGAAAAAAGACAGAGCAGTGAAGTGGAATATAGAAGCCAAAACGTATTTCGAGGGATTCAAGAAAGCTATAGGCGAAGCACCAATGCTAGTAGGTCCAGACTATACTAAGTAATTATTGATCTTCTCTTTTGCAAACTAATAGCCTTTTTTAGTAAAAGTCTCAGAGATGCAGAATTAAATTATGATAAACTGGAAAAACAAGCTTACGCAATGGTAAAAGATCTCAAATATTTTAGGACATATGTGTTGCATTCTAAAATAATCTCTTACGTACCAACAAGCATTGTCAAAGAAATATTGGTTCAGTCAAACATTGATGGAAAGAGAGGTCGATGGTTGGCTAAAATTCAAGAGTTTGATTTAGAAGTGAAACTGACCAAGCTAGTCAAAGTTCAAGGCCTGGTAAAATTGTTAGCTGAATCAAATTTCAAGGAACTTGGGATAAACCACCTGGAATCACACGAATATGTCTCGGATATAGAGGAGCTCGATGATCAAACACCTATGATTTGGATTGAAGAGATGTTTTCTACCTCTGCTTGGTATTGTGACATTGTTTCATACCTCTTTACCCTGCAGGTCCCGAATGACATGACTCCACCCAAAGTGAGAAATTTGAAGTTACACATAGTTAAATATTGTATTATTGATGGCCAAATCTACTGGAAAGATCCCCTAGGTTTATTTTTTTTTGCTTAATAGAATCTAAAACAAAAGGCCTCATAAATGAATTTCATTGAGTGTGTGGAGGACACCACGCCTAGAGGGAAACTGCCTACAAGATTTTAAGAGCTGGATATTATTGGCCAAAGTTATTTACTGATGTGAATACCAAGTTTGTAGCCTGCAACTCTTGCCAACTATTCTCTAGTAAGAAAAATATCCCTACACTACCTTTAATCCTGGTCAAAACATAAGCTCCCTTTCAACAATGGGGTTTAGATTTCATCGGAGAAATCCATCCACAATCAAGCACCCAACATAAATGGATTTTAACCGCTACTGATTACTTCATGAAGTGGGTCGAATCCATTCCAACTCGGAATGCTACAGATTCGGTAGTAATAAACGTCTTGGAAGAGAATATATTATCGAGATTTGGTTGTCCTCGAAAAATAGTAACTAACAACGCCCAATCTTTCAAATCTATGGCAATGGTCAATTTCTACCAAAAATACAACATTGTGTTAGGACATTCTACAACCTATTATCCTCATCGGAATGGGTTAGATGAATCATCTAACAAGAGCCTGATGAATATAATCAAAAAAGTGTTGAAAGAAAATAAGAAGGCTTGGCACATTCACCTAAAATATGCCTTATGGGCGAATAGAATCAACACCAACAAATCAATAGGTATGTACCATTTTAAATTGGTTTATGGTACTGACATTGTCATTCCTATCAACCTCTCTCTTCTTGTGATGAAGCTCTATCAGGATGCAAGTGAAGAGACAAACGAAGTTATGAGAAGGATGAATCAAATAATCGAAGTCTAGCAAAATAGGGTTGAAGTAGATGAGAAACTTCAAAAGTACCAAGATAATATGAAGGCCCTTTTTGATAAAAAAGATAAAGACAGGTAGTTCCTCCCTGGCGATCTAGTTTTTAAATGGGATTCTATGAAAGAAGATGCGGGGAAACATGACAAGTTCGACCATCTCTGGTTCGGACCATTCAGGATTGCAGATGTTGAGGGGAAAAAATCATTCTACTGGAAAATCTCGACGAAAAAATTCTTGACGCTCCTATCAATGGGCATTACCTAAAACATCTTATGCAATAGTCATATTTCAGATTCCCATTGTATATACTGGTTTTGGTTTCCTATTTCGATTTGCAATTTTATTTTCTTTTGTAGATTATCCAAATTTTACTTTTACTGTAAATAAACCAGTTTTACTCGATATAATCAAAACAAGAATGTAATAACATAGATATCACATGCCATCTCTATTCTGTAGAATTTTTTGACACCTACCATTTTTTTTCTTGCAAAATACATACTATCAGACGAGATATAAGGGTGCATTAGAACCCGACACTCATTTTTCAAAGAAATTTGTTTTCTCTCAAAACAAGTGATAAATTAATGATCGGTTTGTTTGAAAATATAAATGAAATATGAGGTATGAACTCCTATCCTTATAGTTCAAGATAAAATTCTAAGAAAATCTTATCAGATGTAAAGGGGTTTCACCCATGCAAATATTGTCACCTGTTCAGAGATCAGAAAGGTATAAATTTATAGATTAATTTTGAAGCCTTATCCAAATCAAATAAAAATGAAATAAAAAGAAAAAGAAAATAAGAATAAAAAGAGGTCAAGAGGAAGTTCCAAAATCAATAAACAAATTTATGTGGGAATGAGATTATTTCACGTCATACTTTTTGAGTCCTCATTATGTTCTATTTTTCCTATACCCAAGTTTTTATTCACTTCTGAATTTCACTATCCTTCCCTTGGTCTTCATAGAAAGAAAGAATTTTGTCTTGACTCTGAAAACTTAAAAAGCATACCTTCAAAATGAGATTAGGCGAAAATATTTATGATTCCTCTGATTTTAAGTGAAAGATAGTATGTCTAGGCTAATCCTGATAACTTTATCTCTTCTATAAGATTTTAAACTGATTAATTCGCTCAAGGTCAATCCTTGAAAAATCAAAATCCCCATAAAATATTCCCTATAGGCGAAGATGTATTGAAGATACAGAGAAAATTAGTTCATAGTACAATAAAAAATTGTTGGCAGACCTTCATTGTTAAATTTTAAGAAGATATCATCCCTTGTATGATACATACAAATTGATTTCCCCCACTTCAAAAATATTAAAATATAAGACAGATGGTGAAATGAAATTCAAAATCTGATTTCCCCCATCTATTCCAAGACAAATTGTGAAAAGAAATGTGTAATTCAATTGCCCCCATTTTGTCCAAAAAAGAGATGATGAAAGTAAATTCATGTAATGATTTACCTCATCTCAGTAAAATGCGAATTGAAGTGGTTAAAGGAAATTCAATGGGAGAAGTAGATAACTTCATTGGGGTACTGAACAGGCTCGCTGGTAGTGAAGCAATATCTATGATATTTGTAGGGCTACCATACACATCTACATAACATACTTTGATATCTAGTTCTCTTTCTGGTAATATTTACATTCTAAACCAATAAGAGATTCCCTAAATAAATTGTTAAATTTACTTAACGTTGATGCGAACTAAATCGACCAAAGTCTAATATTTTAGTTAAAGTCATTTTTGTTATCTTAAGCAAATCCAAACTTAGTTTTAGGAAAGGGAAATTTTAAATAGCCTAACTTGAGATCAATGATTAGGTGTGTTTTGAAGGTTTTCTGAGATTTGATTGGAGTTCATTTTTTTGTGTATGATCAATCCATAAAAGGTGTTTTCCATAAATGCAATAATGACTACATTTACCCAAAAAAGGCACTCAGTCTAATATTCTTCCACGTCTCGTAGGAAGACATGATCCCCAGATGGAGCCTATGTTGGAACACATTCAAGTATGAACTTTTGAACCTTTTACTTTTCACCAAATGAAAATATGATTTTAGCTGAAGAAAGTGGAATCTTGGTAACTGACATTTTAATTTCAAATGCAATTCATGGCTGATTAGATAGTAATAAGGCACACACGATGTCCATCATTTATCAGTTTTCTTGTTTCATCGAATGATCCCAATATCCCTCGGATTTTTGGAGCCACCTAATTTTTAAATAGGTAAATCTATAATGGTTGATTCAGAGCTTCATGCTCTGGATGTTGCAATAAGTCTTAACAATAAAAACCTTGAAGCTCTGAAACTCGAAAGTGTCCACTCATTACTTTTCCTAAACCTTTAAAAGAAAAGAGTCATAGTACACATGTATCTTTGGGTCTTACTTGAGTTAACAAGTGGCACCTCCCTTTTTGAGACACATCATCCAGAATGATGTCATCCATAAAACATCACTACGGGAGATGATCCTTCAGGAATTTAACAAAGAAGGAAGTCAAGAATCGCCAAAATATCAAAATATCGAAATATTAAATGTTAATTAATTAAATTAATCGTGATCAAGAAACAATCAATGACTTCTCACTTTAGAGTTCAGACGCTTACCCTTTATCGTATTCTAAAATCTTTGAAGTCTGAATTTCTGAAATGCTTAAAGTTAAATATGATTAATTCAGACTTTTACTAGATAATTAATCACTTCATAGTTTTCGGTTTCAGGAATTTCCTCTAGAGCTACTTTTAAAGTCCCTGAAGTTCGAACTCCCGAGACACTCGAAATTGACACACCTTTTTAAATAAGATTAATTAATGTCTTAAAAGTGATTATCCTGGGATTAACCTTTCACAGATTTGGGGTTCAGGTGATTCCCACTCCGTCTCATCTAAAACTCCCGAACGCGAACCGCCGAATATTAATGGCATTTATAACTGGTTAAGGATCATGATTTTAATGCATATTGTGGATCGCCAAGTAGAATTTTCCATTAAAGTCAATAATTTTTTCATGAGTGAAGATATACTAGAATCAATGCATCTGATTTGAATAAAAACACTTCGATTTTGAATTTATTTTCAGCTTCCGCAAGTTAGCAAGTTTTATCTAATTAAGAAGCTCATGCAATTCCTCTGTAGCATGTAACCTCATTATTTTCTCTTGATATTATGGCACCACGGAAAATGATGAAGAAGCATGATGCAATTGGCGAGGATTCAAACCCAAATGTGGATGTTCTTTCGAACACGACGCCATGAGCCATAGATACTTTTAATTCTTGGACGCAGGTGTTCATGGTTCTGGAACGGGAAATCATAAAAACTGGCCAGAGGATTTCGGTGATGAAGTAGATGAATCCTTTATGTCCAAACTCAGACATGTATCCCAGTCAGAGCTACACAAGATAGTTGCATGACCCAGACTCATGTTGTATAATGACATGATAAGTTGGGCCTTGGAAAACATCGGCGTCCAAACCAGGAGCATCATCAACCATCATAAGGTTTTTGTTGGTTCTTTCCAACCCAAACAACTCCAAGTAATTTATAATCTATCTCCCAATCCTAAATATACTTACAATGTTGCATTTATTTTGGAGTTCGAGCAAAAGGAATGCATCCAGTATGATAAGAGTTGTCCCGATATAATTCGGTCCTGGTGGGGGCACCCAGAGAATTTAAGGGCTTAAGTTCATGGTATGTATGCCACAACGTCGTTGGACTCTCACATGATTTACATAGCCATTATTCTCTATCGATTGTTTGAGAAGAATAGACCTACTCATTTCCTAGTGGAATGGGTATCTATCATGCACGAGGTAGCCGAGATTTACACTTTTAATTGGGCCAAAATGTTGTCAGATAACTTGGCCAAAGGAATTATTGAATACAAAATAGTGAAATCAAAGGGGTAGGCCACCCCTTTCTATCTGTTTTCGTATGTCATAGACGCCATCTGTTTGATGACACCTTTCCCATTGATGAATTGAAGTTGGACCCTGACCAGTGCAGATCCCATTCACTTCTATCATTCCAAGTAGTGGGAGGAAAAATCCAAGGATTTCTTTTACGAAATCTGTCACAATGTAGTGGTTCATGTTCATATATCTTTGTATGGTCACCCAGCGACTCGAATTTCAGACAGTATTATGGGAAATCTACGTAAGCTAGAAGATTGGTTTATTGAAGAGAATTTCTCTTATATCAAGGTTTTTGGATGCTCAGTTCCTCCCCATGCTCTCCCATTATTTTTACCATACCATATGGTATGCAAATAATTTTCCTACCAGACAGTAATGGGAAAGATTCAACAAGAATGTGAAGGAAGCACAAAAAAAGGTATGGCCGATTTTCCATATCCAGGTCGGCATGTTTTCACTATTGGATTTCGTCACTCCAAAGTGGAGGCTGCGACTTTGGAATATGTCAAATTGGTTGACATTCAGTTCAAAAGACATGATCCTCATAAGATTTTGGAAAACCACCTAGCCCAGTTCAACATGAGGCGGTATGTGCATGAAAACTCCCTGTATGAAGAAATATTCAAGGGAGTTAGATCCTATGAAGAGGTGCAGGATAGATTTCAAACCCTACCTATAGACCAACAAGCAGGTTTTATTAGCTTTCAAAGACACAGATGAAATATCCTACCTAATATACGACAAGGAGAACAGATAACCACTCCCCCTTCCTAGGAAGTCAAGTCAATAGATTCAGAAGCGAGCCTCTCTAGTAAACAAAAAGATGAGGAAACCCCAAAGATATTGGAGGTATGGACTTAGCAATTAAAAGCATTATTGTCATACCAGATGAGCCCCAGGATTTAGAACAAATCAAAGCTTACATGAATTAGGGACCTAATATACCCCCTTCAACACCATCCACCCCTGCTGGTACCTCGAATACAACAAAGAAACAAAAATGAACAGATATTGGTACTCCCATTGCATCATTGACACCTCTACAATCCAACCTCAGATTTCCTAATTCCAAAATTATTTTGGAAAACGACCTTACTCCCATCTCACCCGAAGAGATGCCACCTTCAGATTTCTTCTTTAGTAAGAAAAGGAAGGCCATCGTGAAAAGAGAGTCACACCAGAAAGATGGAGTGATAACCAAAAGGCAGAGAATGATGTATGATGGGACTGATCGATATGATATGGAATTCTCAAGGGAAGTTGTAGGATCATTAGCTTCTTTTTCCACATCCAATCAATGGTTTGTGGAAAATTTTGTGGAACAATTGTGGCATAAGTGTTTACTGGTAGAGCACTTGAAAACTAAAATGCATGCCATGGAATAAACTATCAGGAATAGGATGAGCCAATACTTTGAACAAATCATGGCTTATGATCAGCTGCAAATCCAATAGCTTCAGGCCAACCTTGAAGAACTACATCAGAGTTCAAAAACATACTTCATATTCGTCACTCAACGTGATGAAATAATAGAAAAATTGTGAGCTAGGTTGAGCCTGACTGAAGGTACCTCAATAGATATCACGAACTTCCAAACTCAAGCATTGGAAGTAAACAAGAAGGTGGAAGTTGCACAACAGGACCTTTTTCTGAAGATATATGTCATCCAAAAGTGCTACCAAGAAGTAGATATTTCTATGAAGGACATCTATATCAAGGAAAGGGAGGCTCGCTCAGCCCAGGTTAAGTTTCAAGAGAACGTCCCTGATTTTCCTATGCTTTCTCCTTCTGAACAATTAAGAGGTGAGATGGCTCTAAAGGCTTGGGATACCAATCTGACAGAGAGAAAAAGATTCACTAGAGAGGTAAAAGAAGGCTTCCTAGAAGCGTTGTCATCACTAGACAAAGGGTTAATTGATTTTGAAGGAAATACTATCTTTGAATCCCTGGGTCAGAAAAGAACTAGAAAAAATCCCAAAAAAGCAAAGAGTAAGCTCTGATAGCAATTCAGGAAATGAGCCAGATTAATATTTTAAAGATAAATAAATGGTTAGTAAATCCAAACTCACAGTTACAGGCCATAGCTCGAGAAGTGAAGGGAATTCAAGAAATGTTTCCTCGGGTAGAAAGGATGTTATTCACTTTCAAGGTAAATGAAATGACTCAACCATCAAGGTTTGTGGTGGAATTATTAGATAAATGCAACTGATGTATAGAGCATGGAAAAAAAAGCATAATAGGGAGTAGGTAAGAAAACAACAAACAAAAAATAGCCAAAATACAATACTGTACATCCTAAAGGACTAAAGAGGAGATGTGTTTTTCCCAGTAGATGAAGAGACAGAGGAGAACGCCAATGGAGTTCATCAGATTTTATATAATGTTGTCTTATTCAAATATATGTTATTTTTATTGTAAGAATTCCACCAGTTTGAGTTGTAACAGTTTTTGTATAAATACATAGATTCAAGATCTATTGAGGGCTTCTTCTTTCCAGATGAAATAGAGAAACTCTCCTTTTTTAGTATTAATACAAGTGCAGACAAAGATTCCAATTTTTGTTTAGTTTGGGTTATGTGTTTCTTCTGTATTTCCATATCTCTGAATTTCCTTATGTAATTCCTTGATATGTGATTGATTGCAATTTAGTATCACGACTACTGTAATCACATTATATCAGTAATTCATTATGTAAGCAATGTTTCCTCTGTATTTACAACAAGTAAAGAAAGACCTGTAATCTATTTGAATTATTTCATTTCATATCCTTTTCAAGCGTGCACTCTCTACTTTTCTTCTACTGCAACAAGGTGAGACTCTTCAGTAATTGATGTCTTTCTTTGTTTAACAATTTTGTAAGTTTCCCTCACATCATTTGATATTACAATTATGAATCAGACAACGAAATACAGCCTCTGTACTGCCATATTGTTAATTTCATTTAAGGATCTTTTCTTATATAACTAAAGGTAGAAAAAACACTCTTTTAAAACATCCTCTCCTGATGCCTGGCATTACTCTTTGATCTTTAAGTTTAATCTCAGGAACAACACCTAGATACATCCATTTACACTTTGGAAGAAAACATAGTATGCAATAAAATCTAAGAGACAACTTCATGATTTTATTCTGAGCGGAGCTATATTTCATGAATGGAGAGGTGAGAGCCATCATACTTGTATGCAAAATGCCAAAAAACCAAGAAGAAATACTATTCTTTCCAAGGCCGAGAAAAATGGAGGAAGCACCAACCAAAGAAACAAACAGAAATGTGAAACAAGTGAGGGTGGAGACCTCGAGGTAGGGTTAGAGAGGCATGCAGTAATTGCACGCCATTTCTTACAATAATTACATAATACATAGCCAAGTACGAGAGCACCCAATACCTCCAACGCATAATCCACTATGTTTTAAAAATAACAATTCAATACAAAGTCGAATTTGACACCTTCCATAAACCCATAAGTTTTTTGTGCATGATTAACACTTATCACAAAATAAATCTCATGTCCCACATTCCTTTCTAGGGAATCATTTCCATGTTATAAAAATTAACCAATGTCCATGGTAATAACAAGAACTTAATAAGTGCGATATGCCATAGCTATATATAGCCCATGCTTGGATTTTAAACCAACAAGTCAAAATATATGTGTAGCAAGAATAAGCCAATATTCATTAAAACAACATCTTTTCCCTTTCCTCTTTAAATTAAATTGCCAATAAACCTATCATTCTCCCATTTCGCTTGGAAAGCAGTTTCAAATTTTTTAAAATGTAGAGACATTTTTTCAAAATAGACATGAGCGCATAAAAATAAGAGGCATCCTTCATCATTATTTTTCACATAACAGGGTCCCACCTATTTATTATATTATGAAATATATATAAGTAGTAAGGCATTGCAACCAATTTGCATGCATGGATTATGTGTTGTGCTTTTGGGTGTCAACAAACTGGCGAATCCAGAGGGAAATTTGTTCCCAATAGATTTAGAACTAAAATGTTTTGGTTTCACGGACCAATAGAAGTAGATGATCGAAAAACTGTTGAAAAGAATAGTTATGCAATAGGGGGAAAGATATGGTTTAAGGGAAATGATGAGACGAGACTTTGGGAATAACTTATGGAAAGTGATATGTATGAGGGGGGTTGGACTTTGTGCATAACATTCGAACAATATGTAACATATAATTCTTCTTATACTTTCAAGGAGAATGCTTCTAATATTCTCTTGAATCTTAGGATGGAGGGAAGAAAGGGATAGCAGAAACAAGGAAGAAGACAACATCAACTATCCTACAATAGTATTGAAAGGAAAAAGCAATTTCAGTGATTTATGAAAGGAGGACATCATGACAGTTGTTTGTGTATTATTTTTCATCAATCAACAATATTTACAGAATGAAATTATTATGGAAAAAATGATCCATACTTTATTTCCGATTATTATGAGAAGCAAACAACAAAAATTAAAAACTCAACAAACCAAAGTAAAAAGAAAAAAGTAATACCAAAGACTATATACAACAGTAATTTTTATACAAGCATTAACGATCAAGCTTGTTCCACATAATGTTTCAAGTGGGAACCATTAGTAATGTAATAGAACAATCACTCTTCCAAATCCTTTAGAAGGTATGAGTTTTCACCAAGGATAAAATTTATCTTGAAAGGGCCTAGCCATAATGTTTGGAAATTAGAATGTCGTCCTCTTTTGGCATGGGCTGAGTCCCATAGTAGGAATTTGTCATCAACCTTGATTTCAACATATTTTTCTCATACGTTAAAATATTTGTTAACAACTTGTTGTCTTGATGTTCTCCAAGGAAAAAATTATTTGTTCTTCCTTTGGGGAACATTGGAAGAATTTAATTCTTTGATCTTTAATATCATATGTAAGGAGGAAATCTCTAAATCAGTAGGCAGAATAGCCTCTTGACCATATATGAGCTTAAAAGGAGTACACCATGTACTTTCTTTTGTGGTTGTGAGATCTACCCAGAGAACATAAGTGAGAAGCATGTTCCACTGGCAAGGTTTGTCCTCTATGATTTTTCTTACAATCCTAACCGGATTCTTATTTTGACTCTGTTTTCCCATTTCCCTAAGGGTAATAAGCAAATGAAGTGAAATTTTTTACCCCTAACATAACCAAAGATTGAATCAATTTTTTAGAAATGAAAGTTGGGCCATTGTTCATAATGATCTCTAATGGAATGTCAAATCTAGAAAAGACATTATATTCTAAGAAAGAAATTACTTGTGCATCCTGTGCATGTATAAGAGGGACAACCTCGGTCCACTTAGTAAAGTAATTAGTGGTTTTCAAAATAAATATATGCCCTGCAGAAGACAAAGGATTGATAGCACCAATAAAGTCTAGGCCCCATTTAGAAAAAGGGAAATCTAGGAGGACAGGTTGTAAGAGCATGGCAGAAAGGCGTCCTTTCCCAATGAATTTTTTGCACTTATAACAAGATCTTGATAATTTATAGGAATCACGGAATATCGAAATCCAATAGTAACCATTTCTTATGATTTTAAAAGCATTATCCTTAGCATAAAAATGGCCACTGATGTGAATAACAGAAACTGATGATCCATGAATTTCATGTAATAATTTATGTTCTTCTTCATCATTTACACATCGAAGTAACAAACCATCAACAGTCCTCCTAAAAAAAAATTATTATAAAATGATATACTTGGAAGCTTCCAGGAGGAGTCTCCATATCTGGTGAGGATCCATCTCATCTGGACACTTTTGATACTACAAATAATATACCATATGTTTATACCAAGGATTTCCAGATATAGTAAGATTTTGATTCTCAATATAAAACATAGCTGAAAGAGGATTATCTTGATCATTAATTTCTTCCCTTGGTTCGGGATGTTGAGTTAAGTGAAGAGCTAGGTCTCATCCCTTGATTGTATTTGAAGTCATGATCATCAAATCATGCTCCTAAATTTTGGCAAGCCAATGTGAATTTTTTCCAGAAAATATAAGTTTGTGAAAGCATAAACTTGACAGTAGGTAAAGGGACCTTTACCTGCATGAGTTTTCCCAAAATAAAATGGAGAAAAATTTCTATAGCCTTGACAAGAGAAAAAAAATGTTTCTGAATATAAGAGTATTTGATTCATCATTTGATAAACTCTGGCTCATGTAAGCTACAATTTTTTCATTTTTTTGGTCATCACTTTGTAATAGGATAACATAAGTTGCTTCCTTGGTGGCATTGGTATATATGATCAAATATTTCTCAAAATCCAGTTTTTCCAGAACTGGTGTGAAACTGATTGCTTTCTTAATCCTCAATAAATAATTCTCGACATCATCTATCCAAGAAAAAGAACGATCTTTCTTCAGAATATTATGAATTTTTTTAACCATGATAGAAAAATCATGAACAAACCTACATAAAAAATTAATAATGCCCATGAAATCTTGAAATTATTTCTTGGAGGTGGGAGCAGGAAATTTAAGAATCATAGTAATCCTTTTGGGATCTATTCTTATTCCTGAATAAAAAACAATATGACCGAGGAGCTTTCCCTTCATGACACCAAAAATAGATTTGGAAGGATTTAAATAAATGACAAATTTTCTGCAACGCATGAGAACATTTCTAATATGACCAAAATGATCCAACATGTTCTTAGAATAAACAATCAAATCATCAAGATAAACTTGGATAATTGTACTAACTAGATCATCAAAAGTTATATGCATAGCTCTTTGAAAAGTGTCACATTCATTAGACAAGCCAAAAGGCACGCGCTCATAAGAAATTGTTCCCCAACATGTAGTAAATGTGGTTTTATACCTATCATTCCTTTTTACCTTGATTTGATAATACCCAGAAAAACCATCAAGGACATCATTTGTGACCTTGCAACCTGTAGTAAAATCATTTCCATATTAGGAAGAGGAAAATGTTCTTTGACACTCGCTCTGTTAAAAGTGTAAATCGACATGTAATCTGATATGGCCAGTAGTTTTCCAAATAGGGACCATATTTGAAACCCACTCGGAATACTTAACTGGAAATATTATATTAGCTTTCAATAATTTTTCCAATTCTTTTCGAAAAGTAGCTTCAAGTGCAAGGCTAATATGTCTTTGTTTTTTCCTAACTGGTTTTACCCCTTCCTTGATATGAATGGAATGATGTATTAGAGTAGGATAAAAACCATGAACATCCTTGTATGACCATGCAAAAACATCTTGAAATTCACAAAGTAGTTCTGTGAATTTCGCTTTTTCTTCATCATAAAATTGGGCACCTAATTTAATGATCTTTGGAGATTTGTATGTCCCAATATTCAGGGAAATGGTATCAACCATTTTCCTATTGGACTCCCATTCCTTATGTGTATCTTTTTTGCCTACATCACTCGACGAAAATGAACTTTCGAGAGGATTCAAGCCTTTAGGAAATTTGTCATATTCAATAGCTATGATTTCTTTAGGCTTAAATGGTTCATTTTGTATGAAAACACAAATTCCTTCATCACTCGGGAAAACTTGCCATGATTCTACGTTATCATAGATGTGAGGACAATATAGAGATTGGAATGTACAATCAGGTCTTTGAGGTAAAATTTATCTGGTAGGAGATGTTGCAAACATAGCTAACCTATCAACCATTGAATAAAGCTCCCTCTTAACATGAGTGATGTTAAATGATAACAGATTTGAAATGAGCATCCAAACAACTTGAGTATAACATTTAGGTAAATTTTTCTTACTGAATAAATCTTACATACAAGATTCACAACAAGTTCAGAATCACCAAAAAATGTAAGGTGGCCACAACCAAGGTTATATGAATTTTTGATGCCTAACAATAATGCCTCAAACTCAATGACATTGTTTGTACAAGAAAATTCTAACCTATAAGAAAAATTGTGAATTTTACCTATAGGATAATATAGAATGATGTCGGCCCCATAACCTTCACTTGAGCATGATACATCGAAATTCATGTGCCACATGCCATCATCAAAATAAATTCGTTCAAGCATAGTGTCACCCTCATCAGCAAAGATAGAGTACACTCCCAAATCTTCTTTGAGATAGTTTACATTAGGTTGGGGAACACTCTCTATATACAGTGAAATTCTTCCTTCAGGTTGGGGAATATAATGTTCTTTTTGTTTCGAGAGACGGACAAATGTGTTCCATCAAGTGAAAGATATCTACCAGTTAAGGCTTGCCAATATCTTCCTAAAATTATTGAATAGTTACACACTGGCATATCAATTACTTGGATGTTGAGGGTTGTTATTATCTCAGGATGTGCACACAAAAATAAGGTTATATCCTTAATTTCACCTATAGTTGATTTCTGCAAATTGTTATAAGAGAGCATGCTTCTAGAATTTTCATTAGTGCATGATAAGCCAAGCTCTTCCATGATAATTTTTGGCATTCCACTTGGACCAGAACCGATGCAGGAGCATCATAATCACATCAAAAGGAAGAATATGTGGAATTGGAATCGACACCTCAACACATTGAAGGTGTTGAAACGACAATTAACTAGCTTGGAAGTGATGCAAAGAATTTTTGGAATTCTTGTTAATTAATTTTGGTTGTGTAAAACCGGGCCACCGTTTTAAATGATAGAACCATTGTAAATCCTTTACATGACTCTAAATGTATTACAAGTGTGGGATATTATCCCTGATTAGTCATTAGGTTGCATTAATTGAGTAGGTAACCGCTTGAACAGAATGTAATAGTATTTAGATAGGAGGAAGAAGAGTGAAAATGCTCTGGGTCGTTATACAATTTTTTCTTGTAATAGTTGTAAAGGATAAATGACTGTAATTATGTTTTCTTCTAAAATTAATAGAACAAAGGAAATTGACCCAAATAAACAGTGTTTATATTGTTATGGTTTGACTGTGTTGTTATGTGTTTGTGAATGGATGATGTTCATAGTGAATGAATGAATAATTGAATGAGTTCAATTGTTTCTCTTCTGTAAGATTATGAAAGGAGTGCATGTGAAGAAGTCTTTTTCGACTTAAAGCTCAGAAGATATAGCGGGGAAATTCTGAATGCAGAGTGTACATATTAAGTGCAAGGAGTGCGTATAGAAACAAACTTGTGTTAAAGTTTGAAAGATCAGGAGGTTGAGCACAGAGTATGCTAGGAGGGCTTCAGAAAGTATTTGGAAAAAGACACAGAGTGCAAGTGTGTGCTAAGGGGAAAGATTTAAATTTCATTGGCCAAAATTTTAGGAGTAGTGGTTTTAAGTCTCGAGAGGAAACACTTATAAAAGTTTCTAAGTTTTGAAGATTTGAAGTGTTCAGAGGTGGAGCGCAGAAAATTGAAGTTCGAAGAAAGAACAAGTAAGGAGGATTGAGTGGGAGAAATCCTTCAGAAAATAATTTTGAAGATTGGAAAATATTGAGGGTCAAGACCCATTCAGAAAAAGCCAAAATATTACAAGACATTAGATCTCGGAGAAGTAGCGCACTAGTTATTCGCGAGGAGACATCAAAATTTCATGAAACCAAAAGATTTGGAAGAAGCAGAGTGAAATTCTTGAAATCGTGAAACGTGAAATCTCGATATCATCATGACCATCCATTGAAAGAGGACACATGGCGACATATCAACATTTTGTTGATTTGTAAATAAGGAATTTGGAGGTACGAGTCGTGAGGATTCATGAAACGTGAAATCGTGACATAATCACAGTCGTTGGATGGAGAGATAGTGTGGACCATTGAACTGATCTGAATATTTTGCAATTTTGGGTATCGAAGGATCAGGAGAATGGAGGTGAATTGCATCAGGAGTTCCCGATACGCGAAATCCTGACGCACTCAGAAGGATTGTCCCTAGGTCATATTTAAGGGTCATATGGATG
Source organism: Picea engelmannii (assembly GCA_009831015.1). Lineage (NCBI taxonomy): Eukaryota > Viridiplantae > Streptophyta > Pinopsida > Pinales > Pinaceae > Picea > Picea engelmannii. Next base: position 516,771 of record ML791536.1, read on the forward strand.
GAGGATAAGGGAGGAGTTAACATGCGCTAGACCCTTGTCGGAATTTTAGGACTCGGAAGTTCGAAGGACGAAGAGTCGGTTGACTCATATAGCCAATACGCTAAATCACAACGCATCTTTTTGAATAAGCATGTGGTCACAAGGCATGGTCACGTGGAAAAAGACTTGCACTTAGAGATTGTTCATGCGGGCAAAAGTTTCATAGAAAACTATGGATTGTTTTCTTAGAGGTTCCAGCAGGGAATCAAAGACTGTTTAGATTCAGTCTTGAGAAGATCCTAGATCGAGAGGTCATGCAACCCTTGGAGAGGAGGGTTTCTTCACCAAGTGGTATCAGAGCCTGAAAAATATTTGAATTTGAACTCAGTGTGTTAGGAACAGTTGAAGAAATGTCGTCGAGGATACACATAGGACCACCTATGGAAAACCATGTTGTAGGAAGAAAAGTGAGAGAACTTTGCACAAGGTTGGAAGCGATGGAAGCGATGGAAGAAATGCAAAGGAGAACACATGTCGTTGAAGATGTCAGTGATGTAGAAAGCGAATAAATAGAAGTTGAAGAAGATATAGTGGAATATAAGGGTGAAGAATGCTTATTTATAGTTGTTGTGAAGTTGGGAGCTAGATAAAGTATGGATGTTCCCATGTATTGTTGTGAGGGAAATCCCCTTACGGACTAGCAAATAGGGTTATCTTATGCATGCTGATATGACCAAAAGAAATCTACTTTCCACCTTTGTCCCTAGACTTAAACCCCTTTCCTTTTCAGCAAATACATGGTTAGACCAACATACCTTGTTCCAGATGTTCGATGTCAATCCCCCTTCACACTTGATCGCTTGTTAGAAGCTATCCTCTCAATATTGACCTGCATACAAAACAAGCAACAAACTACACATGCATTTTACCTATAGACTAATAGGTTAGAGATTCAAACATATATTTACTGAAATATGAAGAACTCATGTAGTGGGACCGTAAAAGAATTTCTTTATTATTAACTTTAATGAATCAACTTACAATGTCGAGACCGGCCACTGCTCCGCGAATCCTGATCCTAGGCTCCTCTTCAAATGTCCTCCAACTTCTTTACTTTGTATCTCTTCTTGCACAAGGATGGCTAAAGGGTTGGGACAATGGGAATATGCAATTGGGCAAAGTTTATTTACTCTATTTTCTCCTCCTTCAAATGGGACCCCTAGCCCTTATTTTATAGGCTAGAAGAAGCTAGGTATTTGGACGAACCCTCGTCCATGCATGGATGGGAGTTTCAGTTAACTCACCCAAAGCTGTGTGTTTCGTCGGCAAATTTCCTTTTTTCGTACTTTTGTCGGTCCACGCGAACTATTTTAGGTCATCTAGCATGTACACACATGCAGTAATGGAGTAGGGCACATGGGACCTTATAAAAGAGGTTTTTTAAAGAGTTGTTCAGCAGTGCTTTGGAAAAGAAGGGATCTAAGATGGTCTGATGCTAGGTAAGAATGTATGGTGCAAATTAGGGTTATAACAGATGCCCCCTAATGTGTGAGGTTAGAAGAGCATATGATGGCTGAAATACATTATCAATCTTTACTAATGTGCCGAACAAGTAAGCCCAGGGACCAGGAACTGGGAGGCGTTGTCTGCAAAATAACAAATGTCTCACCGAGGTGGGCATACCCATGCTCGGGATAAAATAGAATCATGGCTACCAATCAAATACATTGTAGATCCATGTCAAATAACTATATAAAGCGTAGCCATGAACGATACACAGTGGAGCTACATCTCGAAATCAAAAAGATATACAGATAGAGTATCCATCTTCTAGAAGCTGATACGGCTTGATGGCTGGAGATGAGATCTTCAGAGCTCGACCAACAACTTCAAAATATTCAAAAATCAAGGTAGGAGTGTAATATGGGTGTAATAATTCACTACCCAGAGGTCTTCGACGACTCGTCGGTTATGGACTAGATAATCTTGATGATCAGACTGAAGGCTTCATTGATTTCGAACAAGGAATTGATTGGACATTTAGGATGGCCGAGTATGAGGGAAAGAGACAAATTGCAGAGGGGCCGACTCAGGCTTGGTAGAAACTTCCCTTGGACAACAGCATGACAAATGATGAGACTTAGGCAGCATGGCATTAATCATAAGTTTACGAAGTAGGAGGCAACGCAAACTCTCCATATGTTTGGAAGAATAACCAAACGGGGGAGGACACAACTCTATGTAGCGAGAACAACTTCCTAAGGTCGTACTGCATCCCAAAGCTTGATGAACAAATGGACAGATGTGGTTTATCCAAGGGAGACTCATTATGCTGCTAATAAAGAAAATACTTTTCCCTTCCTCTTTTGGGGGTATATTTGATTTTTTTTGTCTTTTTCAATAATTTTGGAAAAAGGAATAAAGGAATGTTACGTTACAATGGAGGAACGAGTGTGACAAACATACGATCTTAAGGCACAAGGAAAAGACTGATGTTCAAAATAATGATACTCGGGAAAAATCCTCCGGGGGCCAAGGGTGTTAAGACGCAGAAGCAAAGTGCTACAAGGCTGGCATATAAGGTATGCAAATGCGATTAACAAAACACACAATGGTAATGTCCTTCAATGTAAGTTTAATGAGCCTAGAGAAGGTAATCTTAGTGGTTTTTCATATTTAGAGAGTCTGAAAAATCATAAAATTAGACTTCATTGGGGTACCATTTTTGAAGATAGTCTAGTCGGTTCGAAAAAGGGGTAAACTAGCACCGAAAATACATCTATTCAAAACCATTTTAACGAGTGTGATAAGGACAAGATCACTCGGCCATTTTTTCATTTTTAAGGAGTCTGAAAAAATCTTAACTATGGACTCCATCAGGGATATTCTTCTGGACTAGTTTAACGAGTGTGAAAGAATAAGGTCACTCAACGATATTTTCACTTTTAGCGAATCTGAAAAGATCTTAACTATGGACTCTGTGGGGGTTCCTTCTTCATAATTTTAGTCCCTCGGGCCTGAAAAAGGGATAAAATTATACTTGAGAGTAATCTTCTAGAAAAATGAAGTTCCATAGAGTATACCTTTGTTCGTACAATTGACCGTCTGGACCGAAAAAGAGGTAAACTACCGCCGGACAGACGTGACTTCAAATTTCAGTTTAACAAGCGTGAAAGGCCACAAGATCACTTGGCAATCTTTTCATGTTTATAGGGTCTAAAAAGGGATTAAAAGAAGACCTATTATTTTTTGGGAGTCCTGAGGGTGAGGTCAAGAGAGAAGAAGAATCATGAAAATGAGGCTCAAACTCGTAGTCAGGAAAAACTACAAGGACTCCCAAGCCTACAATGTTTTAGAGACAACATAGATATCATAATGCAACCAGGATCTACCTAGGGCATCCATGTTCCAGTAAGCTCTACCACCAAGTTGCGACACTTCTAAAGAAGCTATGATGGTTCCATGTCACAACCTAATGGGATCGATCCTATGGCAAAGGAAAAAGACAAAAAGGTACAAAATTCAAGGTAGAATCCTAACCTATATGCTCCAGTTGATCTTCGAAAAAAAAAAAAATCACGGACCGTCGAAAATTACTGAAAACTCCAAAAAACTATCCCAATATCCGATCAAATCCCTCCTGTGCAACTCCTGAATCACTCTAAATGTTTTTTGGTATAAAGAAGATGATAAGGGGGCCAAAAAAGTGACAAAAAGAGGCCAAAAAGTCTATAAATAGAAGCTGGCAGCTCATTATCACCATTGTTGATTTGGAAATTGACTCTAGAGCCAAAAGACCCCCTTTGTCAAAAGCAGTGATTCTGGGAGCTACAGTGGATGAAACGAACTTTTGTTTGGACCAAGTACAAACACCCTTATCTTGCATTCTAAGTCTTTATTTTTGCATTGGGTTTCATTTTTTAGGGGGGCGTCAACCTTTAAAAGGTCAGCCCTAGGTCCATGTGGGTTGTCTCTGGACAGGCCGCGTGTACATTCAGGTAGAGTAATCTCTGGACGTGTGTACACATGACTGTCACCGGTACAACACGCGTGGACCCCCTTATGGAATGAAAAAGGCATAAAAAACAAGGGTTAACCCTCCTGAACCTTGGTGTTTTGTAGGATGTATGTCCATTGGAGAGAAAGAGAGAATGAAGAGGTTAATGAGTTGGTCGGGGAAGACCCCAATGTTGTGGCTACTTTGATGCAATGTGGGTTACTCAAGTTTTTTCTATGTCCTTTCATGCAGGAACAAACTAGGCTACTGAATGCCTTGGTTGACTATTGGAATCCAGATGTAGAGGCATTCATGTTAGAAGTGTAGTCATTGGTGCCCATGGTCGAGGACATTTACTTTTTGGCTGGCCTCTCCAGGAGAGGGAAACCAGTCAACTTCTAGAATTTTCCTTCGGGGCCGCATAACATAGAGGAATTGATAGGTCTATACTGTGCAGATGATATAGACCGCTCGAGCACATAGGTGCCCATAATCAATATCACTAACTTATCTCTATAGGCGATAGTATTGCTTATTGGATGAATTACTGGTTCTACGGCTCTACATCAAGCATCACGTTCATAGATGAACTGTGTAGTCCAGTGCTTAAATACACAAGTTTTTGATTGGAGTACCACATTGCTTAAGTGTATGAAAAAACAACAGACAGATTGTCATTTCCGGACACATAGGAACTTCAGGTTCGGGACCATTCTGTGTTCTTATTTTTTGAGAGAGTTCTGAGTTTTAGTCCTTGAGTAGTGGTACGAGGACATCAGGCCTCTGTTCCGGTTGTGTGTAGATGGGTAGTATTACTGCCGCGACAGGGTGACGAAAGGACCAATGATTCCTTCGATGATGAATTCTTTGCGTGGTTGTCATGACAGATCCCAGTTATAGAGGATTACCCCTATGTCGGGATTGATTTCTCGAGAGACCCTGAGATACACGTACCTCCTGGTGAGGAGCGAGGGGAGATGGGTCAGTCTCCACCTTTGTATTTTTTTGTGTTTTAAACATATGTAATTTTTATGCGGTTTTGTTATATATATCATTTTTTTGTTATGCCAAAGTATTTGACGAATATTTGTTCATTGTGTGCAGATGTGGGACCAGTGCAACCCGCTGACTGTGAGAGGAACAGGCGTCATCCTCGGCCAGGGGCCGCACCTTCCACTACAAGGGGACCAACAGTAGCAGGAGATCTTCCATCCGGGGAGGCTGAGAGGGTATTGATATGAGTAGAGCATAAATTTATTGCACTCACTCACACGGTCCTGATGGAAGAGATTGAGGACCTGCCACCATCTATGCAGCCTCATGTAGTGGGGGCACCACGAACATGGGTCCGGTTATTTCTACGTTTAGCCAACGCTATGGATCAGTATAATAGGGCCCATAGGTCCTGACTTTATCTAGACATTTTGACGTGCCACAAGCACTACTTGTATATGTTTTTACGTGCCACAAGCACTACTTGCAGTCTTAATAGATGTTTGGTAAGCCCATAATGTCGAGTATAACATCAAATGCCAGTTTGACTTGGATGAGTTGATAGTTCACTGTAGAATGGTCTTAAGAGTTTTGTTTATAGATTCCACCTGCCCATTTGCTTGGGGGTAGTAGGGTGACGAATGTTACTGCCATAACCCAAGCTTTGACATTAACTTGGTCATCATCTAGTTCTGAAAGTGACTGCCATGGTCAGTGACAATCTCTCTTGGGATGCCAAACCTTGCTATTATTTGATTGAATAAAAAGAGAGTTGCAGTCTCTACATCATATTTAAACGTTGACATAGCTTCAACCCACTTTGTGAAGTATTCTACAGCTACGATGATATAGCGGTGCCTCCTTGCTGAAGGAGGGTTGCATGTAGTGTAATCAATCCCCCACTTGGTGAAGGGACCAACTGTGATGACAGAAAACATGGGAGCAATATGTGCCCTCATCTTCCGAGAGAAGATTTGGAACGGATGGCACTTCTTGACGGATTCGATACAATCCTCGATAAGTGTCAGCCAGAAGTAACCTGCTTGTAGAATCTTTTGGGTTGTCACCAACCCAGAAAAATGACCACCACAAGTTCTGGTATGGCAATCGTTAAGCATGATAACCACTTCTTCATGAGAGAGACATTGGCTTAGGATGCAGTCTACACCTCTTCGATACAATGTATCATCGAGGATGAGATAATTCTTATCCTGATGGCGTATGCATCGATGCTCATCACAAGAAGCAGTAGTGGGGCACTTCAAAGTCTGGAGATAGATAAGTATATCTTTGTACCAGGGATCCGAAGAGGTGATCAAAAACATATCTCCTCTAATAGGTGACTCTTCAGGCACAAGATCACCTGACTCAACCGGAAGTTCCGAAATAAGTTCTGCAAAGACCAGTGACTTTTTGGACTTCGCTAAAATGAAATCCAAGTCAAATTCCTAGAGGATGACTATCCATCTACTGATTTTTCTGCCTATTACCCATCATGTCAACATGTAATAAAATGGATTCACGACAGCAATGACGGTGGTCTTGCGAAACAGAACATAATGACGGAACCATTGAACAGTATGGACTACTACCAATGCAAGTTTTCGATATGAGAATAATTGAGTTATGGTCCTATGAGGCCTCGACTCAGGTAATAAATGACATATTCTCAAAAAAAGGTCATCTTCCTAAACAAAGACCATGCCAATGGTTGACTCTACTGCAGCCAAATATAAGTGGAAATCCTTGTTATAGTTAGGTGGTCGGAGCAGAGGGGCAGTTGTGAGTGCATGTTTCAATGCAGTGAAAGAGCGTTGAGTGGCATCATCCCAACAAAAGGGAATGTCTTTTTTAAGTAAGCACATAAATCCCTTGGTGATCTCGGCGTAGTTAGCAATAAAGCATCTTAGAAAATTTGCCTTGCCCTGTAGACTCTGAAGTTGAAGGATTGTGCATGGGGGGGGAAACTAAATTATTTCCTCAACCTTGAGAGGATCGACCATGATCTGTGTTGTTGACAAGATGAAACCTAACAATCGTCTTGACATTACGCAGAAGCTGCACTTGTTTGGATTCAAGAAAATCTGAAAGTAGCGACAACGTTCGAAGATAAGTCGGAGGTGTGTGGGATGATCCATTCTCTTGCAAGATCAAGATGCTAAATCATCTAAATAGGCCTCTACTATATGATTGAGGTCATGGAAATTAAAAGACATGGCCTGTTGAAAGGTGGCTCCAGCATTTTTGAGACCGAAAGGCATCTTACGATACGCGAATGTACCCCATGGACAGATGAATGTCGTTTTGTGTTGGTCTTCAGGTTTGATTTGTATTTGATTATATCCCAAAAAATCGTCCATGAAAGAAAAGGCTTCGCAACCCACACATTCATCAATGATCTGGTCAATGAAAGGTGTGGGAAAATTGTCTTTGGGATAGGCCTTGTTCAAATCACAGAAGTCTGTACATACACGAATTGTGCCTTGTTTTTTATTGACTGGCACGGTGTTTGACACCCATTCTGTCAAATGGATAGGATAGACAAAATCGTCTTTTAGCAATTGCTCAACCTTAACCTTAATGGTTGTTGGTTTCTTGGGGTTAACTGGACAAAGTTTCTGCAGGACAGACTTGGCATCTAGATACATTGTGATTTCATGTTCAACTATTTTTGGATCGATGCTTGGCATTTCCTCGTAAGACCAGGAAAAAACGTCGTGGAATTCTTTAAAAAGATCTGTGTAGATTTGAATCTCTTCGGGGGAGTAGTCAGCTCTGATGAAAACATTCTCCACGATGCCAAGGTTTTGGGAGATATTGATCGGTATGGTTTCAGTGATGGTTGCCATATTACCCTCAGTATAAAATTTGTGGGTAGTTAAGAGATTAATAGGACAAGATCGATCTCCCGTCATAGTCACGATGAATTCTCCTACTTCGATTCAGCTTAACTCTAGGAGGAAGTATGATCTGTGATGAAGATCTTCCCATGGTTTGTCGATACTAGTCATTGCTTCAATTATTGCTTCATCAAAGGGAAAGACCAAGCCTAACGAATCGGTGCCAGCGAGAGAACCCTGAGCCCAAATAGTCTCCAGAAGTCGATCAAACTCTTGTGCGGGAGTTGGATCAGTGCTAGCTAAAGCTTGCTGGACTAAAGAGTATGCTACTTCAGCTGTAGACAAGGGCATGGACATGCCCGGGTGCCCTATCCCATCTATCGTGTCCAATGGGGAAGGAAGTATCTACAGATCATCGAAGTAAGTCATGCGGAATGACGAAACTTGAAAAATCTCAACCTTATGGTGATTGGATATAAACTTGATATTACCTTGAGGGGGTGGGTAATCAAAGGTACCCATCAAAGATGGGCACAAACCAACCCCTACGTTGACAACACCTGGTTGAGGATTATCAATCATCAGGACCGTGGATGCCCCCAATGCAGGGTCAGGTCTGGAGAAAGACAATTGATCGATGGTCACTATCCGACCCTCATGTAGAAACAACAAGACCCAGAAAACTGTAGCAACCACTGCTTGCATGGAATAAGTCCAAATCCTTCGTAACAAGAGGTTATAGTCAAGGGGAGTATCGACTACCTCTACTTCGACACACACAGTCTTCCCTCCTAACTACATGGGGAAAGAAGGAAGGATATCATGTGGTCGGAACGAACGACCATCGAAAGAGGTGAGGAGAGTAGGTGACGGAGACAAAACGTGCTGGCCAACGGCCTTCCAACATGCCAATGACATAATGCATGTCGAGGCACCCTCATCAACCACCATGCGGAAGATATTCCGAGTAAACGTTTTCGTGGGATAAGCCACTACTATATAAAACACTACGTGGTAAGGCAGACGAGGTTTTAAGTCGGTTGTATCCAGTATGATTGTACCCATATTACAAGTCTCGATAGATCCTAAAGCGGTTAACAAGGCTTTCCTCTGGGAAGGGAAGCTTTGGAGGACCTCCAAAGCAGACATCGCACAAGGGGTTTGTGATAAATATTCCACCATAGAGTAGTTCTGGGCGGCCCTTGCATTTGGGTTATGAGAATATTTTTTTAATGCACCTTTGGGAATGCATGTCATTGTTTCACCCAATGTCTTCTCAATTTGTAGAGGAAGAGATGGGAGTTTAGCTTCATTACCTTTCTCAGAAGTGCTTGCTTTACTATAGTCATGCACTCTAGTCGATATTAAAGAATAACCCTTCACCATATATACGTTCACGGATGTGGGGTTGTTCAAAGACGGAGAGGGTTCTTGGCTGCCCCCTTCCGTGCTTGCAAAGGCTTGGGTTAGATTTTTCCCATGTTGAAATGGATTGGTCAACACAGTAGGCTATTGTTGCATCACAAACTTTTGGGCTTCTGCAAGCCGAGGACATAGATGGGTTGGGTGGTATTCTGTGCACAAATTTCATGGATACCTCGCCTTCCATTTCTCAGTGTTGTCCCTACCAGCATTATCGGTAGGTTTTTATCCCCCTTACCCTTCTTTCATTTTTTTTTTCTTCCTTCAGGCTATTGGGTGGCCTTTGGGTTAGTCGACTACACTGTGTGTACCTCAGACGTTTTGGTAGGGGGAGCAGCCAAAGTAGTAGTTTGGTTGGCCGTTATGTGTTGTATAGATAACTGTTGCAACTACTTCGTCAATTTCTCAGTGAGATTTGTTTGTACTGAACCAATAATACCATCGGCATGTGGTCCAGCTCTCTGTCTAGTTTTCTCAAGTATTGAGCATGGCGCATCTGGCAAAATGTTGTATAATAAACCAGACTAAGAATAGATGAGCTCAAATTGTTGAGCTCTCATGATGGCATCTTCTTCGGAGAATACTTTCGACGTCGCGACATATTTGGATAACTGTGGGACCAAAGACTTAAGGAACCACTCAAGCAAGAATGCTAGTGGGACTGGAAACTTAATTAAACTCTTCTAACGTCTCCATTCTCGGATGTGATCAGAGATATGGTTCGCTGTTGTCTGTTCAAAATTGGCAAGAAGCTCTATGCCAGCGTCGTGTCCCACGGGTAACTAGAAATGGTTTAGAAAATCCATCGCCAGTTTTGCAAAGGAAGAGTATCTTGAGTGATCGAGCTCAATGTACCATTTCACGACACTCCCAATGAGAGTACATTGAAACAATCGCAACTATACAGATTCATCTTTCAATGAGTTAGATGAGCACCAAAGATGGAAGGTAGTCACATGATCTCCTGGATCTTCGTTAGTCTTGGCTTTGAACTTTGGGATGTCTGAAGGCAACATCGTCGGCATAGGAGGCCAACGTGGATCGTGATAGATAGGGTCATTCAACACCTTATCAAATCTGGCAAGTGGAAAGTCGCCAGGAAGGGTAGTTTGGGTTGTTGGTGATAACCTGGGAAAAAGGGGCTTGGAGTTTGAATGGCACCAGGTTGCCAAGAAATGTTTGGTTGCTGGCCTGGATTCTGGTAGAAACCATGGCCCTGGCCAGCGTATGGATTTTTCATATGTGGAGACATCACCGGTTGATTTCCAAAATAGGACATAGATGGTTGGGCATGCATTACATTTGAAGGACTTTGGGAAGGGTTGCCCCATGTCAGTCCCGTGGGGATAGGCACATTAGTTTGTCTAGGGTTCCATTGATTGTGGAAAGAATTACCCCTGATCGGCATTCTAGATGAGGGAATGGATCCCTGCTAAGAATTCCAAGGCCCTGATGTGGAAGAAGTTCCTAGGTTTGCCCCCTGTGTAGGAATAGTACCCTGCATAGGAATAGGTTGTCCAAAACTGGGATTTCCCCCAGTCGGGAAGGAGGATGACAAGAAGGCATTGTTACCAAACATTTCGATCAAAGAAAACGGTGTCGAACCTACCGGCATACTATGCGAAGGTGGTCCTTGACTCCCTACTCCAAATAAACTATGGTGTGTAGGTTGCCCGACGGATTGCTGATGCGAGCCACTGAGTGAAGGGGACGAAGGAGGGATATGACCTCCTTCGTAAGGAAAAATGTTAAAAGGGGTAGGAGTGCCCCCCATGTGACCTTACAGAGGAGCACTAGAGCTCTCTGCCCCCATTCCTGAAGTCTGTAAAGTGGAGTAGGAAAGTACAAGACTTGTACCCGAACTAGGCATCCCGTATGAGAACGGAGGGCCTATCGCAATTGGTGTGAAAGGGGTTGTGGCCGCTGCCAAAGACCGGATCGGACCACTGTGTGATGTAGTTGCGGTCGAGACCATGGTGTCTCAGACTAGTGAAGGTGGGTTAGGAGGTGGAAATTCTCCTGTGGTGACAACCATAGTGGGAATTGAATAATTCCCAGAAGGAGTAACAACATTTGTTTCCATTGTTGTGTGCAACACTATCTGGCACTCGTAAGGATGAATCGGTATGATGGTGGGTGTTGAAAGATCAGTGGTGGAGGTTTCAACTAGACCAAAAGCTTGCTCTCCAAGGTCTGAAATGGTCGATTCCTCTGGATGTTGGTCAGGCACAATTTCTTGTGACATAGTCACTTCAAAAGACCCTTGTTGGTCTAGCTTTCGCCTTAGTGGTGGTGGGGGTGGCTCCAGTGTAACCGGCGGCAGGCCAAGAAGCCTTCGTGACCGGCTCGTGATCCTCCACTGTGTGAGAAGATCAAAGACACTCTAAGGTATTCTAAATGTTCAAAAGTAACACACACTAAAAAATTCCCTAGAAGATAAGACAAGCAAACACTAAATTAATTGGAAGAACAGTTACAACAACCAACACTAGAGAAACTTACCTATGCAAGTGAAACTTGAAAATGGAATCACCCTCTAGGTATACTCTATAAAGCGTGGCCCGATGTCTATCCTAGGTACCGTGGTATACCCCCGCAGTCACCTGTGTATGTCCCTAAAAATGATAGGCAACTAGGTTTCCAGCGCGCGAACTGTCACCAGGCAGGTACAGTCGAAAGTTGGGTAGACCACAATGAGCAGGGTATCGAGCCCAAAAACTATCAAGGGTATCGAAAGAAAGTGGTACAGAAGAAAAATGAGGACCTCAAATGAATTCAAGACCCACAAATCCCCGTGGCAAATGCAATCGACGAAATCCCAAAACAAGCCCTCTATATGTGTTATCCACTACTATTGGTCTAGCTTTGGAGGGGTTATCTCCGCTACCTTTCTGCAGGCGACCTCGTGTTTATCCACTGTGTTAGAGGGGGGTCCCAAATAACTTTCATGATACTGGACTTATACACTCCCTAACTTAGAATCCAATGTTTGATTGTAATGGCCTTGAAGAGTTTCCTCTCCAACCTAATCCAAGGCCCTAATCCTGAACTAGTTGGTTAACCCTACAAACATAAAACTCTAATAAATTTTAGATTTAGCATTAATTTTATGGCTTGTGTTATGTCAAGGGGTATGAAAGTGAAACTGATGATGTGTAAAAGATGAAAGTAAAAATGAATAAAAAGATGGAAACAAAAACTTTCACTTAATGCAAAATTTCAACAACCTTTCAACAATTTTTTTTTATTTATTTTTTATTTATTTTTATTTTTATTTTTTTATATAATTTTCTAAGATTTTGGACAGAAAAATCAAAAGGAATTTCACTTGACTATGAGCTACTTATGATCTAAGTAAACTGCAAATAACTTATGAAATAAAATACTTTTCCCTGGTTAATAATGCAGGATCACACTCTTCAACCAAACAAGAAAATGAAAGAGATTTTTTTTATTATTTAAATGTTGATAAAGCAAAAAAGGAAAAATGCCAACAAGTAAAAAACCAAGAAAAACAATTATGGCATAATCACAGATCACAAAGAATCACTTCAAGAAATCACAGACTAGCAACTTAAAAAATGACTCTCACACTTGTCTAAAAACCCTAAAAAATTCTTTTTTATGACAACTTTTAAATGAGAAAAAGCAAGATAAGGCTAAGATTAATCCTAAGCTACTGACTGCTAAGACAAAGATTCAAAAACCTGAGAAGTATAACTCTCATCAAGGGAAAGGATGACTGCCTTACCCTCAAGAAAAACTATCCTGCACAAACACGCTACTTATAATCCAACAACAAGCATGTGAACGTGAGTTGTATAGATCCAGAGGGCATGTACACGCGAGTTGACCTTCTACAGGCCACGTGTATCTCTAAAACTCTGGAAAAAAAAATAACAACAAACAATCCAAACCAGGAAGAGACCACTGATATTGAGAACTAGGATCTCTTGAAGGCTTGGACAACTCTCTTTAACAGAAAAAAAAAACAATGTAAGGAAAAAATTCGTAAAATAAACCAATCCGAGATGGGACTGCAAACAACCAAGACTTAGAAAGAATTCCATAAAACCCCTGAGAATGTCTGATTTTGATAGGGAAGAGGATGACTGCCTCAATAAATTTCTGGACTCTACACGCTACTACTACTTCTGCAGCTAGCATTTACACGTGGGTTGTAAGAGAGTAGGACGTAGGTACACACGTGAAGATATTATACAAGCCGTGTGTACCTCTGTGGGTCTTCAAAAAAACATAGTCAAGTAAATAACAAAGACAGCTAGTATGGGAAACCAGACTCTCTGCTAGCTCAAACTTTGTAGAAACTAAAAAACAAGCAAGAAAATCAGTCTTTTAAAACTACCCCAAAAAAATAAAATTCCAGGAACCCTAGAGACTTCCCTAGTATGGTCGCCAATTCTGTTGTGAGGGAAATCCCCTTACGGACTAGAAAATAGGGTTATCTTATGCATGCATATGTGACCAAAAGAAATCTACTTTCTACCTTCATCCCCAGACTTAAACCCCATTCCTTTTTAACAAATACATGGTTAGACCAACATACCTTGTTCTGGATGTTCGATGTCGATCCCCCTTCATGCTTGATCGCTTGTTGGAAGCTATCCTCTCAAGATTGACCTGCATACAAAACAAGCAACAAACTACACATGCATTTTACCTATAGACTAATGGGTTAGAGATTCAAACATATATTTACTTAACTATGAAGAACTCGTGTAGTGGGATGGGAAAAGCATTTCTTTATTATTAACTTTAATGAATCAACTTACAATGTTGAGACCGGCCACTGCTCCACGAATCCTGATCCTGGGCTCCTCTTGAAATGTCCTCCAACTTCTTTTCTTTGTATCTCTTCTTACACAAGGATGGCTAAAGGGTTGGGACAATGGGAATATGCAATTGTGTAGAGTTTCTTTACTCTATTTTCTCCTCCTTCAAATGGGACCCCTAGCCCTTCTTTTATAGGCTAGAAGAAGCTAGGTATTTGGACTAACCCTCGGCCATGCATGGTTGGTAGTTTTAGTTAATTCACCCAAAGCTGTGTGTTCCATCGGAAACTTTCCTTTTTTCATGCTTTTGTCAGTCCACGCGGGTTGTTTTAGGTCAGCTAGTGTGTACACACGTGCAGTAATAGAGTAGGGCACGTGGGACCTTATAAAAGAGGTTTTTTAAAGATTTGTTCAGCAGTGCTTTACAAAGAAGGGATATGAGATGGCCTGATGCCAGGTAAGCATGTATGGTGCAAATTAGGGTTATAACATGTATGAAGGTGATTTGGATGCCAAAGAACTATTGGACTGGATAAGGTCCATGGATAAGTATTTTGACTATGAAGAGGTCAATGAAGGAAGGAAGGTGAGACATGTTGTCACCAGATTAAAGGGACATGCAACACTGTGGTGGGATGAATTGCAGGCAGAAAGGAGGAGCAAAGGAAAACAAAAGATAAATAATTAGGATAGGATGGTAGCCAAACTGAAGGCTAAATTCATACCTAAGGATTATCGGATAGAGTTGTTCAGAAAATTGCAGAACCTGAGGCAGATGGGTATGATAGTGAAAGAGTATACAAAAGAATTTTATAGGTTGAATATTAGGACTAGACAAAGAGAGAAGGATGATGAAAAAGTTGTCAGGTATATAAATGGTTTGAGGTATGAAATTCAGGATGAAATCAATATGATGACTGTGAGGACAGTGGAAGATGCTTATCAGATTGCAATGAAGGCAGAAGAAAAGTAGTCCAGAAACCAGAGCTAGCGGAACATAAGCAGAG
The DNA here is from genome assembly GCA_009831015.1 of Picea engelmannii. Lineage (NCBI taxonomy): Eukaryota > Viridiplantae > Streptophyta > Pinopsida > Pinales > Pinaceae > Picea > Picea engelmannii. The sequence goes on from ML791536.1 coordinate 531,802, forward strand.
GCTTAAATAGAGGTAAGGGAGTTGTCTATTATAAGGTACCGAAATCTAAGGCTAAGAATGATAAATCATATGGTCGTATTGAAGACCATTTTGTGGGAGAAATTATTTTCCTCAAGGAAGAGGAAGAAGTATAGGAGGTGGAGTTAAATGTTATGCCTATGGAAAGACAAGCCATATGTATTGGGAATGTCTCGAGAGGAAGAGAGAAGGAGGAGGAGAAGCACACATTTCTAAAGCCCGGAAGAATGTGGAAGCAAAGGTAGCAGAAGGAGGAAAAAATCTTATGATGAGGAAAGTTATTCTAAATCCAGAGAAAGAAATAGAAGACCCAATTCAGTGAACAAGGTTGTTCAGGACTGCTTGTAAAACAAAGGACAAAGTTTGCAAGATGATTATAGACAGTGGGAGTAATGATAATTTAGTATCAACAAAGATGGTGGAGAAGCTGAAGTTGGAGACAAATTCACACCCAAGTCCATACAAAGTATCATGGTTGCAAAAAGGACATCAAGTAATGGTAAGTCAACAATGCAAAGTTGAATTTAAAATAGAAGGCTATAAAGATGAGATTTTGTGTGATGTAATTCCCATGGATGTTTGTCATATTTTTTTGGGGAGACCATGATAGTTTGATAGGAATGTTATCCATGATGGGAGAAAAAATACTTATACTCTGTAAAAGAATGGTATAACCCGCATGTTACTTACAATAGAAGAGAAGAAAGAAAAGAAAGAAGCCAACACAAGAATACTTCTCATGGGTGGGAAGGAACTATTGAAGGAGGTCAAGAAAGATCAAGAAATGTAATTTATTATAGTAAGGAAGCCAAGAGTTATCCTTACCAATACTTTTGTGGATGATTTACCTCAAGAAATCTAAGAATTGTTGGAGAATTTTGTTGACATAGTAGTGGATGAGTTACCTCACTCATTACCACCTATTAGGAGTATTAGCCACCATATTGACTTGATTCCAGGAGCCAGTTTGTTGAACAAAGCAGCATATCGATTGACACCTCGAGAAAATAAATAAGTTAAGAACCAAGTTCAATATTTGTTGGATAAAGTTTTAGTCGGGGAAATTCTAAGCCCATGTGCAGTGCCAACTGTATTGAGTCCAAATAACGATGGAAGATGGAGAATCTGTATAGATTCTAGAGCCATCAACAAGATTACCATCAGGTATAGATTTCCTTTACCTACTATGGATGATTTGATGAAATGTTTGAGTGGAGCGAGTTATTTTTCAAAAATAGACTTGAAGAGTGGATATAATCAGATAAGAATGAGAGAGAGAGATGAGTGGAAGACAACATTCAAGACAAATGAAGGTTTGTTTGAATGGCTAGTCATGCCATTTGGATTGACAAATGCTCCAAGTACATTTATGAGGTTGATGAATGAAGTATTGAAGGAATTCATAGTTAAATTTTCCATTTTATATCTGGATGATACATTAGTTTTCAGCAAAACAAAGGAACAACATTTAAAGAAGTTGACATTAGTGATGAGGAAATTGTAGCAAGAAAAGTTGTTAATAAACTTGAAGAAAATTTATTTTATAAAGACAGATCGCATATATTTGGTTTTTGTGATATCTTGAAATGAATTAAAGATGGATCCAGAAAAGGTGAGAGAAATCAAAGAATGGTCATCACCTAGGAGCATATTTGAGGTGAGAAGTTTCCATGGTTTAGCAAGTTTTTATAGAAAGTTTATCAAAAACTTTAGTGGTATATGTGCACCCATGATGGACATTGTGAAGAAGAAACACAAGTCTTTTAATTGGATAGAGGAGGCTGAGAAAAGATTCAGAGTGTCGAAAAACAAGATAACAGAGCAACCAGTTCTAGTTTTACCATATTTTGGAAAGACATTTCAGGTGAGGTGTGATGCAAGTGGGATAGCCATTCGAGCAATTTTGAGTCAAGATAATAGGCCAGTTGCTTATTTCAGCGAGAAGTTGAATGATTCTAAGGATAAATATTCTACATATGACAAGGAATTTTATGCAGTGATTCAATCTTTGAAAAAATGGAGACATTATTTAATTCCAAAGGAGTTTGTCTTGTATAGTGATAATCAAGCTTTGCAATTTATTACTAGGCAAGAAAAGTTGAATCGGAGAAATGCTAAGTGGGTAGAATTCATGCAAAATTTTACTTTTGTTATTAAACATATTTTTGGAAGTGCTAACAAAGTTGTAGATGCTTTCAGCAGGAGAAGTTTGGTTATACAGGAATTTCAAGTGAAGACCCTAGGGTTTGATCACCTTAAGGAAATGTATCAGGAAGATTCAGATTTTAAGGAGGCTTATGAAGCATATGAAAATCCTTTGTTGAGGCATAACAACTCATGGTCAAAATATTTGATCCAGGATGGATTGTTGTTTAAAGGAAGCCAAGTGTGCATACCAAGATGTTCAATGAGAGATAATTTGTTGAAAGAAAAACATAGTGGAGGTTTAGCTGGACATTTTGGTCATGACAAAACATTTGCACAGTTGAGTAGTTTGTATTATTGGCTAGGTATGAGGGTAGATGTGAAGAAATTTGTAGACCTATGTAAGATTTGTCAACATGCAAAAGGGAAGAGACAAAACATTGGTTTGTATCAGCCATTGCCTATTCCAGAAAGACCTTGGGATGCAATTGGTATGCATTTTGTATTGAGATTACCTATAACCCAGAAGGTAAGTGATTCCATATTCATTGTGGTCGATAGATTTTTCAATATGGCACATTTCATACCATGCCAGAAGACAAATGATGCTACACACATAGCCAATTTTGTTTTTAGAGAAGTTGTGAGATTACATGGATTGCCCAGAAGCATAGTTTTAGACAAGGATACTAAGTTTGTGGGACACTTTTGGAGGACTCTATGGAAGAGGTTGGGAACTAATTTATCTTTTAGTTCATAATATCACCCTCAGACAGACGGATAGACCAAAGTGGTGAATAGGAGTCTTGGAAAATTGTTAAGGAGTTTAGTCACTAAACAAGGTCATCAGTGCGATCAGATTCTTGCACAAGAAGAAATTGCATTTAATAATTCAGTTAATAGAAGTGCTGGAAAAAGTCCATTCGAGATAGTATGTGGAAGACATCCAAGAGGGGTTGAAAAATTGATAGAATTGAAACAAAATGAATTCAGGAGCATTGGAGAAAAAGATTTTGCTACTGAAATGAAAAGACTTCATGATCAAGTTAAGAGGCAAATATAGGATAGTAATCAAAAGTATAAGGACAGAGCTGATCAGAAAAGAAGGGAAGTTCAATTTCAAGTGGGAGATGAAGTTTTATTTCATTTGAGGAAGGAAAGGTTTCCAAAAAGAACATATAATAAGTTGAAGATGAAAAATATAGGACCATGCAAGATCCTTAGAAAATTTGCAGCAAATGATTATGAGATTGAGTTGCCAGATAATATTGGGATATCACCGATATTCAACATTGCAGATTTGTATCCTTATAACAGAGATAATACATGAGAATTGGATGATCAATAAGAGATTCATTGGGAATAATAGATGCTCATAGTAGAAAACCCTCAGATGGAGAAAATTTTAGAACAAAGAGTTGGTAGGAAAAAAAATAAAAAATGTATCCTGAATATTTAGTAAAGTGGAAAGATCACCCAGTGGAAGATTCAAGTTGGGTAACTGAACCTGATATTTTGAAACATGGCAAGATAGTGTGAGAGCTCATGGATGGGATTCCATGAATATTTTAGCCAGAGGAGTATGATGTTGGAGCATCATAATCACATCAAAAGAAAGTGGACGTGGAATTGGAATCGACACCTCAACACATCAAAGGAGATGAACCGACAATTAAACAGCTTGGAAGTAGTGCAAAGACTTTTTGGAATTCTCATTAGTTAATTTTGGTTGTGTAAAACTAGGCCACCATTTAAAATGACAAAACCATTGTAAATCCTTTATACGACTGTAAATGTATTACAAGTGTGGGATATTAGCCCTGGTTATTCATTAGGTTGCATTAATTGAGTAGGTAACCGCTTGAATAGAATGTAATAGTATTTAGATAGGAGGAAGAAGAGAAAAAAATCTCTGGGTCCTTAGACAAGTTTTTCTTGTAATAGTTTTAAAGGATAAACGATTGTAATTATGTTTTCTTCTAAAATGAATAGAACAGAGGAAATTGACCCAAATACACAGTGTTGATATTGTTATGGTTTGACTGTGTTGTTATGTGTTTCTGAATGGATGATGTTCATAGTGAATGAATGAATAATTGAATGAGTTCAATTGTTTCTCTTATGTAAGATTATGAAAGGAGTGCATGCAGAGTGCAAGGAGTGTGTGTGAAGAATTCTTTTTCGACTTAAATCTCAAAGGAGATAGCGGGGAAATTCTGTATGTAGAGTGTGCATATTAAGCACAAGGAGTGCGTATAGAAACAAACTTGTGTTAAAGTTTGAAATCTCAGGAGGTTGAGTGCAGAGTATGTCAATAGGGCATCAGAAAGTTATTTGAAAAAGACACAAAGTGAAAGTGTGCACTAAGGGGAGAGATTTAAATTTCATTGGCCAGAAGTTCAAGAGGAGTAGTGGTTTTAAGTCTCGAGAGGAAACACTTAGAAAAGTTTCTAAGTTTTGAAGACTTGAATCGTTCAGAGGTGGACGAGGAAAATTGAAGTTCAAAGAAAGAACAAGTAAGGAGGATTGAGTAGGAGAAATCCTTTAGAAAAGAATTTTGAATATTGGAAAGGACTGAGGGTCAAGACCCATTCAGAAAGAGTCGAAATATTACAAGTCGTTAGATCTTGGAGAAGTAGCACACTAGTTAGTCGTGAGGAATCATCGAAATTTCAAGAAACCAAAAGATTTGGAAGAAGAAGAGTGAAATTCATGAAATTGTGAAACACGAAATACTGAAATCATCAAGACCATCCATTGAAAGAGGACACGTGGCGACAGATCAACATTTCGTTGATTTGTAAATCGGGAAGTTGGAGGTACGAGTCATGAGGATTCGCGAAACGTGAAATTGCTACATAATCATAGTCATTGGCTAGAGAGCTAGTGTGGACCGTTGATCTAATCTGGATATTTCACAATTTTGGGTATCAGAGGATCGGGAGAATGGAGGTGAATCACATCGGGTGTTCCCAATATGTGAAATACCGACGCGCTCAGAAGGATTGGCCCTAGGTCATAGTGAAGGGCCATATGGATGGAGGATAAGGGAGGAGTTAGCATGCGCTAGACCCTTGTCAGAATTTCAGGACTCGAAAGTTCGAAGGACGGAGAGTTGATTGACTCATATAGTCGATATGCGAAATCACGACACGCATTTTAAAATAAGCCTGTGGTCACAAGGCATGCTCACATGGAAAAAGGCTTGCACTTAGCACTTGTTCACATGGGAAAACGTTTCATAGAAACCTATGGATTGTTTTCTTATAGGTTCCAACAAGGAATCAAAGACTGTTTTGGTTCAGTCTTGAGAAGATCATAGATCGGAAGGTCACATAACCCTTTGAGAGGAGGGGGTCTGCACCAAGAACCACCATCGATTAGGAAACAATAAGCTATTTTATCCATGATTTTTATAGAGATATAAAAAGGGGGATCTTTTACAGGTTTCCTAAAATTATTTACACCTATATTATGTACAGTTGAATCCTCTTCCTTTGACTCTTCAAATAGATTGGCTATGGTAGAAATTTTACCTTCCATAAAGTTTTTAAGATGTTTTTGTTGTTATGGGACGAAAACCATGTCCAAAAGAGTAGCATCAACTTCGATATTAGCCAATTGGTTAAGGATATTATACTTAGAAGGGGAAAGAGGAGAACACTTCTTGATTATCCAAAGTTCTGACAGCTTGTGTATCAGTACTTTGAGAAGATGAGCTTGGGGTGGAAGAAGTACGAGGAAGATCATATTTTTCTTTGGCAGTGTAATATTTATTCATGGTATTGTTTACCATAACATCTTCTGGTTCAACCCAATCTAAAACAATGATTTTGGTATCGAGCCTTTTGCCAAAGATCTTATCTCTAACATTTTTCTTAACCTCGCAAATGCTTTCTTCATGATTTGTTTCATAGAAGTTACACCAACTACGAGACATTATGGCCTTTGGCTGAAAAGTATTTTCATTAGTATTCCTAAAAGGTGTTAAGGATTAAGAAGATGCCCCGGGGGCAGAAGAAGAGGCATTTCCTTTTTCGCTCTTAAGCTATCATCCTATTATTCATATCTTGCACAAGTTTTATGAGGGAAGACATATTTGTTTGATTGACCAAGTCTCCCTTAGGGATACTTGTTCTTTCGATTTGCTCCTCATATTCTAGGAATGTATAAAGAGAGGAACCAATATTTTCAATAGCCTTCTCTTCAAGTCTATGATGATAAGGAGAAGGTAATTCATTATAATAATGCATGAAATATGCCTGATTTTGAGGACGGATTAGTTCAGGGATTTTATTATATAATTTGGTGAAGTGAAGGTTAAAATACTTAATGGTTTGTCCATCCTTATAGGAAATACTTTTTTATTCCCTTAACGGTTCAGTTGGACTCTTGGACTGTCCATAAGTGGACTTGAACCAATAAATCGGCTCTTCCCAAGTGGAAATAATTTTGGGAGGGAGATAAAAAAGTTATGCTACAAATTTACCTTCGAGGGAGTTGACAAATAAACTCATGCAACTATCGTTATGATTATCCCCTATGTTATGACAAGCATTAGAAAATGCTACTAGGTGTTCATTTGTAGTAATGATATTATTTCCCGAAAACCTATGCAAATTCTCTTTGAATTTTTGTAATGGGTGAGTATCATGTGCCAGATTAAAGGGACAAGATACGTTCCATGGGGTGGTCATAGAATCTTCCTTGAATTGGAAAATACCATATTTATTTATAACTTTAGCAGGATTGGTAGTGGATTGAATAGGGACTTGATGAATGTATATACTATCAATTATTGATGAATCAGAAGGTTTTGAGGAGGAGGCACCTATGGTTCCACTACCACTACCTACATATGTCATATTGAAGGTGATAGGTATGGGTGATAAAGGTGAACTGGAAAAATCAGATAAAGTTCACCTTAGAGCACTTTCTTGTGTTGATAAAATAATTTTCCTCCTTCCTATTTCAAAAATAAGAGTAGCTTCAGGGGACAATCCTCTTCTCCTTCAAGAGATGCGAGGATTAGAGGATATGAAAAGAAAGAACAAAGAGGTAGGAAAATGGAGGTTATTTTTTATTTATGGGCTCGCTTTTCCTGGCTTCCCAACATTCATGAATACTTATGTCCCTTTCAATCACTTCCCAAGAGAATTCAAGTTTAGCACTAGTACTAGTGGTTTCTAAAATAGTTGAATAAGGTTAATGAAACGTTGGTTTGGTCATCAAGACCATTTCCAATATTGGGTTTTCTTGTAATGAGTATTGTCATGAAAAAAAAATCATTCAAGGAGTATTCAGACAAAAAAAAAAAATGAAAGATAATTGTGATACAATCAACTAGAGAGATATGGAAGATCTCCCCAGTATGGTATCCAAATAAATGTTGAGGAAAAGGTATGGGGAACCTTACTCAATCATTTTAAGATCTTATCGTGACAATACAAGATGGTTGGGAATGTCACCCGGGGTTTATAGCCTTAAAAAAAAAACAATCACTTAATCCGCAAGTATTAAGTACAACGGACCAAGGCTGGTTTGTTTTATATATTATATGTATCTGTGCAAAAAATAATAAACTTAAACATAAGTTGCATGAGTGTGTGTAGAATTTACATGAATGTGTACATGGAGATAAAAGAAAAAAATGAACTAGATCATCAAAATACATATGTGAGACCGAAATCAGAAAGTTGATCTATGTATTGATTTCATTCTAAGATACAAGGGAAAATTCTCTTTACAAACCCCTACGAGGGTAGGGACCAAATTCATATTTATAATCCTCTGATGGGTACCATACAAAAAGACTCTGAAAACAAAAGAAAATTGAAGCTAAATATCTGGATCAATTTGCTACAAAATGTTGTCACTTGACTCTTTAAAACAAGTTGCTGAAATATATGATTCAATTTTGAATCCAGTTGCCTTCAATAAGACCCTTATGGTTGAAGTTCTCCTTCTATTTTCTCCTCTTTGTCTCTTCATTTTATTGATCTTTTATTCCTTCTCATAAATTATGGTAGTTCAACTACCTTTATTTAGTTAAGCCTAATTAGCTTAACTAATTAGTTGAGATAAATAATATATATATATATATATATAAGGGTCTAATTAAATAAAAACTAAATAGGTGGGACCCCTTGTGACTCCTATTTTTATTTCTTTTAATAATCATCAAACATGAAATATAAAACCCAATCATTTGATTCAAACATCCTCCTTGTAACTCTCGTTCTCATAATTATGATCAAATATTTTAATATCAACAAAATATAACATGACCATATCAAAAAATAGAATTATATCCATGTTGTCTAAAAAACTTCCTAAATATATGCTTATTGTCCAAAGCATTGCCAAAGTAAAAAGATTGTCCTCAAAATAGAAAATATCATTAATCATGATTAAAAATTGTGTTTACTATGAGTGGCATTTGCCCTTCTTTCATTGGTGTCCTCTTTTGATATTTATGTTGCAGCCTTAGGCTAATTGGCACCTTGAGTCTGGACTACACTGATAACATGAGAAAAATCATCCTTGAGATGAAGACATGAAGACACAGATTCAAAGGACTCTTTGGATGACTTGGAGGGTGTGGCCACTCCTTTTCCTTTATCTTTCTTATGCTTGGGAACATATATTTTTAGCCTCTTACTAGCATGAAAAAACTACACGAGTGATACAACATGATCAGCTTG
>ML791536.1:540695-556390 GCA_009831015.1 Picea engelmannii
GATTAGAAGTAGGTTGATATATAATCTCTTTATAACCATCATTGGCAGGTGGTTTTAGTTGCATAGACACATGAGGGGGAACATGGATACCAAAAACGTTTTGATGTGGCTGGAAGGGAGGTTTCTCAGTTCAGTGCTAGAGGATCCCATGGACAACTAGGTTGAATAACCCATATTGAAAGAGTTGATTTAATTCCTATGTATTAGCATCAAAATGTATTGAAAACCGTGGCCTTCTATGGCCCCTCTACCAATTTCCTCTGCCTCTATTAACACATCTTCCATTATTGCCTCTGCTAAAGAAAATTATCCTGAGGAAATATTCCAAATATTTTATGAAGAAATCTTAACAATCCATGCATCAATACTCTACCTAAATAAAATCAAAAGGTTGGCTCTATTATTCACCATAGAAGCACATGCAATCCATCCATTAACATCTTAAAACTCAATAGTCAATTTCCATTTGAACAAGGAGTGGTAGAGATATTGCAAATATGGGGGGATTATAATGTGTGAAAAATGGTAGCATCGATGGGAAACGACCAACGAATAATATTCAAGAAAATGAAGAAGCAACAAAAACTATATCTATATCCAACTTTCAAACACCAGTCATCAACTTAGTCTTTTCTCTTTTGTTATTAATCCTTTATTTTTTCAAAATTAATTTCAATTTCATAATAATAAAACACAGAATGTTTAAAATGTATTTGGGGAGGAGGGGGTTTATAATCTACGAAAAGTGAGATCATGGAAGGGGAAAAGACGATTATTGTTCTATTATATAAAATAGTATATAAAAAAAAATCATCATCACCATTACTTGCCAAAACCTTTCTTTTTCTAATAACTCAAATCCAACACACATATGTTTTCATCCAATATAAAACACCAAGAAATTTCCAGGATTGTCAACTATACCACTTTAATTTCCAGTTCCTTTTCTTTTTATCAGCAATTTTTTTTATAAAATACTATTAACAGAGTGATTTCAACAATTAAAACAAGACTACATCAAGCACACATGGAAGGTTGAGAACACCATGTAGATCCATCATCACAACCTTAATACTTGATGTCAAACGAGATTTTGAAACCCCATGTGAACCTGGTGTTATTTATTTTAACATTATAATTTTTTCAAAATTGACCAAACCCCCATGTATAATCAAGAATCAAGCCAAGAATTAATGAAAATAACCAATGTTCCCACTATCAGGTTAATCACTTATATCATACATCAAGACAAGAGTTTGAAACTCTTAATTTCCATACATTAATAGAAGAACCAAGGTATGGTTGAACGCAAATGTGAAACCTTCACAAAGGGTTTATAAAGAAAACATTTAACCATCTCTTATAACATATACTTTCCACATACCTTTCATGATGGCCGCAAGGAAAATATATTTCCCAAACAGTTAAAAAACAAATTGAAGGAGCTACAAGTCTTCCAAATACTGAGTAATGGATTTTAAACAAATGTTCTTTTGTTTCACATAGAAAATGAAACCCTCAAATTTTAATGAGTAGAGATGAGTGAAACCCAAAAAAAATTCCATAAAGTTTTCCAATAGTCATAACACAGAAGCAATATTCATTCTGGAAATAAAGAAATCACATAATCCAAATAGAAAGGAGTTTTGAACAATATCATCAACTTGAAATATTTAAATGTCAACGGGGAGAAACTTCCACTTAAAATAAATTCGCACAATCGTGATAGCCACATATATCCATTTACACTTTGGAAGCAAACACAGTCTGCAAGAAAATCTAAGAGCCAAATTCATGATTTTATTTTGAATGGAGCTATATTTCATGAAAGGAGAGGTGAGATCCATCGTACCTATATGCATAATTCCAAAAAGCCAAGAAGCATGACTATTCTTTCCAAGGCCGAGCGAAACAGAGGCAACCCCAGCCAAAGCAACCAACACAAATGTGAACCAAGTGAGGGTGGTGACTTTGAGGTAAGGTTAGAGTGATGTGAAGTAATTTCATGTCATTTCTTACATTAATTCCATCAACCATATCCAAGTACTAGTGCACCCAATTCATCCACCACATAATCCACTATGTTTTCCAAATAACAATTCAATACAAAGTTGAATTTTCCACCTTCCATAAACCCATAATTTTTATTTGCATGCTTAACACTTAGCACAAAATACATATTATGTCCCACATTCTTTGCTAGGGAAGCATTGCCACATTATAAAACTTAACCAATTTCCATGGTGATAACAAGAACATAATAAGTGTGATATGCCATAACTATATATAACCCATTCTTGGAGTTTAAATCAACAAGTCAAAATATATGTGTAGCAAGAATAACCCAAGATGCTCATTAAAACAACATCTTTTCCCCTTCCTCTTTAAATTAAATTGACAATAAACCTATCATTCTCCCATTTCTCTTGGAAAGGAGTTTCGAATTTTTAAAACTATAGAGTCATTTTTGCAAAATAGACATGAGCACATAAAAAGATGAAGCATCCTTCATCATTATTATTCACATAACAGGGTCCCGCCTATTTAGTATATTATTAAATATATATAAGTAGTAAGGAATTGAAACCCATTTGCATGCAAGGATTCCATGTTGTGCTTTTGGGCATCAACAATCATCATATATTTTTCACTTCAGGTATTTGATGTTTGTGTGTATAGGTACTTGGTACAACATTATACAACCCATTTAGTATTTTCCACCCTATGTCCCCTTCAGGTATATGTTCAAAACTGGCATGCACTCATGCCCTATGAAAATAGTTGCATATCCCAGTTATACCCCTTGACATTTATCCTTAGGATCCCCACACCTAGCTCTACATTACCATCACCTCCATTTCATTTAGGTACTCTCAGCTGGTAGCATTCTCACCTCCATGAGTTATCCCACATATATTTACCCCTTGGCATATTGGCATTCATGTTGTTCTATCCATTAGGATTGAGAGTCTTGGTAGTGTTACACCCCAGAGTAAGAACCTCATACTTCTTCCTCATCGTCATTATAACCACCCCATTATGGATGCCCACCTCATGTTCTTGGTTACATTAAATGCACCTTTGCATTATTATTAGCCCTCCATATCACCCAACATCAATTTCCCATCTGCAATTTCATCCTCCATTCATCTACCTGGTACAAAAACCCACACATGGCCCCCCCACCCTTCATCAGCTACATCCAAAATACTTGTGACCCAAGTAGGCCCAACCATACTTCACTAGGGAACCTATTTCTGTAAGTGTACTTTCAACTCAATCATTCTTTATTCATTTGGTAATTATAAAAATCACATTTCAAATTTTAGCAGGTGTAGTAGATTGTTGTCGTCGCAGTCGACGATGTTTTCCTTGGCACACATCAACCCATGTCGACATTGGTTCGGGGATTTCGCTTTCATCACCACCCTTGTAATATATTTGTACCATGGCCAAATTCTTAACCATTAAAGACATCCATGCCCAATATTTTGACCTATATTACATCTCGTTGCAGTCTCACCCATTCAACACAATTTACCCAATGTCTAGTCGTCTCCCTGACACACAATCATGTTGTATGTTTGATTCCATCCATCAAAACAACCTAACCAATGGAAGTTGTTGAATTCCACATATTCCAAACATCATTCATGACTACCAGCTCATTCACCTTCACCAATACAGTTCCTGACACCATTTTGATCAATCGATGTTAAGAAGCGCTTTGCTTCTTGCAGTTGCTCCCCCCTTCCCGTCGACATACACACAAGTTTATAGGAAGGTGGTGGTATCTTGGGTCTCATTCCACTATTAATGAGTAGTCTTGAATGACACAGAAGGAGTCCCCATTTCTTTTTGATGTTGTTGACCCCCATAAAATTTGACTCCAACAAGTTTCATGTTACAGTGGGTCTTAGTATGAAACCATTGTAGTTTTCAGTCATAGACTAAGACCTATGACTTAAATATTCCATCATTTCCTATGACCTCTTCATACCTCAATTCAGATCTAGTTTAGTCACCAGAACAGTTTTCTGTTGTTTTTTACGCCCCTGAGAGCATTGCAGATATCTACTTAGTCAATAGTTTTAGTGATTGTTATCGATTTATGGTTTCATGACATAGGCATGGGGAATGCCCTCCTTGTTTGTACAAAAAAATATTTTATGGAGAACAATTGGTCCATATATTCATCCCCTCTCCCTCCAACAGATTGATATCATAATTCCTAACTATAGAGTCTCTCACACATCTACACAATGACATCATCACCAAAAGAAACAATGATGTATTTTATCTATATGTATGCTCCTAACCTCACACATCAAGGGGCACCTTTTATCACCAAAAAATTCCTCATACAAACACAAGCAATGGATGAAGAAATAGTCAAAAAAATTACAACATACAACCAATAATTATAGGAGGACCACAACCAAGATTGGCCAGGTAGTCACAAAACTATGCAAAAAATATCTTGAATTTCCACACACATTCAACAAAGACAACACACGCACAATTATGTGGGATAAAAAATCATGTAATGCACACAGTGGGTAGTTCGCATAACTAAAAATAAGGAAACCCGCTTGGATGAAAAAAAAATGCATTGATGATTTTGGTCGTGCCCCAACCACTTCTTGGATGAAGTACATCTCGACCATACCCCAAAATCTCCCTAAAATTCCACCTTGGGATCAATGAAAGGATGCAAGGTACCTTCACAGGCCTCCCCATTCACATTGGAAACTAATTGTGAAGTATCCAAAAATCCTCCTATAAATAGAGGATAATTGTATGAAAAAAAGAGAAGCAATTTGAGTATTGTTATGTTGTTCAATTTTTCTTTGAGAAGCCATCTTTCTCCTAGAACTCTTTGAGAATTCATAGCAAGTGTTTCACCTCTCTCCTCTTGAGAAGTTAAACAATCAATTCTTCACCATTGTATTTTCATTTTCAACCATTGTTAGAAGAGAGAAAGCTTTGTATTTGGGGACTCAAGATTCTTCCTTTTATTACATGAAGTTTTCATGGGTCAATTTTCTCATTAGGTTTTAATTTTTACACATTAATCTTTTTTAAGTTTTTTTTAATTTTGTCTTTATGATTTTCTTAGGTTAGTTTAAAGAAATAAAGGTTTGGGACTTGGTTCACATTTTGACCCACACCTATGGCTTATACCCTAGGTTCATTTTGTGGCTTATATCCTTGACTCATAACTTGATTTGACAACTAGCACTATCAACCCCATGACTCTACAAACCTGACAAGTCACTCCATCCATTCATATTCTTGATCCTCTCCACTTTGTCCCTTTTCCTCGTTAGGGAGTCAAATAAAACTTTGTCAAGTACGTTGCCAACTCAATAGGTGTTTTCGTAGTGCATATTTTTATGTTATCCCTCTTTACCATCATTCACAATTATGGAGTTGTTGTCATGTCTTTTATTGTTTTCAGCACCCTTGTCTTCAAAAGGAATATTGTAATTTGGTCATTTATGAAAATTCTAACTATTTACCAAATTTGAAATCCTACTCCTAGCTCAGCGCTGCTGAAGCTACCAATCCAGACATAGCTGCGGGTTATGCTACAGAACTATATTTCCAAGGTCAATTGGAGACTGAGGTGGTTGCAAACAACTCCAGGCTTACTACAAATCAACCATTATCAAGCTACAGTGTCCAGGTACTTCGTGAGCCATCTGATCTCTGTTGAATATCATTAAGGTTTTTTTCTTATCTTTTGGTAGCACCTGGTGCTGCAAAATACAGTTTCTCCCACCTACCAGCCCCTTTGCCTATGTTTCCATAGACTTCATATCCATCTCCACACTGACATTTTCCTCCACTGAAATTGAGTCAATTTGCTTCAGAGATTTGAATGCCCATTTATCCTCTTGGCTCATGTTCTTCACACTGCGCTACAGAAACTGCTGCCAAAATTGTGCTACAAATGCCCTATTCCAGCGCTGCAAATTCCCTGTTAAATCAATGCCATATTCTATGCTCACATCTCCAACATTAGCTTTACTTATTCACTATGTCATCCTATATTTTCATCTCAAATTATGTTGCAGTGAAGAGTCTAGGAGCCCTTGCCTTTTAAAATGATGATGACATTGTATGGTGCCCCTTTGCTATCTTAAAATTGGACAATGCAGTCTTCCTGCATATCATTTCTTTGAGGATATTTTTCCCCCATTTTCAGCCATCAAACTAGTATTTTATTGTTTGGAAGTGAATTGGAGGAAATCCATGTAAGAAAAATTAAGGATCACTTGTCAAAAATAAAATAATTTTCCTCTATTTGGTCTCCTTACCTTTCATAACATTACAATACTTGGCCTCCTACTTCTATCAATGGATACACCCCAACAGAAGAAATCTCACAAGGGTGGGAGTGTGGTCAGTACTGAGCCTTCTGACATGCACCTATTTGATGTTGAGCCTATGATCAGGGAGGTTTTCCAAATGGTTGGTTTCCTATATATCTTTCAAAACATGAAGAGGGGACACCCTAAAGTGGCAAGGGAGTTTTATTTAAACTTTGATGGCACTAAGACCAAGGTAGGAACCCTTGAGTTAGAGGTATCTGAGGCCGTCATTGCAGCAACCACTGAGATACCCAACACTCGTGAGAGGTGGTTCAAATATATGACCCTTAATGCAACCTTTTTTAAGGATTTCCTCAAGCCAAATTATCAGAAAGACAATTTGTCTAAGGGAGTGCCTAGGAGCCACCTAGTTGAGGATTTTGATAAAATGTTGAAAATTGTCCAGTGGTATTTTACATGTGAGGGAATATTCAACATGATATACCAGTATCACATTAGGCTCTTTCTACACTCACAGGCAAGGATTTAATGAATATCCCTTTTTATCTATTTAGAAGTATGGGAAAGATGGTTGATAGGGTCCAAGCCAAGTCCAAGGTTGTGGACACTAGTGTTTTCCACTATGGGTTGATCAGGATGCTAGTTATGGAAGAATTGAAGAAAATAAACCTTTCTTGGGAACAACTCATTGTCTCTACTAATATACAGCTATATATAACCTATACCCCTCAATCCAGGATGCAGATCCCTTTTCCAGCTAGTAGTGTTTCCCAAATAGAAAAAAGTAAGAAGAGAAAAATAAAATCTATTTCCCAAGACAAAGAAGTTCCTAAGGAAATTGATGAAGAAGAGAGGGAAGTCCATCACTCCCCACAAATATAATTTTCACCTTAGCCTACATCTGAACTAGAGGAGGTTCCTTCATCAGCTAAAGCCACAACCAAAAAGGGGAGAAAATCAAATTTTCCTTCACCTACTGCAGTATATGAGACAAGGGTTAGGAGGCCATTCACTATATCATCATCCCACAAAGAAAATGTTGAAACATAAATCACACTTAAGGCTTCTATCCCAAAGAAAGCTAAAGTTAAAAGTGACACAGTTGGGAAGCTTATTAAGGTCATGACCAAAGTTGTTGTTCAGAAGAAAGATAAAGGTAAAGAGGAAGTTATTGAGAATCTTGTTGAATTCATAAACATCAACACTCCCCCTAACAATCCCACCTTCAAGAGATTGATCAGAAAACTCATGGATTCTAGGAAATAAGTTTCCCATTTGAAAGAACAAAGATTGACTAAGAGGAGGAAGATGAAAGAACTCATGGATATGTATAATGAAACCCTTAAGATGGATAGGTTTACAACAAGAAGATTATTCCCCCTCCATACTATGTATAGACAAAACAAAATCATACAGTCCCAAAATAGAAAGCTCAAAGAAGAACTGCAGCCCTTCAAGGATGATCTATCCCAGAGGAACTTAAATTTTCTAGCACAAGATGAAATAGAGACAAATGCCCCTGCAATATAGAGGAGTTCCCCTACAAAATAAATAGATTTTTTTGTGACAGAGGGAAGTTCTCCCACAACAAGGAGGAGTGCCAGATTGAGAAAGTAAATGGAGAGTATGACAGATCCATTTTTTATGGTGATTAGTTTTTGAAAAGCTTGAAGTGTTCAGGGAAATATTATATTTTCACCTACTGGAGGCATCTACATGCTCATAATCCATCTACTAAGATTTTTTGTGTCTTTGAGGATTCATTACATGACACACAAAAAAAAAAAAAGATTTTGTAGCGCCTGGAGATACAGAATCATACACAAAAACTATTTTGTAGTTGCACTACCAAAGGTGCTACAGAATCACCTAGCAAGACACAGAGTGGCAGTTCTCTATGGAATCTGTAGAATTTTTTTATAAATGGGTGCTACGTAATATACAAATCAATTTAACCATAGGGTGCTACAGAATCTTCTATCGAATGCGCTACGAAATCAACTGCATAATCGTTTTACAAAGGAGTTCACTGCGGAATCTGCTACGAGTTGCACTACGAAAAGATGTTGTGAACTAGTTGTTAGAGTCAACAATTTTGAGTTCATTGATGCTTCTTGTATTTGATGATTTGGAGGGAACCAATGATCAACATGTGACAGATGGAGCTTAGCAAAAAGGATTGGAGGACACATGGCACTGGATGAGATGCGCCCAAGAAAAAACAATCATTTCATTTATATTTTGTTAGAGTTGTTGCCAACATGCTCCTTGATTCTAGTAGTTTGTTAGATCCACTTGTACATATGTTAGAATAACATATTTTTGTGGAGAATCCTAGGATAGAAAGGCCAGCTCACACCTCTAGTTGTTGTCTACTAATATTTTTTATAAATACATCAGATGAATAATATGTTGGGTTCGAATGGTTGAGCAGAGCTCCCTATTTTGTAATATTTTGACTAAACAAAGTTGTTCTCTAGTTATGTATGAGACCTAAGATATTTTCATTAATAGAATTCATCTTCTTTTAATCATCTTGTTTCTTCTTACTATGAAATGATCATTATTGGATGATCCTTATGATATGTTGTGGTTGTGTTATAATGGATGTTTTATTATAATGTTGCTATGAATGTTTTCGGTGTTTTAACTTTAGTTCAAGAAGTTCTTGTGACTGAGTTTTTCTTCAACTAGTTGCTAGAAGGCCTGATGCTTATAGAATACTTATCCACCTTCCTCAATAAGTCTTTATTATACTCACCTTTATCCTTAAACCACTGAGTGAAGTTAATCAAAACCTAATTTTCTTATGCATGCTAGCCCCAATTTTCTTTGTTAAAACATTCTTATGCTGAGTTTTGTCCATTTGACCTTTTATCATTAATCTACATTTACAAACCTTTTTTATGGGTGCTAGACTTATCCTCTTGCAATATTATGGTGACTCTCAGTGCTAACACTTCCCAAGGAGGAAGAGGGGACTTGTAAGTTCCCATATTTCTCCTAGGTGTTATCAATCCGAAGATCAATCTCATTTGTTAGTTGTTCCTTGTGTATCTTTCATGCATCAATTTTAGTTGTTACATTCATAGTTTATTTCTATTTATTTGTTCTTTGTGTCTTGTTTTCTATTCATTTGAGCCACTAATCAACTAACAAATTGTTGTGTTGTCTTACTGTCCTAACTACATAGTTAAGGGACCTCTTTTTTCTCACCCAAGTGGAAAAAAGAACCTAACAGTACCTAATGAGAAAAAGCTAAAATTTGTTGTGACAAGGATGAAAGGACATTCATTACTCTAGTGGGATGGAGTACAATATGAGAGGAAAAACAAATGCAAGATAATAATCAAGAGTTGCGACAGAACAATAGAAAAATTGAAAGGTAAATTCATGCCCTGAGACTATCAACTTAATATTTTTAGACAAATGCAGAATTTAAAGAAGAGAGGTATGTCAGCTAAAGAATACACTGGAGATTTTTATAAATTGTATATGACAGTTGGCCATATAGAAGAGAATCCTGAGAAAGTTGCTAGATATATTAATGGATTAAGATATGAGATCTAAGATGAAATTGGCATTTTTTCTACTAACATTGTTGAAGAAACATATCAATTTTCTCTTAAGGAAGAAGAAAAACTATAAGGAAAGAAGAATTAGAGAAGTAGAGGTTGCAGTTCAGAAAGAGGCAGAGGAAAACACAGTGGTAGAGGAATATCTTCAACTCCAAAGGTACAAGCCGACAACTCACATCAACAAGAAAAAACACTAAGAGGTGGTGATTTCAGAGGGAGAAAACCTTATCAAAGAGGAAAGGTATATTCTATCATATGTTTTAGATACAATATGTTTGGGCATATATCATATCAATGTCCAGAAAATGCTTCCACCAGTACAAGAAGTGAAAATGGTGTTCAGGAAGAAGAATAAAATGTGGAGTCATATGTACCTGAAAATGTACTAGAAGTTAGAGAGTCTTTGATGATGAAGAGAATATTGTTGAAACCACATAAAGAGATTAAATAACCTGCACAAAGAAAGACACTCTTTGGAACTATTTGCAAAAGCAAAGGTAAATGTTGTAACGTTATTATTGATAGTGGGAGTATTGATAATTTGATGTCTACATAGATGGTTGAAAAGTTGGCTTTGAAAAATACAACACACCCTGTTCCATATAAGGTGTCATGGTTGCAAAAGGGACATCAATTAATAGTGAATGAGAAATATGAAGACGAGTTTTAGATTGGAAGCTATAAGGATGAGGTACTTGGTGGTGTTATGCCCATGAATGCGTGGCATATTTTTCTAGGTAGACCTTGGCAGTATGACAGAAAGGAAATACATGATGGAAGGAAAAACACATACACTTTTGAGAAAGATGGAAAAAAACACACTCTATTACCATTGAAGGATGAAGGAGAGACTGAAGAAAATAATTCAAAGGTCTCATTGGTCAGCAGAAATTGTTTTTTGCAATATATTAAAAAGCAATAGGTACATTTTGTCCTGATTGGTAAACCAAAGGTAATTCTCACTAGCCCAAATTTAAATGATCTTCCTGAAGAAGTTAAAGATTTTTTGGATGAATTTGTTCATATTTTGGTTGATGATTTACCAAATGAATTGCCTCCATTGATAAGTATCAGTCATCATATGGATTTAATTATAGGGGATAAAATTCTAAATAAATTAGCATACTGAATGACCCCACAAGATAATGAGATAAGAAATCAAGTCCAGGAGTTGTTAGATAAAGGTTTGGTCAGATAATGTTTGAGCCAATGTGCAGCTCCAACAGTGCTAAGCCCAAAGAAAGATGGAGGATGGAGAATTTGCACATATTCCAGATATATAAACCAAATTATAATCAAGTATATATTTCCATTGCCACAAATTGATGATTTGATGGATTGCTTAAGTGGTTCTAAATATTTTTCAAAATTGGATTTGAAAAGTGGGTATCATAAGATCAGAATTAGAGAAATACATGAATTGAAAATATCATTTAAAAAAAATGATGGATTGTGTGAATGGTTGGTAATACCCTTTGGACTCACAAATTCCCCTAACAATTTTATGATATTGATGAATGAAGTACTCAAAGAATTCATTGGTAAGTTTGTCATAGTTTATCTAGATGATATTTTGATCTACAATTAGTCTAGAGAAGAACACTTGAGACACCTCATGTTGGTTTTAGGTAAACTAAAACAAGAGAAGCTACTAATCAATTTCGAAAAGTATTTTTGTTTGAAGACGGAATTGGTTTATTTTGGTTTTGTGATATATGGATAAGGCTTGAAGATGGACCAGGAAAAGGTAAAGGCTATAATAAATTGGCCTACTCCAAGGAATGATTTTGAGTGAGAATCCTAAAAATTGGGATCAAGTACTTCCATAAGTAGAGTTTGCATATAATGATTCACCTAATAGAAGCACATGATTAAGTACATTTCATATTTTGTATGGAATGCATCCTAGAAGAATTTATGAGTTAAGGAATCTAGGAAAACAAGAAATTAGAAGTGTTGATGGTAAAGACTTTGAAGTAAGTATGAAGTAATTGTAGTAAAGGGTCAAGACTTAGTTATAGGACAACAACAAGTACAAACAAAAGGAATATTTGAAGAGAAGAAAGATGTATTTTGAAGTTGGAGGCTTGTTCATGGCACACCTCGGAAAAGAAAGGTTTCATAGTGGAGAATATAACAAATTAAAACCTAAAAATATTGTACCATGTAAAGTGTTGAGAAAAATTTCCTCAAATGCTTATAGAACTTCCAAGTAACCTTGGAATTTCTCCAATTTTTAATGTATCATATTTATACCCTTTCAAGGAACCAACATATAATTTCGCATATGCACCTGACAATGACAACACTCAAACCATTGAATGCGAGAAACAACTACCTATAGCATAGCAGAAGAAGATTGAATCTATTTTGGACCAAAATGTAGTAAATAAGACAAGGGGTAAAGAGTACTTTCAGTACTTGATCAAGTGGAAAGGACAACCAATTAAAGATGCCATGTGGATGAAAATAGTAGAAATATATAAGTATGGTACAAGTATTGAAGAACTACTGCAAGAAGCCCAAGAAAAAGTATTTTCTTTCCTGGGATTCTGATGCAAGAGAATCTTATACAAAAATCTAGTATTTGACCTCTAAGGTCTTAGGAACTTTCTGAGAGGAGGTTGGTTTCCTCATTGTAATTGTTTTTAATTATTTTGTAATAGTCTAGGGTGTTTGAGAAGAAGGCATTTTTTCCACGAATATAATAGGAGGTGGAAGAGTTAGTTAAATTATGAATTATGTTTGGATTAGATCCTATATTTTAGGATCAAAATCATGTTATTGTAAGCTACTTATATTATTTGTTTAATTTTAGTCGGATTCAATCCTATCTCTATGGATTGGATCAATCCAGTCCCTATTGTATTAAAGGTTTGATATATGAGACCAGAGTGTGGTGTGTTGTGACTATGTGAAAGTGTGCAAAGATCAAATAGATCAAGTAGGAATTGGGCCTTACCATTGTATTCTTATTCCTTCAATTATTTGAATAAAAGACAGTTGTGAAAATTATATTCTTGTGTATATTTTGGATTGAGTTCATATGTATTAAAGAAGCAATGACAATTGTTTTAGTGACTACAGGTGAAAGGATTGCATGCATATGGGTTCTATATATGAACCAAAACCCTATCAAATACCTGTGTGTTTATGTTTTGAGGCACAAATGCTTAGGATTAATCGAGTAAATTAAATGAACAACCCATGACATCGCAAGAATCGTGCATCGACGTTTTCTTATTTCTTGGAATTGGAATAAGCCTGAAATCTTGAAGTCCGAAACACGTTTCATAAAGAGAATGGAGAGGAGAATTTTTATAAGGTGGATAACAATCCACCATTGATCATGATAGAATAGATAGTGATCATGTTTAAAACGACATCACTGAAATATTAAAGGGGACCCACAAGCTTAAGATCTGACCGTTGATCGGGAGTGTAGATCAACGACATGGAGTTAACATGTATCAGCAAAGTACATAGAGGTTAACATAAGGAGTTCCAAGGACCCGTAGTCAGGTGGCCTGAAATACATGTCATTCATTTACTCATCCATGTGGTTCCACATGTAGTTCCAGTGTGGCCCATGCATAAAACCCTTTATAAGAATTGGACGAACGAGATTAAATCGTTGCATCCGAATATCGACGACTCTCATCACAACGGACCATGGCCATCAAAGGTTTTAATGTGTGTAGTTTCTAAAAGGTCCCGACATCCCCACATTGAGGTACATCAGGATGACATTGTTGAAATATTGGTTATCATTGATGTCAACCCTTGAAGAAGTCAAGAAGCCCTAAAGGTATGGTTATGGAACCTATAGTTGACCAAGGAAAAAAGACATAAAGGACAATGAATTTTTAGGTAACTCATTCATGGATGAAAAGTATGTGTAATTCCATTTCCGATGATATGTGGTACACCACGTGGTTCCTCATGGTTTAGGAGTTATGACCTTGTAAAGTTGGAGGACCTCGAAGAATGATCTAGAATCCCCTAGAAAGTAAACAAGAAGTTATAAGTAACTTATTAAGGGTAAAGTAGTTGAAACAAGATTTTAATTAAGGGTAAAGTGGTTGCATCAAGAGAATGTGGGTTATCCCTAAAACAAGGAAAATGGGTAAAACATTTACAAGCTATCCCCTAAAGGAAGTCACTTGGAAATTATAAATAAGACTTCAAGAGACTCTCATTAACACCTATTGAGCACATTGAATATCTATGTTGTAAAATTTTATGGGCGAGTACTATTGACAAATATAACACAGTGATTCTGAGGAAGCAAATTTTATTAAAGAGAGAGGTTGCAGGAGCCAAAGGGATGAATTTCAACTTACTATTTCGAGCCTTTTATGAGGTTATCCACGAGTTGCATTGAAGAAGAGCATACACATCCACAATTTTTAGAATCAGAGAGGCACGGACATACATAAATCTCAGTGAAGGAAAACGTGGACGTACAAAGAAGCAAAGATATCTACAAGTTTCAAAGGAAGTAAGGTGCAGACATCCGCAAGCCACAATGGGACAGAGCGCAAACATCCATGAGTTTACAAATAATAAGGTGCAAATCTATTAAGGAAAATAAAATTATAGAATATCAAATCCATCAGGTCAACTATAGTTTGAGAGGTATGATTTATTGTCTGTGTTAGGGTCTATATTTTGCAGTAGTCAAGAACAGAAAAGTCTTAGTAGTTCATGATTATTTGATTTGGAATACGTTCTTGTGGATCTTGGTATGAGGGTTTGAGGCATAAGGTTTGAGTGGTGACATTTGAAGAAGTATAGTAGCAGTGCATAGTGACATATCAATAACAGGTTGATTGATTCAGTGGTAGTGACAGGTTGTCTACATTTATATTTTTGGGTGGTTGGATGAGGAAAGGAAAGGGGGTTGTATCCTCCTTTCAGTTGGTTCCATAGAATCAGGGAGTTGTAGCTTCATTAAGGTTGGAGCCTCCTTCTAGTTGTAGCTGGAGAATTGGGCATTTGGAACTTTCTTCAGGTTGGAGCTTGAAAAACTAGGGGGTTGGAGCCTCCTTCCAATTGTAGTTGGAAAATAAGGAACTTGGTGCTTCCTATGAATGTATTTATTTTGACATATAAGAAAATCATTATGTGGTTTTCTCCCGCATTGGGTTTCCACGTAAAATTATGGTGTATTGTGTATTTGTGGTTTCTTATTGTTCGTAGTTGATTTATACTATTGATGATACATTAAATGCTAATGTTAAACTATTGAATACTTCTCATAAAGTTAAATAATACACATTGTGGTTAAAATTGGTAACAAAGTTCTCATATTGATTCACCCCCCTCTCAGTATTCTAATAATTGGTATCAAAGTAGGTCCTTCAAGAAATAGTCTAACGACTGGAAGGAGATCATGGAATACGCTAATACTGGAGCACCAATGTTTGATGGACATAACTATGCCTTCTAGAGTAAAAGGATGAAAACCTTTTTACAGGAACAGGGATTTGATGTTTTTTAGTTAGTAGTAGATGGATATACAACACCAACCACTCCCCCAACTGAAAAAGATGGAAATAAAGTCAGTGAGAACAATTCAAAGTCTAAAGGTAAGATTCTAAGAAATTTGTTTGATTTGGTGTTTGTCAATGTTATGAATTTGTTAAGGTCCTAACCCGCACATAGGTAGATCAATGTATTCGGATGTAATAAAGGTCAATATTAATAAGACCTTTCAATAAAATAGAATAAGGCGGATGTAAGAAGACCTAATAGAAGCTTCCGCTTCTAGAAGGAT
>ML791536.1:569706-584841 GCA_009831015.1 Picea engelmannii
GCCTCCTTCCAGTTGCAGCTAGAAAACAAAGGAATTTGGTGCTTCCAATGAATGTAATTCTTCAAGACATATAAGAAAAAGCATTTCGTGGTTTTCTCCCGATTTGGGTTTCCACGTAAAACACTGGTGTACTGTGTATGTGTGTGATTGTTTATTTCTTACTTCCCATTATTGGATAATAATTCTACATTGATATAACATTTGAAGAAAAATGATTATAATTACGCTATTACTGATTCACCCCCCCTCTCAGTAATCCAACAATTGGTATCAGAGCAGGTTCCTTCAGAAATCATTTTAACCACTAAAAGGTAGATCATAGAGAGTACCAACTCGTATAAAAATGGAATACCACAGTTTGATGGACATAAGTATGCTTTTTGGAGCATAAGGATGAAGACATATATACCGGCATAGGGATTTCAAGTTTGGCAATCAATTGTAGATGGATACATAGCACCAGCAGTTCCACCAACAAATGACAAAGCAGTGAAACTCGGTGAGAATAATTCTAAAGTAATAAATGCACTTTTGAATGGTCTCAGTGATACGGTATTCACCAAAGTTTCACATTGTAAATCTGCTAAAGATATTTGGGACAAGCTTCGAAATATTTATGAAGGAGATTCAAAAGCCAAAGAAACAAAGATTCAAACTTACAGAGGTCAGTTCGAACAACTAAAAATGAAGGACGATGAAGATATCGCAGCCTACTTCTTACGAGTCGATGAAACAGTGAATGCAATCATAGGATTGGGAGAAGAAATCGAAGAATATGTAATTGTTCAAAAGGTACTAAGATCTCGTCCTATGAGATTCAACCCTAAGATACCAGCACTAGAAGAAATATCGGATCTAAACTCAATAAGAATGGACGAACAACATGAAATCTTTATAGCATATGAGATGAGAACTGAACAGGAAAATCCAGATGTAAAAGAAGCATCCTTCAAAGTATCCAAAAGATCAAAGCTAAAGAAAAAGGAACAAGAAGAATATAGTAGCAGTAGCGACGTCTCAGAAGATGATGAAGAAGTGGCCAACTTCATCAAAAGACTGAACAAGGGAACCAACGGTAGGTAGAAAGGTAAGCTTCCTCTAATTTGTTTTAATTGTGATGGTATTGGTCATTTTGCTAATAAATGTCCTCATAAGAAAAAGAGAAATGATGAAGGTTACTCAAAAGGCAGACAAACATATAAAGGTAAAATAACTACAAAGAAAGTTTTCAAGAAAAACTTTTGCACCAAAGAATACATCTCATCATCAGATGAAGATGAAGTCAGTGACAGTGAAACAGGGAGAGTTCTATTCATGAAAGTAGAAGACTCTGATAAATAAGACTCCGAAGAAGAATATGAAGAAGCACATGAAGAAGAAATTGAAGAGGCAGAATTTGACTTCCGAGAAGAATTAATGAGTGCCATAGAAGTTATCAGAAGAGAAAACAAGAAAAACAAGAAACTACAAGAAGAACTAGATAAGAAAAAAGACACTCAAGAACTAGAAAAGTGTTGTCTAAGAAAGGAATATGAAAGTTGGATATGACACAGAAGAATGGGTCACATGCATTTTGATAACCTTGTCAAAGTCAACAAAAGAGAAGCAGTCAGAGAAATCCCCCAGATCATGAAACCAACCAACACTTTATGCAAGCATTGCCAACAAGGAAAGAAAATAAGGACCAGGTTCAAATCAAAGGAATATTCAACAACAAAACCACTGGAAATTGTGCATACTGACCTGGTTGGACCAACTACAACAAAAGTCTTAAAAGGTGAGAGATACTTTATGTTATTAGTTGATGATTATACAAGAATTACTGCAGTTTTCTTTCTCAAGAACAAATCAGAAGCTTTTGAAAATTTCAAGATCTACAAGGAAATGGTTGAAAATGAGATGGATTCAAGAATCAAAAGCTTAAGATCGGATAATGGAGGAGAATTCACCTCAAAGGAATTTATGGACTACTACAACAATCATGGAATAAAAAGGTAATTCTCTGTCGCTAGGACACCTCAACAGAATGGAGTTGTTGAAAGAAAGAACAAGACAGTACAAGAAATGGCTCGAACAATGATAATGGATTCTGTTGGAGCCGCCCTTGTTTTTTTACCTTCCGAAAAATTTTCAATTTTTGAAACTTGAAATCTAAGATTGATTTTCTTGTTCCTTTCGTGATACTAAAACTCTGAAATCTTGTCGCCTGGACAGAAATGTTTTCCACTTTCAAAACAAATCCATTTTCGCGAGTATGTTCGCTCTTTTGTTTTATTTCGGGGTCTCGCAGGTCGAATACTTTAAACCTTGAGTCCACACGTCCCGAGTCATGAAACGGAGAAATCATTTTCAATTTCCGCCCAAGACATTAACTAGGGTAAATATTGTAACTCATGAGTGGACGTTGTCGGGAGTTTGCGTCTCGAAATTCTTCAAACCCAAGTTTCTATTCTTACAACCTCGAGAGACGCGAACGCGATAATTCTTGCGATAACCTTGGTCAAGGATTAAAGGTCAAAAAACTAACCATGGTTAAATTTGGTACTCGGAATTTCGCCACTCGTCACTTTCTTTCATAAAGTTAAGGAGTCTAAAATTCCGACTCACGAGGTTGCGACATGGTTATGAAAAGATTAATTAGTAACCTAATCTAAGATTTTCTTCCCATATTTTGAGCCTTAATTATCGCCACATCGCGGTATCGCGACTCGGCATACCATTCTCCCAAAAATCTGTCTTCAAACTTCCGAGTCGCGATATGGTGAATAAATTAATTATGCAATTAATGACGCTCCAAATCATGATTATTATTAATTGAATCCAAGTCGGCCCTCGCAGTCTCGCGAGTTGATGAGTCAAAATGTTAAAAGGAAATTCACGATGCAGCGAACAGCGAGAAAATTATTTAAGTTGCTAAGATTTGAAATTTTAAAATAAAACGAGATGCGTCCCATCCCGCGCATAGAGGTTTGTGCATTTCCCAAAGCACCTGCTGCTCTCGATACCCCGACTGCCTGTCAAGCCACCAAACATTGATGACATTAATGAAGAATTAGGGTAAATCCATGAATAAACAAGATCAGATTTACGCAATAAATTGTTTCTAATTGCGATTTGACAGACTTAATTCGAATAGTACAGATTTTTCAAATATATATAGGAGTTTCATTTTATTTTAAACATTTTTTATAAGCGCACGGAGCTCACTTTTCTCCGAGTGAACTAATCTCTGCATGTATACACAGGTCTATCGCAGAAGAGCGAAAACACAGGTTTTAGACATGGCTCCATGGAAAGCAGCAAAGTCTAACGTTGATGATGCAGGGCAAGGTACAGATAATGTCTCCGACACTTCACCTTGGAGTGGGGGTTCGGTTCGAAATTGGTCGTTTGTTTCAGATATCCTACAAACCGATTTGCTAAATTATTCAGACTCAGATGACAATGAAAAGGATGATTTGAACACTAAATATAAGATTGTTGTTCAATCTGGAATGCATAAGATAGTAGCCAGACCACGGTTGCTCTCCTATTATGATATGATCCGATGGGCTTTGGATCACATAGACTTGCCCACCAGAACTATCCTAAACGATCAGCGGGTCACGGTCGAGACTTTCAGACTGGAACACATCCAAGGCATGTATTAACTTCCGTCAACATCTGAATACACGTATGATGCTAATTTCATGGAGAAGTTCAAACAGAAGGAGTGCATTGAATTTGACAAAACCATGCCCAGTTTGATTAAAGATTAGGTTTCGCGCACCGTGAAGTTCATAGCAAATGACAAGGGCATATATTCTATCGATTCTTTGGAGCTGCAATATAAATATGTAGCCATGATGACCTGTCAGCTTTTCGGGCGAGAGGATACATCACATTTTTACATCTCTTGGGTACCTCTCATATTTCGGGTTGCTGAAGGTTGCTCATTCAACTGGGTGAAGATGCTCTCAGATAGCTTGTTCAACAGGGTCACCGAGTATCAGGAGCAAAAGGCTGATGGGAAACCATCAGCATTTTTCATGTCTGTGTATATCATGGACGCAGTATGTTCCATGACTCCATTTCCTTTGATGAATTGGGCTTGGAATCCTACTCACGAAAAAACTGTACACAAGTATCACGACAAGCTATGGGAGGATAAAGTGGACAAATTTATTTACGAAATTTTCAACTGGGTGATGGTGCCCCTGCACATCACCATTTTTGGTCGTTCACCACCTCGCATCTCGGATAGCATTGCTGAAAATCTGAGTGGCATCGCAGACTGGTACGTAGAAGCAGAGTTTTCCTACTTCGGGGTGTTCGGAGTTGTTGTTCCCCCTCTTACACTACCACTGTTCATCCCCGACAAGCTGGCATGTTGCGAGATTTCCCGACAAACAGTGATCGGCGGAGTAAGTAAAGAGCTCAAAGAATCATCGAAGAAGGTATGGCCGTTTTTCCCCGTTCGGCTAAATTCTTATTTTTTATTGAATTTTGGACATGCTAAAGCTGAGGATGCAACCTTAGAAGACTTGAGTTTGGTCTCTATTGAGTATAAAAAGCATGATCCTCAGAAAATTGTAAGCTACCATTTGTCAAATTGTGGGTTGAAGAAGTTTGAACACGAGTGTTCACCCTCGGATGATATTTTCCGAGGGGCGAGGTCCTATGGGGAAGTGCTTGCTCGAATCAGATCTTTAGCACCCGAGGACATGGCCTCTATTTTAAAGTTTCAGGAGCATAGAAAAAGATGTCTTCCCGTTGTGCTGGGAGGTTTGGGTCTTTCCAAAGATGAAAAGAAGGATGCTGAAAGTTCTGAAAGGAAAATTCCTAACCCTGAAAAACAGTAGGAAGGAAAGCCTGAGAATAATCTTGAAACAGAAGAAGAAACTAATGACCCGCCCAAGGAACATAGCCCATAGGTGGAAGTAAGAAACACAGACCCGCTAGAAACTCAGAATCCAGAGACTAAGACGAAGACCTCTGATCCTCCGAAGGAGCAGGACTCACTCATCACACCAGGAAAGTCGGCGAAGAAAATCGGGGAACCCATCACTTCTGTCACCCCTTTGCATTCGATGCAAGGGAATATAGAAGAGGGATGGATTTTCAGCGAGGAGCTAATGCCTATCAGAGTGGAAAAGCTTCCCCCAAATGAGTTCTTTTTTGACAAAAAGAGGAAAGAAGTTGTGAAAAGCGAGTTCTACCAGGATGAAGGATCAACGGCTAAAAAATTCAAAGTGATGACAGATGGAAAGAATAAAAAGAGTGAGGAATTTGCCACAGAGATCGCAGGGATGCTGGGAGCGTATGCGTCGGCAAATCAATTCTCGGTCAGGATGTTGAAAAATCAGCTCAAAAGAAAGAATCGCCTGATCAAGACACTCGAAGCCCGAGTAGCTTCGGCCGCAGAAAGTGCTAAGAGTCAGGCAAGTGGAGAAATAGAACTAGCCCGATTGGCTGATCAAAAAGAGATTGAAGTCCTCAAAACCAAGTTGGAACAAGCGAATTCAGTGATCCGAGATGGTCGGATATAGGCAAATCAGCAGAGGAGTATGATCACAGGATTACAGGCTCAATTAGAGGTTGCTGAGAGAAAAATGATCGACGTCGAAGGGTTTAAATCCTGGGCGATTGATATCAGGGGCAGGATATCTTCTGTACAACAAAGTCTGTTAGACAAAGTGGGGGTGATCCGAGAAGAATGCGTGTTAATGCATCGTATTTCAGAAAATCTGACTGTCAAAGAAAGGAACGCAGAGGCTGCTGGGGTCGCTTTTCAAGAGGCGGTGATAGCTACCAACAACAGGTTTTTGACACATTCTCCAGGACTCACCATCACTGAACAAACAAGAGGTAATATTTTGTTAAAAGATTGGGAACATAATATTTCCTTAAGCAAGGAACAGGCTCAAAAAGTAACCAGTTCATTAGAAGAAGCTTTCAATGCCATAGATGGTGAACTGCTAGAAATGGAGAATGGAGGTGACTCAGAGACGCTAATACAAATGAATATAGATCAGATCTCCCTCGATCTAAAGGAGAAGAATGAAAGAAATTCAGCGGATATCTCTAAGATGGACATGGTAGATATGGCTCAAGTTGATAAACATTTGATTCAACCAAGCGCACAACTCAGTGCTCTTCACATCATTGACGCACAAATAGGTGATAAACTTCCACAGTTGGCTCGAGAGTGCTATTTCGCCGAGGCCAACTGTCAAGCAGAGCCTTCACAGCTTGTATCCCAGTTCGTAGACAAATGTATCATATGCATTGAATCCACGCAAAGACAAGCACCTGGCACCTCTTGAAAATAGAGTAGAAGATATGGAGTGATTTCACTCCTCCCAGCTGCCAAGCGGAACCTTCACAGCTGGTATCCAGTTTATGGACAAATGTATCATATGCACCGAATCACGTAAAGGCAAGCACCTGGCACTTTTTGAAAATAGAGTAGGAAAGGGTAAATTTGTATAAATAGATCACAAAAAGAAGAATGCCAGGCTGGACCTTTTTGGTATCGACTATAATAGAGTTTTACATTGAAGAAGTTAATATACAAGCAATTTGAAGATTCTCAATTCCGTCCAGACTGTATTATCAAGTTTGCTTCTTTATGCTTTATGTTTCATTTCATTTCGCTTATTCATAACTGATGTGCTTTGTTATAATTTAGTACGACCACTACTATAACAAAAGGATTCTGGTTTTCTGTCTCTGTCTATTGTTTTTCCTCTGCATCGGCTATTAGCGGGTGTAAGACCAATTCACATTTTCAGAATTCTACGTTTACCCTCGGCTACGTCGATTATTTTCTCACCAATTTCTTCTTCTGCTTATATGTGACTCTTCTTTTGACAGGAACCTCATGTTATACGCAGCTAAATGTTTTTCTTTCGCATCACACTTTTATATTAAATTATAATGCAGTTACGGGAAAGGGCCTTCTTTTGCAATTTTTATTTCGTTCATAAAACGTAAAAATCTTTCTTTATTTCGACCAAATTGAAACAGCACTGAAATCTCTCTTTAAATTATTTCCTATGGTTACTGTTCCTCAATGACTGTACCTCCAGCTATGCAACCTAATATTGAACCCGGGCTATCTAATCAACCACATATTGCTTTAAATCTTTTCGATACAATTCTCAAAACTTCTAACACCCAGGAAGAACTCGAGCATTCATGGGCAGCCATTGAGCGTGATATAACTGCTCAAGAGCAGTTGGAAGCTAGGCGACAAGAACATAGAAATCTGCCCTAGTTTCTCATACCGAAGGTGACTTTATCTTCGTATTCATCTTTTACATACTTTCGGATGCCTTGACACTGTACTTTAAGCCTTGGTACAGACTCAGGAACAACATCTTTTTGGCGCCGTTGCCGGGGAGCAAAGTTACGAAATCTTTTTCCCTGGGAAAACGACAAACTATTTCGTTGATAGTGTTACTCTTTGATAGTGAACATAGAGTGCACACAGTTTTAAGGCTTTTAAAAAAAAAAAAAAAACTTTCACTTGGCAACTCCACTTAAACACAAACTGGCGTCTGGTAGAAAGCATACCAGACAGAACCCGGATGGCAAGCTGATTACGCCTGTTAATGATCCTGAAAAAATTTTAAAAGCGAGAGGCTCATCTGAGGCAACCGCTACCATTCATAAGCCCAAAAACCCACTTTTAAAGACTAAATGCCCTTCAGAACCTCATGCTTCCTGCAGCCCTCTGTCTGATACCAGAGATCCGAAAATAGACTACTCTGAATTTAGGAGTGAGATCCATCAGACTTTCCCATCTATAAACAAGGGAAAAGGTCCTTTAGAAAGATCGTTGTCATTTGACATACCAACCTTTCTTCAACAGAACTTTCCAGTCTCACCTGATTCAAAAGAGTGTGTTATACCCTCATTCCCTACTCCCAAGTCGATGGCAGGCGTCGGAGGAGGAGGTAATGTCCCTCCTCCCAGAGTATTTGCAAAAGTAGCAGTGAGATATGCTCCCCTAGTTTTACCCGTTCACCTCCATGATTTACCTGACAACTACATCAAAAATCTTCCTAAGTTCACTGGGGAGGGAGATCTAACCGCAGCTGAGCATATAAACTTTTTTGACCAGTTCGCAGACATCTGTGGTATTGAGCACGAGGATGTTTATTCGATACTTCTTGTACAGACCTTTGAAGGACAGGTCCGAACCTGGTTTAGGAGCCTTCCTGCAGCTTCTATTCGGACATATGATGCATTGGAAGATGCTTTCCTCAAACAATGGGGAGAGAGTAAAGATCACTTATATTACCTTACTGAGTTTGGGTCTCTAAAGAAAAGGAACTCAGAAACAGTTATGGAATTTATTCTGAGATTTAACAAACTGTATAATAAAATTCTAGTCGTTGTTAAACCTTCCGAACCCTCAGCCAAAGTAACCTTTGCGGGAGCTTTCGAACCTGATTTTGCCCTACTTTTGTGAGAAAGAAGAGGAGCCACCCTAAATAGAATGCAAGACGATGCTGTCGAAATAGAATCTAATATGATGGCTTCAGGCAAGTTAAAGGCTAAAGTAGAAACAATCAACCGAGAAAATAGACGCTATAGGGAACCAACGGGTCCTTTGGGGTCAAATAGATATACTGATGACATAGTAGATGATATGGCCCGAATAATTAAAGAATTGTCTAACAAAATCTCTAGGATGGAGTTGGATCAGGCTAAAGTTGATTCCTCTAACAAAAAGGACTTCAGGAGAAACCCAAATCCCCAAAATCAACAGAGGCAAATAAAGAATGAAGATCAAAAAATACAAGCTCCACTAAAAAAAGAAAATTTTATAGGAGCAAATGACCTCCAAGATTTCGGAGATTCGGAAGATGAAGTCGCGTGTTTTGGTGATGAATGTTCCCAGTCATTTTTGACCAGGGAAGACTATGAGAAATCTTTAAATACCTCTCAACCTTCTAATGAAATTGAAGGAGGTAATCATCCCGACCTCTGCGTATCTCAACCAGAAACAGAAATGATAGCGGCTGATTTACAACCCAAATACAATCTAAGATCAAAAAATAAGACCACCTCAACTGACCAACCTAAAAGAATCCTTCAAAGGGGTCAAGCTCATGAACCTCCTTTGGAAGAAGCATTGTTACCCAGCAATAAAATCAAGGTAGCAAAAACTCAAGAGTCCGACGTGAAAAAAGTTGAAACCCAAACAAAAGAAATTGAACCAGTAGATAAAGTTGTATCTTCGGCTAATATCATGAGTGATAAAGCAGTCCAGACCAATAAGTTGGAAAAGAAAAGCTCAGAAGTCTTAACCAAAGAAACAGACAAGGTAAATTTATCTTTCAATTTCGAAAATGAATTAAATAAAATTAAGATACTGATTCCTTTGGTACAATTAGCAAAAAACCCCACTTATCGGAAGCAAATCGCCAAAATAATTGGTGTCTATGAGTCAGAAAGTCAC
Organism: Picea engelmannii; assembly: GCA_009831015.1. Lineage (NCBI taxonomy): Eukaryota > Viridiplantae > Streptophyta > Pinopsida > Pinales > Pinaceae > Picea > Picea engelmannii. The sequence continues at coordinate 579,158 of ML791536.1, forward strand.
TCTACTGTTATCAACCTAGAAGACAATAGACCTAACATCACCTTTGGTCCTCATTTTGAAGGTTCTAAAGATAACATCGCTCCTTTCTACATCACCCTCAATATACATGAGTTGTTACTACATAACTGTATGTTAGACTCTGGGGCTTCACATAATGTTATGCCCAAAATTATAATGGAGAGGCTGGGCCTCCAGATCACTATACCCTATGGAGATCTATACTCTTTCGATTCGAGAAAGGTTAAATGTATGGGGATGACAAAAGATCTGGTTGTTACCCTGGCTCAGGTCCCTGTCAAGAGTGTCTTGATGGATGTGGTTATTGCAGATATCCCTCCCAAATATGGTATGTTGTTATCCAGATCATGGGGAGCCAAGTTCGGGGGTTCTCTACAATTGGACATGTCATATGCCACAATTCCTGTATTCGGTGGTCAGTTTACCCAGTTGTACAGAAAAACAAGATTGGCGTATATTGTCAGTGATCCTCAAAATCCAAATAACTTTCCCATTTACGTTGCAGACCAAGATCTGAGGAATTGTATATTGTCATTTGATGATGGTTTAGACGGGTGTCCAGAAGAACTTGATATGAAGTGAGAAGATCTTAGCCCCTTGACTGAAGAACTATGCAAAGGTGGTATCTGGAAAATGTACTTCGATGGCGCTTCGTCTTCTGAAGGAGCCGGTGCTGGCATACTTTTAGTAGCGCCTGAAGGTAAGTTTATTGCTCCTTTCTCATATCCTTTGTAGTGGGATATAGATTACACCAATAACGTATGTGAGTATGAAGCATTAATCTTAGGTTTAGAGGCTGCAAAGAAGTTAAATATAAAAAACTTGGAGGTTTACAGTGACGCTGAATTGATAGTAAGACAAGTAAACCAACAATACCAAGCCAAGCATCCCAGAATAAGAACATACAGAAATTGTGCTTGGGATTTGATGGAGAATTTTTTCTCATCTATAAAAGTCCATTTTATTCCTCGCACAGGGAATCTACATGCTGACGCATTGGCTAAGGCAGCCTCAACCTTTTCTCCTCCCATGAACGTTAAACTGAAATATCATATTGAAATCAGATATAAACCCTCTATACCCGACAATGTCAGACACTGGCAGATTTTTGAAGATGACGAACAAATTCAGAAATTTCTTATGGCAATAGGTGAGTTCTCTAAAACTTATCCAGACCAAGAAAACCAAAATGACCCGACGTGGATTATGCAAGAAGGTGAATATCCTGAAACCTTTCGAGATAAAATAGTGGATCATCGCATGTTGGTCCTTAAAAACAACCAGATCCCGAAAGGCTTAATTCCTTTAGAAAGACTCTTCGATCAGAATGACATACCTGTGAAATCCACTTTGCAGCCCCAACCAGAAGAAGTGGAGGATTGCGACATAGGAACTGAAAAAGCAGCCAGGATAGTAAAGATATCTAAATTCCTCCCTCCCAAGGTAAAAGACCAATACAGAGACCTACTCAAATAGTATACAGATGTTTTCGCCTGGTCCTATGAAGAGCTTCGAAAGTATGATACTTCCATAATTGAGCACAAGATACCGTTGAAGCCTGGAGTCAAGCCTTTTAGGCAAAAGCTTAGGCAATTTAACCCCATTTTGTTGCCCATCATTGAAAAGGAAGTTAAGAAGCTTTTAGATGCGAAAATAATTGTACCTCTAAGGTACTCAGACTGGGTGGCCAATTTAGTCCCTGTCAGAAAAAAGAACGGAGAAATCAGACTATGTGTGGATTTCCATAACTTGAACAGGTCCTCTCTTAAGGATAATTATCCGCTCCCCAAAATGGACCATGTCCTGGAAAGAGTAGTTGGAGCAAATCGAATGTCTATGATAGATGGGTTTTTCGGGTACAACCAAATCGCCATGAACAAGCTAGACAGAGAAAAAACCTCTTTCACCACACCATGGGGTACATTCATGTATGATAAAATGCCTTTTGGTTTGATGAATGCAGGGGCTACATTCCAGCATGCTATGGACATCGCTTTCGTCGGAGAAAGAGACAAGTTCGTAGTAATCTACCTTGACGATTTAATGGTTTTCTCTAAAATCGATGAAGAACATTTGATCCATTTAAAACAAACTTTCGAAAAAGGCCGCAGGTATGGCCTATCTTTGAACCCGAAGAAATCACATTTCACTATGCAAGAAGGTAAGCTTCTGGGGCATATCGTATCTAAATATGGGATCAGGATCGATCCTAAGAGGATTGAAGCAATAAAAACTATCAGGATTCCTAGGAACGTAAAAGAAATTCAATCTTTCTTAGGAACAATAAATTTTTTACGAAGGTTCATACCAAATTTTGCTGAGATTGTCAAATTGATCACAGGAATGCTGAAAAAGGATAGCAGAGTAAATTGGACAACCAAGGCAAAGTGTCGTTCGAGCATATTAAAAAAGTCATCAGTGAAGCACCTATGTTAGTAAGCCCAAATTACTTGAAAGATTTCCTCATCTTCTCGTTCACTTCTGAACATACTATCGCCGCGGTGTTGCTACAAAAAGATGATGAAGGCTTTGAACACCCGATCACGTTTTTTAGCAAGAGCCTTAGAGATGCCAAACTAAAATATGATATAATAGAAAAACAGGCATACGCAATGGTGAAAGCGCTTAAAGCATTCAAAACTTACGTTCTGCATTCAAAAATTATCGCATACGTACCAACTAGTGTTGTGAAAGATATATTGGTACAGCCAGATAGTGATGGAAAATGAGGGCGTTGGCTCGCTAAAATACAAGAATTTGATCTGGAAGTCAAGCCTACTAAATTGATAAAGGGGCAGGGTCTGGCCAAACTCTTGGCTGAGTCGAACCTTAGAGCTCTTGACATCAACTGCCTACAAGGGGAAGATGGAGACACACATTTGCAAGAGCCGGGTGACCAGACACATCCAAGCAAGGTTGAAGAAAAATTCATGTCGTCAGGATGGTATAAAGATATCGTTTTCTATCTGTTAAACCTGAAATGTCCAGATGGACTAACACCAGCCAAATGCAGAACTTTAAAACTCCATGCTGCAAAATATTGCATCTCCGAAAATCAACTATATTGGAAGGATCCACTCGGGTTTTTACTAGTCTGTTTGGTTCAGTCGAAAACTCCACAGGTTATGGAAGAATTTCATGAAGGAATCTGTGGAGGACACCATGCATGGAGAGCCACAGCCTACAAGATCCTGAGGGCCGGATACTATTGGCCAAAACTATTTTCGGACGTCAATGCCAAAGTACGTGCATGTTACTCATGTCAAATATTCGCTGGTAAGCAGAAACTCCCTGCACTGCCACTCGTTCCAGTCAAAAATGAAGCCCCATTTCAACAATGGGGATTAGACTTCATAGGGGAAATTAATCCCCATTCCAGTTCTCAACATAAATGGATCTTAACAGCCACAGATTATTTTACAAAGTGGGTGGAAGCAATTCCAACCAAAAGGGAAACAGACTCGGTGGTGATCGACTTCTTGGAAGATAACATCTTGTCGAGATTCGGGTGTCCCCGAAAGATTGTTACCGACAACACCCAGGCCTTCAAATCCATGGCTATGATCAATTTTTGCCAAAAGTACAATATCGTTCTCGGCCATTCCACTACCTATTACCCTTAGGGAAATGGATTGGCCGAATCATCTAACAAGAGCCTGGTAAACGTAATCAAAAAAGTACTGGATAAAAGCAAAAGGTCCTGGCATGTGCATTTGAAGTACGCATTGTGGGAAAATCGCATCAGCACTAAAAGTTCTATCAGCATTTCACCGTTTCAGTTGGTCTATGGGACTGAGGCGGTTCTACCTATAAACTTAGCATTGCCAGTGATGAAATTATGGCAGGATCAGAACGAAGAACCCAATCATGTAACCAGGAGGATTAACCAGTTGATCGAGGTTCAACAACACAGAGTGGAGGTTGATGAAAAAATGCAGAAATACCAGGACGATATGAAAGCATTGTTCGACATCAAGGCAAAGGACAGAGAATTCCTCCCAGGTGATTTAGTGTTAAAGTGGGATACGAAAAGGGAAGAAGCCACAAAGCATGGAAAATTTGATCACCTTTGGTATGGACCATTCAGGGTTTCGACTCCAGAAGGAAATAATTCCTTTCTTCTGGAAAATATTGATGGATAAGTTCTCAGCGCCCCGATCAACGGGCGGTATCTAAAACACTACATGACGTAACGGTCATCGTTAAAAAAAAAAAATTAAAATAAATAAATAAAAATTAAAATAAATAAATAAATTTGTAAATAAATAAATTTTATTATGAGTATTTTGTACATATTTATATGTTTTCGTTCGAACATTTAATTTTAATTTTTGCTTTTCATTCCTAAATTTTCAACACATTTTCAATAAGATTTGTATGTGTTTTACAGGATTCCAGCCTCAGACGAAACTATGCAGAAAAAATAATGTACAGGTCAGTGTTGGAAATTGAACGACATAAAACAGGTGATACATAAGATAATTCATAGTCCACAAAGAATTTGAAAAGAAAAGACAAAGGTGAGTTTTCTCAATATACAGGTCATTGAAAGGCTGTTTTAGCAATCTAAGGTAGTATTTTTCCAATTGCAATATAAAAGGTTAGATAACAGGATTAGTTTTGATTTCATAATCCTCAAACTAAATAATTTGAATAAATACAATAAACCCAAAAACAGTCAGTCATAATTTTTGTTCCTAAATATATTTGAAAACCAGTCCCGAACTGTTGTGACCTTTTGTATATTAAGCCTTTGAATTGCCGCCTTGTTTTCTGTCTATATTTAGGCCTAACTTTTAGCGAGTCACTATCTTCCCGAGTATTTTTGAAGGGGTAAATGTTTTTCATTTTAAACCTTAGGGATTCCGAAGAAGATATTAATAAGAAAGCTGGTCTTCACAACTACTTGATCTTATGCTAAGCTAAGGAACGTTTATAGCGATCCTAACTTTCCTAGATTTTTCAACAGCGTCGAAAAAATCAAAGCTTGCTTGAACAAGATGTCCCTTAAAAATTTTATTATTTTCCCCTGTCTCCCTAGGAACGAAGGTCTTGTGAGGGTCAAAGGAAGGTTGATACTGAGTAATCAAAATAAGTTGACAGACCTTTGATAAAAATTATTACACAGATCTCAGCCCTGATATAAACTGATTGCTCCCATCTTCGTGTTTTAAAAGTAAATACTGAGACAGGTGGTGAAAGGAAATTTAGAAATTATTTCCCCCACCTAGTCCATTAAGACGATGAAATGAAATTCAGAAATGATTGCCCTCGTCTTAGCGTTTAAACGCATAAATATTTTCCGAAGTAGTGAAAAGAAATTCAGTGAAAAAGGGGTCAGACAACTTCACTGGGGTACTGAACAGGCTCGCTGGTAGTGAAGCAATGTCTGAGAGATCTATAAGGCTGTTATACATAAATATCAATCTACTCCAGTAACCAACACTTTCTGAAAACCTGATCATTTCCCCAAATTCTGATGGGACTTCCCTATTTAAAATTGTATAAAAACATTCTTTTGATGCAAGTTGAGAATCGTAAGATCTGTTGAATATCCTAGGATCGTTTTGACTATCTTAAAGCATCCCCAAAGTTAGTATGAGAAAGGGAAGGTTGTGAAAATGACTTCAGCTGTGTTTGGAAAGAATATCTGAGTTCGAAAAAAA
>ML791537.1:8212-18401 GCA_009831015.1 Picea engelmannii
AATTTAGATTAGTAATGTTATTTTAATTATGTCGGATTTAGGCCATTATTTGTAATTATACCTCCTATTCTCCTATATATACCAAGGAGACATTTTCATTTTGAATCATCTTGTACTTGAACATTTAAGTGGGGTAAAAGGAGGTTGCCCCCTCGAAGAGGCTTATTATCTAAAATTATTTATTTTTCAAGGCGTTGAGTACTTTTTCTGAGGTTTTTATATGCTATATTGATGTTTGGTTCTTAACATGAAGAATCTAGATTTCAAAACATTGATGATGCTTCAAGATGACAAGGTATGTGGAAAATCCTATATATTGTGAATCTACCAAATATTTCAGGGATGAGTTAGTAGATTTTCCAATTGAAGAAGTTTCGTTAACAACCTTGTTTCATTGTTGGAAATCGAAAAATCTTTCTCATGAAAGTAAATTTTTTGTTCTCGAGATGTTGGCTGAAAAACTCGAAAGGGATATTGAACTCTTGAATACTCAGATTCAGTCTTATAGTTTCCCACATCCAAAACAATTTTATGAGAATATTACGTCTCCAAAACCAAAAGATATTGTATCATCTTTCGATTTTCTGATTGATGAATCTTTTGTTCGCAAGCATGAGTATGAAATTGAACAGTTGCAATCATGGTCTGATATTGAGGACACTGATGGGAAACTTATCCATGTTAGAATGTTGAATGAATACCTAGAGAATCAACAAATATATCATATATTTATTGACCCGGTTGAAAATTATATGGAGCTCCTTTTCAGTATAACTGTCCAATCATGTTTTCTCTATAACGACCAAATACGTCATCAGCTGCCAGTACATATTTCAGCCTTGATTTTCATCAAACACGATGAGGAAACCCAATCATGGGATCAACTGTTGGGTTGGCTTCATTGGCACTTTTTCATTACATGATCGAAGCAATAACTGTTAGATTAGGGTAGGTAGGAGTGTGCCAATAAGCTCAACAGAATGAGCATCTTTTCTTTTTCATTTCTTCATGGTTTTATTTTCAGTTTACAGTTTGGGGGCAGCCCAATGATCAGTTGGTTAGCAAAATTCAGAGTTCAACGATTCTAGACACCTCCTTCGGAGCTATCTTCCCCAGGTGGAGCCTATGTTAGAACCCTATATAATAAGGGATCAGTTTTCTGACTAATATGTATTTATCTCAGGCACTATGTGTTTGCTCATGACGCTCGGCGACGGCGGCTGAAAGCATTCGACACTCACCCAGCATAAGATGAGTTCTTGCGCGCAAGCTTCAAAGTGAGTTTCGGTGCATTTTAGCAAAAAATGGTGGATTGGTTTGAAATGGAAAAAGTTTAAGTCTGGTGGGCAAATGAAAATTTGGTTTGTTTGCCAAAAATTTGGCCCTTTTTAGCCAATTTGGCCCCTCGGCCTTTATGCAGAGTTGGGTTTTTTTATAAAAATTTAAATATTTTACCAAATATTTTCAGCAAAATTTATAGTGGCCTAGGGCCAACACCCGAATATTCAACTCCACAAACCAACAACAAAGACACTAGCTAGCATAGCACCAACACCAAATCCCAAAGCCCAAGCCTCGGGCTCACTTCATCGACATAACAAGAGACCGTCAGCTCATTTAAATGCCCAAAGTTGAGTTCTTCTCGTGAATGTGGGCTATTGCCCACGGAAAGTAAAAAAATATGTATATATAAAGAGCAGCTTCTAAACCTTGTGCCAGGTGTTTGAAGCCGGATTCAAGGTGTCCACCGCGGAGGAGTCACAGTTGCAAAGGAAGGTTGCGTGTTCCTTGAGTTTGACCCTGCTGTTGGTCCTCGCTAGTATGATATTGCAATGATACTCGATCTTTTATGAACAAAGGATCCTTTGCCAGAGGAGGCTTCACTAGCTCCAGATTCAGAGGAGCAACAAGCTCAAATTGTCACTATTCAATATGAAGATGGTTATAATTGGGGATATAATCCAGTCCTTTGGGGTGTGCCAAAAGGGAGTTAGTCAACAAATCTGAATGGTTCATGTCGTACCTGGGAATTTAGGAAAATGGTTCAGGCTCTAAACAGTATCGGTCTAAGGGTTACAATGGATGTTGTCTACAACCATTTTCATGCAAGTGGACCAAATGATAAGGACTCTATCCTTGACAATGTTGTTCCTGGCTATTATCTGCGAAGAAATATAGATGGGCTTGTGGAGAACAGTGCATGTGTGAACAACACTGCCAGTGAGCATTACATGGTAAACCGATTGATAATTGATGATCTTTTTCTCTGGGCAACATAGTATAAGTTTGATGGATTTCGGTTTGATCTTATGGGACATTTGATGAAAAATACCATGGTTAGTGCAAGAAATGCACTTGATAGGTTGTTAAAGGAGAAAATTGGTGTAGATGGTACCAAGATTTACATGTATGGAGAAGGATGGGTTTTTGGTGAGGTTGCACACAATGGACGGGGGACAAACGCATCCCAATTAAATCTCATGGGAACAGGGATTGGGAGTTTTAATGATCACATACATGACTCAGTGATTGGTGGTTCTCCTTTTGGTCTTTCTCTTCAACAAGGTTTCGTGACATGCTTATCATTGCAGCCAAACGAGCACAACCATGGTGAGCAGGATGATGTGGCAATGTATCTTGCATCAATAACTGATTGGATTCATGTTGGATTGGTCGGGAACTTAAGGGAATTTGTATTCACTAGCTACGATGGACTAGAGGTAAAAGGATCAGAAATCCAAACGCATGATGGAGTACCTATTGGTTATGCAGGGAGCCCAAAAGAAACAATAAATTATGTTTCTGCGCATGATAATGAAACGTTATTCGACATTGTCGTGTTAAAGAATGCAAAGAAAGTCCCAATGGATGAAAGGTGTAGGATAAGTCATTTGGCGACGAGTATTGTGGCATTGTCGCAGGGTATACCATTTTTCCATGCAGGTGATGACATGTTACGCTCTAAATCTCTTGATCGTGATTCTTATAACTCTGGAGATTGGTTCAATAGGTTAGACTTCACATACGAATCAAATAATTGGGGAATTGGATTACCTCCAAAAGACAAGAATGAAAAGAATTGGCCTTTAATGAAGAGACTTCTGGGTATCCATCTATGGGATAGTTCTGCAAAATATACAACATCATCTTCTGCAAATAACGAGGGTCAAAGACCACCATCTGGAAGAGGAGTTACTGAAGATTGTTCAAAGGCCATTGAGGGAACCCAACTACAACAGTTTGATCCACTTATTTATCCAGCAGTTACACAGGTGGCAGAGATATCCCAGTCTCTAGAGGAAAACTAGACAACTGGCAAATGACAGTTTCAGACATTCCCTGTTTAAGAAGATTTGACTGACAACAAATTTCTAACCAACCTCCAGCATGCCAAATGTTTCAAGCAGCAGTTAGCTAATGGAAACTTCCTTTGATTTGTTGTCCTGTTGTTTTAGAGACCATCTGCTACAGGTGTCAGTTATTGTAACTGTTGTTCTATTTTTAGAAAACAGAGGCAGAGGCCGAGTCTTGGGAAGGCTGGGGGGATTTTTATTATATATACACATGTAAAAGACTAGAGGGGGGTTCGACTGGGCTGAGAGGAGAGGGTTTCGACCTGTGTGAGAGGTCTCAACCTGTAATTTTTATTTTTCTTTGCTGGAGCATGGGATGTGTATGACCAGAGAATATTTTTTGTAATATTTAGATGATCAATCAGCAATGAGCATGTTTTCTTTTACAAGATTCCTGTGTGGTGATATTGGTGGTGTTTTTCTCTATGTAATGTTTTTCCTGTGATCATTATGCTTATTTTCGGTTCTTATTATCAGAAGGAAAGTAATAGAAGCATAATTTATCAGCAGATACTCTGCCTCTGAGCTTTTGATGATCTTTATGTTTTCTGCTAAAGCTTAGTTTAGGAATTCTTGGCTGCTCCTTTGCCTGGATTTTTCCTCACCTACTTCTTCCTCAAACCGACGCCATCAAAACTTAATTCGATCCAATATTTCCGCTACCTTGCCCTATGAAAGAGCTTTGTCCAGATCTGAGATGTGAATCACATTATTAAGCGCAGACCCCATTTGCCCAATGGCCCTCCTTGTTGTCCCAAACTAACCATTTTAAAATCAAAACCCTATACTTTTATAGCTAGCCTAAAACCCATCCCCTACAAACCAAGTTAAATCTAAAAGAGAGATCCTTCTCTGAGCCTTGGAGGGCTAGATCCAAGACTCGAAGCGGTTTGAGGTTACCTCTGTGATTGCCTCAACAGCCTTAGGCAAATTACAGAGCACTAACAAGTTCATGGGCATAATTCATATAGATGATCCATCCTACCCCAAACATATGTGGGTCCCCTTGAGAAGCTCCATCAAAATATTCCATGCACCAAGTTTGTCTATTTCTTCCACAATGATATGCCTTGGAGATTTCTCATTTTGAGTCTATTTGAAATTTTTGATAATAGACATACTCTAAGTAGCACACTAAATAGGAAGGATAAATATGTCTTCAAAGATGCTTGAGCAAGCCATATCCCCCAAGTTGTTATAAGAGGAAGAGCTTTATAACTTTTCCTTGGACTATTACTACAACTTCTCAAACTTTCCTCAATAGTTTTCCCCCACCATAGATCTCTTAGCTCTAAAGAAACCTTTGGCTATTTCCATATCTATGTAGAATAATCACATGACTTAATAAAATGAAGAATAGTTTCTTCATTTTCCTTGTATAAAGGGAATTTGTTGGGACCATGTCAGCTTCTATTTTGCAAAACATCCTAGTTGAGTACCTTATTCTTGGGGGTTAAGAAACGTAAATATTTGATATTTTAATGGGCACTTGAACTTACATATTGATTTCCACCACCAAGTAATTTCACCATGTACATCTATCACATAAAATCTTATAGCTCACCATGGGAGTATGTAATCCTTGAGCAAGATTCTTTTAAAAAATCAATTCATTGTCTAAATGTTTTATTCTTACATGATCATAACTTATATTATAAATATGTACTTCCCACAACATCTCATCTTCCCCTCTCATCCCAATCATATTGATAGACTTCCATTCCTGCTTTTAGATAGTAGTAAGTTCTTGACTAGCCACATTGCTAAGAAAGAGGAACCCCTTCTGATGTGGAACACTAATTAAATGGTATTGAAACCTAAAAAATTCCCCACAAACAACCCAAGGATCTTCACCTATCCTAACCCTTGATCCATTCCCAACCTTCCATACAAGCTATCTACCATTCAAATAAAAGTTGTAACAATATTATTCCATATTATTGATACATTATGGAAATTACTTGAAGCATTTATAATCCAATCTTCTACACAAAATATTATTACATGTAATCAACTTCCAAACACACTTTGTAGCCAAAGGTTTTCCAAATAAATGAACATTTTTTAATCCCCATCCACCCATTTCGTTTTAGATAGAATTTTCCACCATTTACCAAAGGGAATCCCCCTTTTCATCTTGTCCCCAGACCACAAGAACCTGAAGTTGATTTTTCATATGTTTTCTAGGACACCCTTAGAAATAAAAGCTAAAGACATTCATAAACAAGAATACCTTATGCAAAGATTTAACTAATCTAAGTTGTTGGATCATTCGCACTTGCGTGCATCCTTCCTAATTTTGGAGGGGTTTAAGACCGAGGGTTCATCCAGAGTTTGACCAAAGAAAACCCCAATGCATTGCCATATCAATCCTCAGTCAAAGACTGAAGAAGATCTCACCTGAGACACCATGAGGATCACATAGACCATTTGGTGTTGTGTCGGTGATGATGAGGACTAATTAGATAAAATTTCATCTAGGTGTGCATTTAGACCATCCATTGAGCACAACTTAACAACTGACAATAAGCAACAACAATACATGCATTCCATTGAAACATAAGTAACACCCCATAACATCATAATTACTGCAACTTTATTCTCTTCATTTTGTCACCGCAAACATACATTAATCACTTCACATTTTGAAAGAAACATTATAGTCTTTCTTTCTTATGAAATTCCTCATTGTTAAATTACATTGTGCCATGTGTTTCGTATAAAATCTATAAATGTGACGGAACCAAACTTACAACTAGGGACATTACAAAATATATGTTGAGAGAAAGATCAATAATATCCATACAACAACAACCCACCAACCAACAATCTAGAAATCTATCCAACTTTCCAACTCACTGACTAACTAACCAACTTTGTTTCTATTATCATTGCTTCCTTTTATATCCTTTTTTCTCTAACGCTCAATCACTTTCAAATATTCTCCACCCACTCGGCTAACAGCTAATCCCACATGCTTCTGTCACCCCCAAGCATTCCTTGTTTCCTCTTTGGAATCATGGAAATCTCAACTACCTTTCCAACTCATCTTCTTGTTGCTCCATGATCCCTCATGCTTTATATAATAACCATTCGGGAAGATTTCCTAAATATATTTTTCTTGATTCTAGTATGCATGCATTGTCTTCTTGATTTCTAGTATTCATTACAAAACTTAGATTGACATGCATTGGCAGAACTCAAACTGGTGCGCATTGAAAAAAATTGATCTAGCATGCATGCATCTTGTTACCCCTCGCAAAGCTGCTTCAACACGTGTAAAACTAGAATGAGCATGCACAACTTCGTTACAGGTATGAAAAACCTTGTATGAAAGGGGTGATTTCTCCCATTTTTTTTTGGTTACAGGTATAAATATGGTACAACATAGAAACAAACATAAACGAGCTTGTATTATCCAATATTTATGTTTGATAAAAAAAAATCTAGATAAATTTCTCGGGAAAATATGTAATTCTCCATGATTTATGGATGGTAAACACACTTTGATTATGGAGTTTAATTGAGGATATCAAAAGAGTAGAACCCATGACTTCTCACTCATTTATGATCACTTGAATTAACAGTTGTAAGTATCTATTTAACAATTTATTTTATCAACTACAATATAATGGAGTTGTCTAACTGTTATATGTTTTTCCTTTTTTTTTTTCCTTTTTTGAGGAAATCTCGCTACACAAATTTGCACTAAATCACAATTTTGTGTTGTTTAAATTCTATGTTTAATCTAAATATGGATTCAGCATGCTGAAAACCCCATGGAACATTAATATTATACAAAATTGATCACTCAAATCTACAGATCCAACAAATTTCTGACTAGATTTATAACAAAATTAAATAGAAAACATCAACTATAAAAAAACAAAAACCTAGAACAATTTAATAGGGGATAATTCAATTTATACAATTTATAAATTGAACATGTATATAATTTATACATGACATACATAAATTTAACACCGGATGATTCAATGTGGTTTGTACGAAAATTGTGCATGTAAACTCTTACTATACCTAAAACCTCATAATCAAGGCTCTAAAATAAATGTAAAGCTTTCATATTTGCTAAACAGAGCAAACTGATATAATTGTTAATGTTTTGATGAAAATAGAATAACTTCAAAATTATGATTAAGAAAAGAAATGTATTGAAAATAAGGAAAAACCCTAAGACAAAAATAGAATAACTTCAAAATTATGAAAAAGAAAAATAATATACTAAAAATAAGGAAAACCCTAAAACACTTAGAAGCACATCTCGAGATTTAATCACCATGACTTGACTTTACAAAATCAAAATTGTACCAAAGTCAGAAACATAAGTCAAGGTTATTTACATTCCCATCCTCTTTTAAATTTGATTTGGGATGGACAAATTACTAGTTGATATATTTGATCAATTAAATATGCATCTCACTATCTCTTTCATATTAATTTGAGGAAATCTGGTTAGAAGTTAAGGAAGTAGTTAAATATATTTATTGAGTATAAAATAAAATGATGAATAGTGATTACAATATCTTAATTATGATAATATGTAAACAAGTTTATGTCAAAGATTTTTTTCAAAATGGTAGCAGTTTAGTTAATTGTGGTTTTTGTGGGGTAGTAAAAACATGCACTCCTATTACCATCATCAAAGTTCAAGTATTTTTAAAGACATGCCTATGTTTGTGGTTATGTTAGTGTTTTTATTAACGCTAGTTAAAGTGGTTGGTTGTTCTAATTTAAGAATGAATCAAACCAAATCAATACACAAAACACTAATATTGTTGGTTGTAAAGGAGCCAATAAAAATCTTAAGTATAGTCTTTTCTTTTTTTGTAAAATAAAAGTTGTAATTTTCTTTATTAAAAAACAAAATTACATTTTGTAAAATACATTAAAACATTTTTGGATTCCTTCATAGAAATTTCATTTTAAAAAATCAACAAATATTGTATATCTCTCTTCACAAAAAAGAGCATTCTAATAATTCATAGAGAACATATTCTAATAGTTCACATATAACATATTTCCAATATATTGTCCCTTTTAAAGAAATAAAAACATATCTAACAAGTATAGTGATCACAAATTGTCTCTCCAAATGTCAATAATTACATATCTGATTTTACAAAAATAATCATATAATGTAAAAATTAGCTAAACTACATCACCACTAACTTTAGAAAAAAAAAATTACTAAAAAACAAAGTGATAGATTATTTAGAGGTTTGACCCTCCAAATCCTCATATATATATGCTATATCCCTAAATCTACAACTTCATTCTTGTCTTTGTAAACATGATGAAAATATATACAATCAAAAGAAATTTAAAATTTTGGATCCCCTCATAGATGGGCCTATGAATAAAATTATCTAATGTATTTACCCCCCACATTCAATTTACCACCACTAATGAATATCCAAAAATGTGGAGTTTGTTGCACCTTTTTTTAGCTACAAGCATTAAAACTAACTTTAATTCCAAAAGTTTTGAAAAGTTATGTGTTCCCCTCCCTAAATCAGATTTGAATTTTAGATCATGGGAATAATTCATATAGATGATTTGTCCTACCCCAAACATAGGTGGGTCCCTTTAGCAAGATCCATCAAAATATTCTCATGCTCCAAGTTTGTCTATTTCTTCCATAATGATATACCTTGGAGCTTTCTCATTTTGAGTTTGTTTGAATTTTTTGATAATAAACATACTCTAAGTAGCACACTAAATAGGAAGGATAAATAGCTCTTCAAAGATGCTTGAGCAAGCCATATCCCCCAAGTTGTTATCAAAGGAAGAGATTTATAACTCTTCATTGGACTATTACTACAACAACTTCTCAAACTTTCCTCAATAGTGTTCCCCCGCCATAAATCTCTTAGCTTTAAAGAAACTTTTGGCTCTTTCCATATTTATGTAGAATAATCACATGAATTAATAAAATGAAGAATAGTTTCTTCATTTTCCTTGTAAAAAGGGAATTTTTTGGGACCATCTCAGCTTCTATTTTGCAAAACATCCTAGTTGAGTACCTTATTCTTGGGAGTAAGGCACGTAAATATTTGATATTTTAATGGGAACTTGAACTTACATATTGATTTCCACCACCAAATAACTTCACATTGTCCATCCCTATCACATAAAACCTTATATATCACCATGGGAGTATGTAATCCTTGAGCAACATTCTTTTAAAAAATCAATTCATTGTCCAAATCCTTTATCCTTACATGATCAGAACTTATATTATAAATATATGATTCCCACAACATCTCATGTTCCCGTCTAATACCAATCATGCTGATAGACTTCCCATGTAGAACATTAATTAAATGGTATTGAAACCTAAAAAATTCTCCACAAACAACCCAAGGATATTCACCTAACCCTTGATACATTCCCAACCTTCCATACCATCCATCTACCATTCAAATAAAAGTTGTAACAATATTATTCCATATTATTGCTACATTATGGAAATTACTTGAAGCATTTATAATCCAATATTCTACACAAAATATTATTACATGTAATCAACTTCCAAACACACTTTGTAGCCAAAGGTTTGTCAAATAAATGAACATTTTTTAATCCCCATCCACCCATTTCTTTTTAGATATAATTTTCTACCATTTACCCAAGGGAATCCCCCTTTTCTTCTTGTCCCCGGACCACAAGAACCTGAAGTTGATTTTCCATATGCTTTCTAGGACACCCTTATAAATAAAAGCTAAAGACATCCAAAAACAAGAATAACTTCTACAAAGATTTAACTAATATAAGGTGTTGGCTCAATTGCACTTGCGCACATCCTTCCTAATGTT
>ML791537.1:25987-65063 GCA_009831015.1 Picea engelmannii
TATAACCAGTATCTACCACATCCCAGACATCTGCACCTAACGACATTATGTAGGTTCTCATTCTAACTTTCCAGAAGGCAAAGTTTGTTCCATTGAATAGAGGATCCTTATTGGTTGAATTTCCTTCATGGCTTGACATGTTTAAGCTCTAGGATCTACCCTTAGATAAAAGGGGTTGGCTCTGATACCAATTGTTGGACAACTGAGAGGGGGGGGGGTGAATCAGTTGTTACCGTGCTTAAACAAGTATGCTTCTTTTAAAATCTTTACAAGGCACTCAATGATGATCACAATAATGCAGGGAAATAAACAATGGCACATTTAGCATCAGTCACATATATAAGAAACACAGAGACAAATATTTCCCAGGAAACCCATATAGGGTAAAAACCTCTTCTTCTTTATATGATAAGTATTATTTACATTCTTTACATTATCATACATATGAGAACCAACTCATTGTGAGGCTACAACCTCTGTTTTGCAAGCTGCAACTTGCTGAGAGTACCAACTCTTTGTTTTTCTCTAGCACCCACTAGAAGGAAACACCAACTCCCTGGTTTCTCTAGCACCAACTAGAAGGAAGCACCAACTCCCTGGTTTCTCTAGCACCAACTAGAAGGAAGAACCAACTCCCTATGTTCAAGCACCCACTTGAACCTATGACGACAACAATCCTCCCTAGCACCTCCCTACCACCCTGGATTATGAATATGAAATACTGAAACCTATTTAAGTGATATAGTGTTCAATAACAACTTACCAATCTCATCACTGTTTTGCAAGATTTTGCTACTCAGACTTCCTCAATGTCTTCTAGCATGCATCCGCAGCCCATTCTATTCTTCTACTTTTTATGCTTTGCACGCCATGTCCATTCATTGAAAAGTTCTTCGTCTGTTCTATTCAGCTGCTGCACTATGATCCTTCTTCATGCATGAATCACCTTCAACAACAACATCCATGGAAACTCCAACAGCAACAACCACCCCATCTCTTCTCTATACCATGTATTTATAGCTTTTGTGCACCTTGTGCATGCAATATTCACCATTCCTCTGCATGCTCATACCATGCCAATCTCCTCCACATCTCAAATGCTCTGCCTGATCATCATCGCTACTCTTCAGCTTCTATGGCAGTTCACCCCTGTGTCTATCATCACTAGGTGTTATGTCGAGATTCCTTTTTCTCTCTGGTAGTTGAGACTCTTCATCTTCTCTGTTACAGTCGAGCTCATCCTTTCTGTTTCAGTTACGAGCTCCAACCCTCATCCAGCTATCAATTTCCTCCACAAATCGTCTTCATTCCACTGGCAGATTCCTTGTAACTCTTCAGCTCCTCTAGAAATCACACAGACGTCTCTTCGCCTCCTCTGGTAGAAACCATCAATGGTTTTAAGCAGTTACACTGTGAGGATTAACATTATCCCTCCAATCGTGCTCATGTTCACCTGCACCATTGGATTGGCTCCATGTGATCTTGCATTCATTTCGGCATTTCGACATTCGGCAATTCGACATTCGGGTGACCAAGTGTCTCGACACTCCCAGTCACGATCACCGAAAAGGAGCTCGGTTTCTCTATCTCTTTCCTCCATCTCTTGCCGATGTGACCAAGGGCTGTGACCACAGCCTTTATTCAACAACTGCATTTGGTAATTTCGTGTTTCGGCACTTCGACACTCCTGTGGTTATGTTTCTTGCCTCTCCAAGTCGTGATTCGCGAAACTCCGAAATGGAGTCAGATCAATGGTCTAGAATCTTAGTGTATTGACGGTCCAGATATTATCATGAGTTCACATCTCACGATTCCTATGATGGAGGTTCTCGTCACTCCAAGTCGCGATAGGAAAAGCTCCGAGATGGAGCTCAGATCGACGGTTCACGTTCTTGGTGATCCGACGGTGCTGATATTTTTGCGATCTCACATCTCGATGTTCCTTAGATGGAGGTTCTCGTCACTCCAAGTCGCGATAGGCGAGACTCCGAGATGGAGTTGGATCAACGGTCCAGAACAAGCATCAATTTGACGGCTAAGATAGTTTGGCGATTTCGCATATCGCGAATTCGAGAGGTTAGGGAACCCCGTTACTTTGTCTTTCCAGTCAGTGACATGACGATCTTTCGCCACGTGTCCTATGATTCGACGGTCTAGATCTGATCTTGATTCAACGGCTCATATCATATTGCGATTTCACATATCGCAATTTCGACATTCTTGTTGCAAAGTGTTTCGACACTCCAACTTCCGGTATCCGAAACCCCAATAGCCAAAACTCCGAAATGGAGTTGGACCACCACTTCGGTCTTGCACTTTAAAGAACGTGCAGGTTCTTCCTGATCCAACGATGGTCAAACCCTGCACTCAGATCTAACTATTGTTGGGAAAATTCCCTATGGACTAGCTAACTAGGGTCAGACTTGCATGCAGATTTTGACCGTAAAGAAATTACTTTTTAACCTACAACCCGAAACTTAAACCCCTCTTTCACAATACATGCATGGAGAATGACTACTAACCTTGTCTCTGGCGTTCGATGTAGATCCTTCGTTGTGCTATGACCCCTTGCTTGCGCTGCTCCTTCCACAGATAACCTGCAATCAAGACATATAACAACTATGCATGCATGCTACTTCTCTACTAAAGGGTTAGAAATTAAGCATAAATTAACCACACCATAGATAACTCATGCATTGGGACAGGAAAAGTATTCTTTTATTACTTGAAAAATGAATCAACTTACAATCAAAGTCAAGACCGGCCACCGCTCCTTGATCCTGATCCTGGGCTCCTCTTCTTCTGTCCTCCAATTGCTTTGCGTTAAATCTCCTTTGGCATGAGGAAATGCTAAAGGGTTGGGACAATGGATTACATAAATGGGCAGAGTTTCTTTGCTATATTTTTTCCTCCTCCAAATGGTACCCCTACCCTTTCTTTTATAGGCTAGAAGGAGCTAGGGTTTTGGATGAACTCTCGGTCATGCATGGTCGAGAGTTTCAGTTAACTGACCCATAGCTTTTTGTTACGTTGGAAAATTTCCTTTTTTTGTGCTTTGTTAGGTACACGTGGGCTATAGTGGACCTGCCAACATGCACACGTGTGCAGTAATGGGTTAGGGCGCGTGGGCCTTGACACAAGAGGATTTTCAAAGAGTTTGTTCAACATAGTTTTGGCAAAGAAGGGATATGAGTTGTCCTGATGCCAGGTAAGCATGTGTGGTGCAATTTAGGGTTATAACAGATGCCCCCTAATGTGTGAGGTCAGAAGAGCATCTGATGGCCAAAATACATTACCAATCTTTACTGATGTGCTGAATGAGTGAGCCCAAGGATCAGGAACTAGGAGGTGCCGTCTTCAAAATAAGAAATGTCTCACCGAGGCGGGCATACCCATTCTCGGGATCAAATATAACCATGGCTACCAATCAAATACACTATAATAATTATAATACAGTCAAATAATTATAAAGAGTATCCGCGAATAATACACAGCGGAGCTACATCTCGAAATCAGAAAGATAGACATATAGAGTACCCATCTTCTAGAAGTTGATTCGGCCTGATGGCTATACTTCAGAGCTCAAGCAACAACTTCAAAATCTTCTAAAACTTGGGTATGAGTGTACGAATGCAATACCCAGAGGACTTCGACGGCTCATCAGTTATGGACTTGATAATCTTGATGATCGGATTGAAGACTTCAGTGATTTCGAACAAGGACTTGATTGGACGTTCAGGATGGTTGGGTATGAAGACAAGAGACATATTGCAGAGGGGAGGACTCAGGATTAGTGACAAACTTCCCTTGGATAATAGCACGACAAGTGATAAGACTCAGGCAACATATATCTTAATCATAAGTCTACGAAGCAGGAGGCAACGCAAACTCTCCATATGTTTGGAAGAGTAACCAAACTGTGGAGGACACAACTCTATATAGCGAGAAAATCTTCCTAAGGTCGTACTACATCCCATAGTCTGATATTCAAATGGACAGATGTGCTTTATCCAAGGGTGACTTATTATTCTGCCAATAAAGAAAATAATTTTCCCATCCTCTTTTTGGGGTATATTTGATTTTTTTTGTTCTTTTTGATAATTTTTGAAAAAGAATAAAGGAATATTACGTTACAATGGAGGAACGAGTACTGCAAACATACAAGCTCAAGGCACAAGGACAAGACTGATGTTCTGGTAAAATGATACTCGGGAAAAATCCTCCAGCGACCAAAGGTGTTAAGACGCAGAAGCAAACTGTCACAAGGCTGGTGGATAAGGTATGCAAATGCGGTTGATAGAACACACAATGGTAACATCCTTTGATGTAAGTTTAAAGAGCCTAGAGAAGGTAAGCTCGGTGGTTTTTCATATTTAGAGAGTCTGAAAAAGAATAAAAGGAGACTCCATTGGGGTACCTTTTTCGACAATAGTCTAGTCGGCTCGAAAAAGGGATAAACTAGTGCCGATTAGACGTCAATTCAAAACCATTTTAACGAGTGTGAAAAGGACAAGATCACTCGACTATTTTTTCACTTTTAAGGAGTCTGAAAAAAGCTTAACTATGGACTCCATCAGGAATATTCTTCTGGACCAATTTAACGAGTGTGAAAGAATAAGGTCACTCGACAATCTTTTCAATTTTAGGGAGTCTAAAAAGAGCTTAACTATGGACTCCGTGGGGGTTTCTTTTTCGTAAGTTTAGTCCCTCAGGCCCGAAAAAGGGATAAAATCATACCTGAGAGTACTCTTCTAAAGAATGAGAATTCGATAGAGTATACCTTTGTTTGTACAGTTGATCATTCGGACCGAAAAAGGGGTAAAATACCACCGGACAAACGTGACTTCAAATTTCAGTTTAACGAGTGTGAAAGATCACAAGATCACTCGACAATCTTTTCATTTTCAGAGGGTCTGAAAAGGGCTTAAAAGGAGACCCGTTATTTTTTGGGAGTCCTGAGGGTAAGACAAAGAGTAGAAAAGACTTATGCAAATGAGGCTCAAACTCGTATTCAGGAAAGACTATACATACTCCCGAGCCTACAGTAGTTTTAGAAATGGCATGGACACCATAATGCAACCAGGACCTACCTAGTGCATCCATGTTCTGGTAAGCTCTACCACCAAGTTGTGACACTCCTAGAGAAGATATGATGGTTTCGTGTCACAACCTAATGGGATCGATCCTATAGCATAAGAAAAAGGCAACGAGATGCAAAAGTTGGGGTGATATCCTAACCTATATGCTCAAGCTGATTTTTGAAAAAAATAAAAATTATGGACCGTCAATATTTTTTTTAAACTCAAAAAAAATTGCTCCAATACCTGATCAAATCCCTCCCATATAACTCTTGGATCACTCTAAATGGTTTTTGGTATAAATAAACTGATAATGGGGGGGAAAAAAAGTGACAAAAAGAGGCCAAAAAGTCTATAAATAGAAGCTGGCAGTTCATTATCACCATTGTTGATTTGGAAATTGACTCTGGAGCCAAAAGACCCCCTTTGCCAAAGATCATGATTTCGGGAGCTACAGTGGACGAAACGGACTTTTGCTGGGACCAAGTAAGTACAAACTCCCTTATCTAGCTAATCAATACTTTATTTTCGTCATTTAAGTTATTTTTTGGGTGGGCGTCGACCTTAAAAAGGTCGACCCTAGGTACATGCGAGTTGTCTAGAGATAGCCTGCATGTACACGCATGCAGAGTAAAGCTTGCACGCATGTACAAGCGACTGTCACCTCTACAGACCACGTGTACCCCCCCCCNGATGGAAAAGAAAATGAAAAGAAGTATTGACCCTCCTTTACCTTGTTGTGTTGGCAGGATGTATGTCCAGTGGAGGGAAAGGAAGCACGAGGCAATCAATGAGTTGGTTGTTGCAGATCCGAATGTTGTGGTCGTGCTAATGCAATGCGGTTTGCTCAAATTCTTTTTATGTATGTTTATGCACGCGCAACCAAGGCTACTAAACGCCTTGATTGATTATTGGCATCCTGATGCAGAGGCCTTTATGCTAGAGGGGCAATCATTGGTGCCCACCACCGAGGACATTTACTTTCTGACTGGCCTCTCAAGGAGAGGGGAACCAGTCAACTTCCAGATTTTTCCTGCGGGGCCGAGCAAGATCTCGAAGTTGATAGCTGAGTACTGTGAGGCTAGGACCGAACGCACAGATTCCTAGGTACCCATTAGCAAGATTACCAACTTAGCACTACAGACTATCTTGTTACTTATTGGGCGGATTACCGGCTCAGCAGTCGTGCATCAGGCTTCGTGCGCACAGATGAACTATGCTATCCAGTGCATGAATGCACAAATTTTTTATTGGAGTACCACACTTCTAGAGTGTATGAAGAGGTAATTGACAGATTACCGACAGCGGACACAGAGGAACTTCAGGTTCGGGACTATCTTGTGTTCATTCTTTTTCGAGAGAGTTCCATGCTTCATTCCTCGGGTTGTAGTACGAGGACATCTGGCCTCTTTCCCTGCAGTGTGTAGATGGGCAGTGTTACTGCCGCGACAGGGTGGTGGAAAGATCGTTGAGGCCTTCGATGACGACTTTTTTGCATGGCTGTCACGACAGATTCCTGCTATCGAGGATTACCCATATGTGGGGATAGACTTTTGTAGAGATCCATAGATACCTGTGCCTCCTGGTGAGGAGCGAGGGGAGATGGGTAAGTCTCCACCTTTGTATTTTTTTTTGTTTGCATATGTAATTTTTATGTCTTTTTTGTTATATATCATTTTTTTTGTATGCTAGAGTATTTGACGAATACGTTTGTTGTATGCAGATGTGGGACCCGTGCAACCTGCTGACTATGCATGAAACAAGCATCGCCCACAGCCAGAAGTCGTGGCTGTCATTGCTGGGGGAGTAGAAGTAGCAGGGAACCTCCTAGCAGGAGAGGCCGAGACGGTCCTTAGGCGAATTGAGTGGACCTTCACTGCGCTCACTCGCACAGTCCCGGTGGCAGAGATAGAGGACCTACCACCATCCATGCACCCTCATGTTGTGGGGGCACCTCGGACATGGGTCCATTTTTTTAGGTGTTTAGCCCGTGTTGTAGATGATTATAACAGGGCCCATAGGCCTTGAATAGACTTGAGACTTTTTATGTGCCACAAGCACCTTGTTGTATATATTTTTTGAGGGCTTAAGCCTGGTGACTCGTTACTATTCCCATTTTTGAGGCGCTTGCGTCCATCTATGTACTCTAGTGATTTTATGATGTTTATATATGGTTTTTATCTTTTTGTGTCTTATGGATTCTATGTGCAAAGATGTATTTACATGTTTATATCCATGTTATTTTTATATGTGGGCGAGATGTCAATCTAAAATTTGATTAGCTAGAGTATCTGTGATTTGGTTTAATCTCCTAGGAACATGAAAATATGTAATATAATCAAAGTTGCGTTCTAAGAGACGTACCCTAAGGAATCTTCGGTCTAAAGTTGGATCATGAATCCGCTATACTCTGTTTAGCTGCGACACAACCAGTTGAGCGTCGAGATAGACCTGGAGGTGAGAGATACCTAATGACAAGGCGTCACGAAGAAACTCAATAACTGCACTATACTCGGCGACATTATTTGTGGTGTCACCTAAGCATATACCTCCGGAATATAACAACTGACCCTGTCGTGTAAATATTACCCAAGCTGCAGAGGCAAGCCTCCACGTGTGTCGACTAGCACCGTCCGCATCCCCAACGAACACCTCAGACTCACTTGACATCTGCCATATTGACGAAATATAACATCAATGACATGTCCATAACACTTTTAAAATAAATGTAAAAAAACGATAGTACAAATACTATACATATGTTACAAAAAGTTACCCATAGTGACCTTTCTATGAGTAATACTTCTTGAGGTAGAGCCCATTTCTAGGCTCCACCAAAGCATTCCCTTCAAAATCGACCAAACAATAAGCACCCTTTTTTAATACCTCTTTCATAATGAACGGTCTGAACCACATGGGTTTAAACTTTCCTGCCCCCAGGGGGTCCTAGTCTTGGTCATACACCAGGACAAGGTCACCCTCAGAAAAAATCTGAGGACGAATGGACCTATCATATTGACACTTGACCTTATTTTTATGAGCCTCATTGGCCAGGGCCGCATCGCGACGCTGCTCAAGGTGTACTAACCGTTCTTCAAGTGGAGAAGTGTCTTGCAATAACTGTACTACCAATTTCAAAGATGGGATTTGACATTCGATGGGCAAGACTGCCTCCAGCCCGTAAACGAGTTGGAAAGGTGAGAAACCGGTTGCAGTCTTAACTGATGTTCGGTACACCCATAATGAATGGTATAACATCAAATGTCAATTTGACTTGGATGAGTTGATAGTTCGTTGTAGAATCATCTTAAGATTTTTGTTTACAGCTTCCACCTGCCCATTGGCTTGGGGGTAGTAAGGTGAGGAATGTTCTTTCCGTAACCCAAGATTTGACATTAATTCGGTCATCATTTGATACTAAAAGTGACTACCATGGTGAGTGACAATCTCTCTTGGGATGTCGAACCTTTCTATAATTTGGTTGAATAAGAAGAGAGTTGCAGTCTCTCCATAATATTTAAACATTGGCATAGCTTCGACCCACTTAGTGAAGTGGTCGACAACGACGATGATATAGCGGTGCCCCCTTGTTGACGGGGGGTTGCATGTAGTGTAATCAATCCCCCACTTAGTGAAGGGACCAACTGTGATGACAAGAAACATGGGAGTTGGATGTGCCCTCATCTTCCGAGAGAATATTTGGCACGGATGGCACTTCTTCACCGACTCAATACAATCTTTGATAAGTGTGGGCCAAAAGTAACCTGCTCATAAAATATTTTGGGTTTTTTCCAACCTAGATAAATGACCGCCACAAGCTCCAGTATGACAATCGTTGAGCACTATGACGGCCTCCTCATGAGTGAGACATCGACGCAAGATGCAGTCTACACCTCTCCAATACAACGTATCATCGAGTATGAGATAATTCTTAGCCTGATGGCGTATCCGCCAACGCTCGTCACGAGAAGAAGAGATGGGGCACGTCAAAGTATGGAGATAGATAAGTATATCTCTATACCAGGGGTCTAAAGATTCAATCAAAAACATATACCCTCGGATAGGCGATTCCTCAGGCACAACGTCACCTGACTCAACCGAAAGTTCTGAAATAAGTTCTGCGAAGACCAATGACTTCTTGGACTTTGCTGAAACGAAGTCTAAGTCAAATTATTGGAGGATGACCATCCATCTACTGATTTTTCCGCCTATAACTCATCGTGTCAACATGTACTGAAATGGATTCACGACAGCGATGACGGTGGTCTTGTGAAACAAAACATAGTGACGAAACTGTTGAAAAACATGAACTGCTGCCAATGCAAGTTTTTCGAGATGGAAATAATTAAGTTCCGGTCCTATGAGGCCTCGGCTCAGGTAATAGATCACATATTCTGAAAACGAATCATCTTCCCGAACTAAAACCATGCCTATAGTTGACTCTATGGCAGCCAGATATAAGAAGAAATCTTTGTTATAATTAGGTGGCCGTAGCAGAGGTGCGGTTGTGAGGGCATGTTTTAATGCGTTGAAAGAGCATTGAGCGGCTTCGTCCCAGAAAAATGGAACATCTTTCTTCAGTAAACGCATAAATCCCTTGGTGATTTCGGCATAGTTGGCAATGAAGTGTCGTAAGAAGTTCACCTTGCCTTGAAGACTTTGAAGTTGTAAGATTGTGCGTAGGGGGGGGCAACTGGATTATCGCCTCCACCTTAAGAGGATCGACCATGATCCCTGTTGTTGATAAGATGAAACCTAACAAACGTCATGACATTATGCAAAATCTGCACTTGTTGGGATTCAAGCGAATCCTGAAGTAGAAACAATGTTCAAAGATTAGTCTGAGGTGCGTAGGATGATCCTTTCGCTTGCGAGAGCGGGATGCTAAATCATCTAGATAGGCCTCGACTATATGTTTCAGATCATGAAACGCAAAATACATGGCTCGCTGGAAAGTGGCTCCAACATTTTTAAGGCCAAAAGGCATCTTACGATAGGCGAATGTACCCCATGGACAAATGAATGTCGTTTTGTGTTGATCTTCAGGTTTGAATTGGATTTGATTATATCCCGAAAAACCATCCATGAATGAAAAGGCTTCACAACCAGCACATTCATCAATGATCTGGTCAATGAATGGGGTTGGAAAATTATCTTTTGGACATGCCTTGTTCAAATCATGGAAATCGGTACATACACGAATCGTGCCTTGTTTTTTATTGATCGGCACAGGGTTTGACACCCATTGAGTCAAATGAATAGGATAAATGAAACCTGCCTTGAGAAATTTCTCAACCTCAATCTTGATGGTTGTTGCTTTCTTAGGATTGACTGGATGAAGTTTTTGTCGAACAGGCTTGGCATCAGGATACGTTGTGATTTCATGTTCAAATATTTTTGAATTGATACCTGGCATTTCCTCATAAGACCAGGCAAAAACGTCGCGGAATTATTTGAAAAGATCCATGTAAATCTGAATCTCTTCGGGGGAGCAATCCACTTCGACGAAGACATTCTCCACGACACCAGGGTTTCGGGAGATGTTGATAGGTATAGTTTTAGAGATAGTCACCATATTCCCCTCAGCATAAATTTCCTGTGTAGCTAAGAGATTAATAGGACATGGTTGATCTCCCGTCATGGTAATAGTGAATTCTCCTGCCTCGATTCGGCTTAACTCTGGGAGGAAATATGATCTGTGATGAAGATCTTCCCAAGGTTTGTCTGGACTGGTCATTGATTCGATTACTGCTTCGTCAGAAGGCAAGACTAAGTCTAACGAATCGATGGTATCAAGAGAACCCTGAGCCCAAATGGGCTCTATAAGTGGATCCAAATCTTGTGCAGGAGTCGGATCAGGGTTAGCTGAAGCTTGTTGGAATAATGAGTACGCTACTTCAGCGGCCGATAAGGGCATGGACATCTCGGAGTGCCCTATCTCATCCATCATGGATGATGGGGAAGGAAGAATCCAAGGATCCTCAAAGTAAGTCGTGCGGAACGACGAAACTTGAAAAATCTCAACCTTATGGTGATTCGATATAAACTTGACATTGTCATGAGGAGGTGGGTAATCGAAGGTACCCATCAAGGATGGGCACAAACCAACTCCTATGTTAATGATACCTGGATGAGGATTATCAATCATGGGAACCGTGGATGCCCCCAAAGCTGGGTCAGGTCTAGAGAAGGAAAATTGATCGATGGTCACTATCTGACCCTCGTGTGGAAACAACAAGACTCGAAAAACTGTAGCAACCACAACTTTCATAGCATAAGTCCATCTCCATCATAACAAGATATTATAGTCGAGGGGAGAATCGACTACCTCTACTTCGACACACACGGTCTTCCCTCCTAACTGCACAGGGAAAGAAGGAACGATGCCATGCGCTCGAAAAGAACGACCGTCGAAAGTAGTGAGGAGAGTAGGTGACAGAGACAAAGCAGGCTGGCCAATGGCCTTCCAACATGCTAATGACATAACGCATGTCGAGGATCCCTCATCGACCACGGTGCGGAAGATATTCCGTGTAAAAGTTTTTGTGGGATTAGCCAGTACTATCTGAAACGCGACGTGGTAAGGCAAACGAGGTTTTAAGTTGGTTGTATCTAACATGATGGTACCCGGGTTACAAGTCTCAGTAGAGCCTAAAGGAGTTAACAAGGATTTCCTCTGAGCAGGGAAGCTTTGGAGGACCTCCAAAGAAGAAATCGCACAAGGGGTTTGTGATAAATCCTCCACCACAGAGTAATTCTGGGCGTCCCTTGCGTTTGGGTTGTGAGAAGCTTTCTTAAATGCACCCTTTGGAATGTGTGTCATTGTTTCTCCCAACGTATTCTCGATCTGTAATGGAAGAGATGGGAGCTCAGCTTCTTTACCCTTCTCAGAAGCGCTTGGTTTACTATAGTCGTGCGCTCTAGTCGTTATGAAAGCATCACCCCTAACCATATATATGTTCGCGGATGAGGGATTATTTGGAGGAGGGCAGGTTTCTTGGCTGCCCCCTTCGACACTTGTAGAGGCTTGAGTTAAATTTTGCCCATGTTGAAAGGGATTAGTCAACACTGCTTGTTGTTGCTGTGTGACAAATGTTTGGGCCTCTGCGAGTCGAGGACAAAGATGGGTCGGGTGGTCTTCCGCACACAAGTTGCACGAATACCTCGCCTTCCATTTTTCTGTGGCATCCCCGCCAACATTATCAGTGGGTTTTTTATCCCCCTTACCCTTCTTTTGTTTTTTTTTCTTCCCTTCAGGCTGTTGGGTGGCCTTTGGGTTAGTCGACTGCACGGATTGTACTTCCAACGTTTGGGTAGGAGGAGCAGCCAAAGCAGTGGTCTGGTTGGCTGCTAAGTGTTGTATAGATAATTGTTGCAATTGTTTTTTCAATTGCTCAGTGGGCTTGGTTTGTGCTGAACCAACAATACCATATTGATTTCCACCACCAGATAATTTCACCATGTCCATCTATCACATAAAACCTTATAGTTCACCATGGGAGTATGTAATCCTTGAGCAAGATTCTTTGAAAAAATCAATTCATTGTCTAAATTCTTTATTCTTACATAATCATAACTTATGCTTCCCACAACATCTCATCTTCCCCTCTCATCCCAATCATATTGATAGACTTCCATTCCTGCTTTTAGATAGTAGTAAGTTCTTGACTAACCACAATGCTAAGAAAGAGGAACCCTTCTGATGTAGAACATTAATTAAATGGTATTGAAACCTAAAAAATTCCCCACAAACAACCCAAGGATCTTCACCTATCCTAACCCTTGATCCATTCCCAACCTTCCATACAAGCTATCTACCATTCAAATAAAAGTTGTAACAATATATTTCCATATTATTGATACATTATGGAAATTACTTGAAGCATTTATAATCCAATCTTCTACACAAAATATTACTACATCTAATCAACTTCCAAACACACTTTATAGCCAAAGGTTTTCCAAATAAATGAACATTTTTTAATCCCCATCCACCCATTTCATTTTAGATAGAATTTTCCACCATTTACCGAAGGGAATCCCCCTTTTCTTCTTGTCCCCAGACCACAAGAACCTGAAGTTGATTTTTCATATGTTTTCTAGGACACCCTTAGAAATAAAAGTTAAAGACATCCAAAAACAAGAATAACTTCTGCAAAGATTTAACTAATCTAAGTTGTTGGCTCAATCGCACTTAAAACATTTTTGGATTCCTTCATAGAAATTCCATTTTAAAAAATCAACAAATATTGTATATCTCTCTTCACAAAAAAGAGCATTCTAATAATTCATAGAGAACATATTCTAATAGTTCACATATAACAGATTTCCAATATATTGTCCCTCCTAAAGAGATATAAAAATATACATATCTAACAAGTATAGTGATCACAAATTGTCTCTCCAAATGTCAATAATTACATATTTGATTTTACAAAAATAGCCATATAATGTAAAAATTAGCTAAACTACATCACCACCAACTCTAGAAAAAAAAATCACTAAAAAACAAAGTGATAGATTATTTAGAGGTTTGACCCTCCAAATCCTCATATATATGCTATATCCCTAAATCTACAACTTCATTCTTGTCTTTGTAAACATGATGAAAATATGTACAATCAAAAGAAATTTAAAATTTTGGTTCCCCTTATAGATGGGCCTATGATTAAAATTATCTAATGTATTTACCCCCCACATTCAATTTACCACCACTAATGAATCTCCAAAAATGTGGAGTTTGTTGCACCTTTTTTTAGCTACAAGCATTAAAACTAACTTTAATTCCAAAAGTTTTGAAAAGTTATGTGTTCCCCTCCCTAAGTTAGATTTGAATTTTAGATCATGGGAATAATTCATATAGATGATCTGTCCTACCCCAAACATAGGTGGGTCCCCTTAGAAAGATCCATCAAAATATTCTCATGCTCCAAGTTTGTCTATTTCTTCCACAATGATATGCCTTGGAGCTTTCTCATTTTGAGTTTGTTTGATTTTTTTGATAATAGACATACTCTAAGTAGCACACTAAATAGGAAGGATAAATATCTCTTCAAATATGCTTGAGCAAGCCATATCCCCCAAGTTGTTATCAAAGGAACAGATTTATAACTCTTCATTGGACTATTACTACAACAAATTCTCAAACTTTCCTCGATAGTGTTCCCCCACCATAAATCTCTTAGCTTTAAAGAAACTTTTGTCTCTTTCCATATTTATGTAGAATAATCACATGACTTGATAAATTGAAGAATAGTTTCTTCATTTTCCTTGTATAAAGGGAATTTGTTGGGACCATGTCAGCTTCTATTTTGCAAAACATCCTAGTTGAGTACCTTATTCTTGGGAGTAAGGCATGTAAATATTTGATATTTTAATGGGAACTTGAACTTACATATTGATTTCCACCACCAAATAACTTCACATTGTCCATCCCTATCACATAAAACCTTATATATCACCATGGGAGTATGTAATCCTTGAGCAACATTCTTTGAAGAAATCAATTCATTGTCTAAATCCTTTATGCTTATAGGATCAGAACTTATATTATAAATGTATGATTCCCACAACATCTCATCTTCCCCTCTAATCCCAATCATGCTGATAGACTTCTCATGTAGAAAATTAATTAAATGGTATTGAAACCTAAAAAATTCTCCACAAATAACCCCAGGTTATTCACCTAACCCTTCATACATTCCCAACCTTCCATACAATCTATCTACCATTCAAATAAAAGTTGTAACAATATTATTCCATATTATTGATACATTATGGAAATTACTTGAAGCATCTATAATCCAATATTCTACAAAAAATATTATTACATGTAATCAACTTCCAAACACACATTGTAGCCAAAGGTTTGTCAAATAAATGAACATTTTTTAATCCCCATCCACCCATTTCTTTTTAGATATAATTTTCTACCATTTACCCAAGGGAATCACCCTTTTCTTCTTGTCCCCGGACCACAAGAACCTGAAGTTGATTTTCCATATGCTTTCTAGGACACCCTTATAAATAAAAGCTAAAGACATCCAAAAACAAGAATAACTTCTACAAAGATTTAACTAATATAAGGTGTTGGGTCAATCGCACTTGCACACATCCTTCCTAATGTTGGGGGCTTCAAGATTGAGGGTTCATCCATAGTTTGACCAAAGAAAACACCAAGGCATCACCATAAAAATCCTTATTCAAGGACTGAAGAATATCTCACCCAAGATGCCATGAGGATCACATAGACCATCCAGTCTTGTGTTGGTGATGATGAGGACTACTTGGACAAAATTTCATTTGGGTGTCCATTTAGAAAATCCATTGAACACAACTTAACAACCAGTAACACCCGATAACATCAGAATTACTGCAACTTTATTCTCTTCATTTTGTCACCACAAACATACATTAAACAATTCACACATTGAAAGAAACAAAGTCTTTCTTTCTTATGCAATTCTTGATTTTTACATTACATCATGCCATGCGTTTTGTATAAACTCTGTGTTAGCTCTTTGTAAAATTCATTCGGTTGAGAAACGAATGACAAAGGAAACCTATGAACCAACTTTGAGACCTGAAACCAACCTTTCGGACCTGGAGAGGGTTCTCTTGGGAGACGTTGTCTCGGTACAGGATATGGATTTAAGCTGTCGACTAGATTTAACACCTTTGGATAATAAGTTATGGTTCTATTGGCAAAAAGAGTGAGATCTCGGGCTATGAAGTCGATTTAAGAAAATGATAAAACAAATGACTCGGTAATTGAACTTGAGAGGATAAAGGCTAAGTAAGCAACAGTTTTCAGTTTAAAATCATTGTGTGTGGTGACGAGAAAAACACGTGAAGTAACTCAGAGCACTGTTGAGGATGAATTCAGAGTTAACTTGGAGGAAATATGGTTTGTCTAAATAGCGTGAATCCCAGGGTGTTGCATGGCAAATCCCATGTTCCAAATTACATTCCTATTCAGACAAAAATGGACATGACTAAAGAATATAGGAAGTATGTATGCAAAGAAAGGAAACAATACATCCAACTGCTACAATTAGAATATTTTCATCAAAGCTTCAGGACTTTTGCATTAAATTTGGATCGAGCTCAAACTACATTCAATAGTCACTGTCTACACTATTTTTCCAACCAACATGGCTTACATTGAAAAGATCAAATATATAGGTGAGGGCGCCGCTTGGGATACCCTGCTCTCTAGCTACTATCCCTAGAATTTAGGAAACCAAATGTTCTCCGTTAAATGAATATTTGCATGACGCCTTTCCAAAAATAGAAACCAATTGTATTCGGTCGCATCATGGCCGCTTGTCTTTGCCACGGGGATTTGGTTATCAGCAAGGTATCGTCATGAGGAGAGTGATGTGTCGATTCCCTCCTTCGACAGGGTATTCAAAAAATCAAGTTCTTTGTCAGACTCCCACCATCCACTGTAACAGCCTTGATTTTTGTCACGTGCTCATTTGCTGGGGTGCATACGTGGCGAGTGGTCGCTGATTGTTTCAATTGTTACCAAAATGACAAGACCATCTAAGGGTGACACCTTATTCAAAATTGTCCAAATCCATGCCATGTTTGAAGATACAAGAATGAGCTCAGTTAATCATGTTTACTCTATGCGTTGGCAAGAGCTGCATGGACTCTCTCCCCAGTGGATTCACCTTCTCTGCAGTGCTTCGCATTCCTTTCTTTTGACATCCTTTGCGTTTCATGCAGCTGTACGATTGTATCTTGCACTTCCCTGAGCTGTCTCTTGAGCCACGTCACATTTCCTTCACAACCTCGTGATTCGGACACTTCAAGGGTCTTTGTTGCTAATTGTTGTCTTAGTTATTTTTTTTCCTAGTAAAGCTCGGCGATAGCGAGTTGTGCTTGATTCAATTGTTGAGACGGATCTAGAACATATATGCCTCTGGTATCTTTCCCCCTCACTCTGATCCATCTTTCTTGACTTGCACCTTTGACAGGTTCCAGCTGAATGGCGCGTATATGTAATTCTTCGGCAACCAATTTTGTGCGCGGTTCGCTTAGGACTTGGGTTTCCCCCGCTTCCCTATTCTTCTACGATATTCCCCTTCTTCAAGGAATTTTTTGTTAGGAGGACAGGGCTTCCAACGTCCCTTCTTCCTCTGCAGCCTTTCCCATGCCAGCCTCCACGCGGTGTGATATTATCTTTTATGCGGGCAGAGGGAAATCTCCCTTTGGATCCTTGGGAATGCCTACTGCAAGCAAGAATGAATCCCAACCACTTCCTGCCCATTTTAACTCCTCAACTACCACCAATTTAATCAGTGGGACATGAGATATTTTCCTTTTCGGTTGATTAGCTTCACCTTGGGCGTTGTCCACCATCTCTTGTAGGCTCTGGTGTAAGAAAAAGGGAATATTTAATGGTCTCCTCCTCGTGAAGTGCATCAAAAATCTAATGTGATGTGAGTGTACTCTGTTGGACCTCCCCTCACAAGTGAAATATTTCCTAATTACTCCAAGGAGTTTCTGAAAAGGTTCTTGAAGAATTTTACTTAGAACGCCCCTCTTGACCTTTCCATCTAAACTTTCTCGCTTGATGAAGTCTTCATAGCATCGCGCGTCCAAGGACATGCCTTTGAACCACCTTTCTTCGTGCAGAGGGATATTTGTCACGGTCGAAAAAGTTTATTTTGTTATATGGATAATGACACCGACAATCACCATGCAGAAACCGTCGAAACTGAGTGCGAATTTCTCGGCTAGTCTCATATTGAATCCTTGAATTTTCCCGCAAAAGGACATGCACCCAAACTGTTCAAAGGACTCTCTAACCTCTAGATATTCGTTGATCAACATCAAGTTTTTAGGTTCATGCCCAACGCTTATGCCACTTCGCGCACCCTTCCTTATGTTTTGGGATGTTGTCATGGTGCAACACCTATCTGTCCTGCGTGTTGTGGATTTGGCATGGGCCCAAGGCAACAATCTTGACCAACCTAGGATTTTGAGAAGAACTAAAAACAATGCATAAGCTTGACTGGTGAATAGAATGCATGCAGAACATCCATAATTTATAACAAAGTGGGAAGAAGGTGGAAACGTGCCATGCAACAATGAATTCATGGGGAATGGATGTTCTGAAGTGAACTGAAGATTTTTTGTAGCACATCCACATGAAAAGTACACTTCGGGGCATGTAAAGTACAGTTGATAAGGGCTGCAGGGCATATGTGATACGAGCGTCGTGATTTTTCATTCTTTCAGCCCTCATAATGAGTTGATGATGGTCATTTCACTTGTTGATGTGACTTCTATCTAACAACTTGCCTTGACCCTCATCACGTGAAACTTCCTTTCTAATAGGACGCGACTCTTTGGGAATAGACTCGTACTATTTACACATGTTTTTGACTCTGACATCCCTTCCTGAATCCAATGGCCAACCGACCACTTGCTGACTTCGACCCCTTTTTTGTTCGATGCCTGACTCCGCATGATTTGACACATGGGCCCTGGCTCGACTAATACCGACCCTTCCTAAAAATATAAATGACAGAGATAACATTACGGCGTCGTTGTCAGGGATGGAATTGAATAAATTTTCCGTGGGAGAACGAATAAAGTTATAGCTTTTACCCCTGGGGGTAACAAAGGGACAAACATCTACATTGGCTGAAGACCTTTACCCTGGTGCCTCCAGTCAAAAAGACCAGTAGCACAAAGTAGCATGATTCAGAAACCCTGGCTCTGAAGATGATCTATACTAGGGAATTCCTGACCCAAACCCTGTAGAGCCTGTGTGCAATCCCGAGAAACTTATGCACGGGACTAGGGAGAAAGAGTCGGACCCGTTCTATTACTTGGATAGAATCCTGTATTTACCCAAAGACGACACATAGAGCATTGACAACCTTGATTTTGACGCCCTATTTGAGCAAACCCTGTTCATTTCTAAGTCGGAGACCAGTTTGGAGGTTTCAAGCTCTGATACCTAAAAACATCCCCCAAGTCCCTAGGCCTCCTAGAGCCATGACCAACAAATTTCCCCCCCTCGTTCTACCAGCCCAACTGCATGATTTGCCCCAAAATTACAACCAGAGGATCAAGCTCTATGATGTTGAAGGGAACGTTTCGACCCAAAAGCATCTAGATTGGTTCAATGATTTATTCGACCTAGAGGAGGTAGACTATGCAAACGAAAAAATGAGTTTGTTCGCACAAAGTCTTTTGGGGGAGGTGAGAAAGTGGTTCAAATCCCTCCCAGCAACGAAAATTAAAGACTTCGCGGCATTCAAAACATCTTTCATTACTAGATGGGGAGACAAGAAGAACCCCTTGCAGTTGTTGATGCAATATAATAATATGAAGAGGGCTTCGGAGGAGATGGTGCGAGAATTCTTAGCCCGTTTCATGAGGGTGTATTACTCAATTCCCGCAGAAGTCCAACCACCCCCTGGGGCTACACAACTGTGATACGCTGATTCCTTCAACAACAATTTTGCCTTACTGTTGAGAGAAAGAATATCAACAAATCTAGACGCCATGATGAGCGACGCAATCGAGGTTGAGGTAAATATAATGGCATCAGATAAGTTCAAACAAAGGTGATAAAAAACCCCAAGGGGATGCGCATCCATCGAAATCTCGGTCCTCGAATGAAAAATTCAACTTAATGATGAAGACCATGGAGAAACTGATGGAAATAATGTCCTTGGGAAACAGATCTTCTTCCCGAGAACAACATGACCCCCAACCCAGAAATCAGAACCTCAGAAGGGGTTAGGTACCTTAGATCAGACAGAGGGAGCAGAGAGAATAGGGAGACCAAAAAAAAAGACCTTTGTTCCAAAATAATTACGCAGACAAGGATTTTGATCAAATGTTCCAAGACCAAAGGCATTGTTGTGATGAAAAAAAAAAGCATGTGTTTTCTACGAAGGGGAACATGATCAATACATGAGAGAAAATGACTATATTATGCTTGAAGTGGATGACACACTCTCCTGGAAAACGAAATATTTCAGGAAGGGTTATCACAATGCCATCATGCAATTTCAGAAACAATACAACCTCAGGAGCAAGAAGGTGTTTACCAAACCTCAACAGACAAATCCTACAAGGAAGCCTATGGTGGATGCTCCTTCCACAAGATTCCCAAATCCAGACAACCTGACCATGGATGCGGCTAAAAAGACAAAGTCAAAGGAGGAGTCCCCGAAGAAAGCGTCGGAGACAAGTCGGGAAACACACGAAAAATGGGTAGAAAAGGTCTCTCCCCCCCTTAGCTTTAAGAATGAAATGGACAAGATCAAAATATCTATCCCATTCAACGAACTTATCAAAAAGGGTGAGTATCAGGAAGAGATTATTAAAATGATAAAAATGGGAGAAACCCCTGACACTTTGAATGTCTAGGATGACCACCCGGCTATTTTATTTGGTATGTGCATTGAGATGACAAGTGACACTAAGGAATTTCCCTCATTCTATGTCAGTATCAAATTCCATGACATGACCCTGCATAACGCCATGCTGGATTCCGGTGCATCGCACAACCTCATGCCAAAATTGATCATGGACGAGATGGTTTGGACATCACCAGGCGCTATAAGTACCATTTTTCTTTCAATTCAAGGAAATTCAAATTTTTGGGACTCATCAAAGACTTGGTCACGTTGTTGGCCCAATTCCTTCAAAGAACATGGTTATGGACATGTTCGTGCCCGATATACCCCCTAAGTTTGACATGTTGTTATCCAGGTTGTGGGAAGTGAAATTAAAGGGAACTCTGCAAATGGACATGTCGTATGCTACCATTCTTGCCTTTGGATAGGAGAGGTAGTTATACAGAGAGGTACTATTGAAGTACATGGTAAGAAGTAAGACATAGCCAAATAACCATCCTATCTACTTCGTCGACACTAAGGTCGACTCCTCCATATTCTACAATGACCTGAACTTTGAAGAGGAAGAACTGACAGCCATCATAATCGTCGATGACAACGTCGCGCGACGAGAAACAGAGTTCTTCGACCCAAAGAACCATGTGAAAAATGAGATATGGAACATGAGTTTCGACGACACTATCAGCAAAGAAGGGGAAGGGGGCAGTGTATGGATAAGCCCTCCCAAGGTGGGCACAAAACTCTGCTCATACAAGCTCGCATTCGACTGTACAAATAAAATGGTTGAGTATGAGGCACTGATCTTTGGCCTGAAGGTTTTGAAATAATTGGGTGTAGAGAGGATAGCAGTGCACGGGGACCTTGAGCCATTTATAAACCAAGTGAAATGCATATATCAATCCAAAAACCCTGGGCTGAGAGCGTACAGGAACTTGGTTTTGGACCTCTTCGAATAATTCTCAGAGTATAATATATCAACTATCTCGAGGGGGAAAAATAGATTGTCGATGTATTGGCCAACTCGGCCTTGGTTTTGAAAATTCCCATCTTCCCCAACAAAAACTACCAGATCAAAGTCAAGCACAGGCTGACGGTGCCTGATAATATCAAATATTGGTAGGTGTTTGAGGATGACAAACAAGTAGAGAGATTTCTCCAAATGAGTGACGAGTTCACTAACATAAACATTGATGATTAGTGCTACTGTGAAAAAGATGGAAATGTAGATGCACGCAGCAATGACGACCCCTTCCAGAACCAGATATCGGTAAGGGACATAGTACAATTGAAAAATAATATCATCACAAAGGGGCTAGTTCCGTTGGAAAAAAAATTCGATGAAAATGATGTGTCTAGGAATCCCAAGATCACTGCAAATGATGAAGATGTCGAAATTTTCAACATCGGTACTCAGGAGAACCCGAAAATAATCAAATTGTCGAAAACGCTCAGTTTGGAGTTTAGACAAGACTACATCAAGCTCATGAAGGATTTACCCTATGTTTTCGCTTGAAGTCATGACAACTTGAAGGTTTATGACACCAAGGTGATTCAGCATGTCATTCCTCTCAAGGAAGACCAGAGGCCTTTCAAACAAAAGTTGAGATGGATAAATCCCCTATTATTGCCGCTAATCGAAAAGGAGGTAAAGAAATTGTTCGAAGCTAAAATTATCGCTTCTTTGAGGTTTTTGAAATGGGTGGTCAACTTGGTGCTTGTAAGAAAAAAGAGCAGCGAAATAAGATTGTGTGTGGATTTCCGAAACTTGAACAAAGTGTCCCTCAAGGACCACTACCCGCTCCCTAAAATGGACTATATTCTGAAAAAGGTGGTGGGGTCCTAGAAGATGTTCATGCTGGATGGTTTTTCAGGTTACAATCAGATCCTTGTACACCCCAATGACAAGGAAAAGATGACTTTTATGACACCATGGGGGACGTTCATGTATGCCAAGATTCCTTTCGGCTTGATTAACGCTAGAGATACCTTCCATAGTGAAATGGACATAGCATTTGCTGACGAAAAGGACAATTTTATTGTGATCTATATGGATGAAATCACAATATACTCTGACTCTGATGAACAACACCTTGGGCATCTAAAGAAATTTTTCTAGAAATGTAGGAAATTCAGCATATCATTAAATCCAAAAAAGTCACATTTTGGGATGCAATAAGGGAAGTTGTTGGGGCACATCATCTCAAAGGAGGGTATTAAGATAGACCTTAGCAGGGTTGAAGGAATCCTAAAAATTGGCACTCCGCATAGTAAGAAGGAGGTGTAATCCTTCCTTGGAAAGGTAAATTTCTTGAGAAGATTCATCCCAAACCTAGCTAGAATTATAAAACATATCACTTGCATGCTTAGAAAAGGGAATGAGATTAAGTGGAATCTGAAAGCCAAGAAATCATTTGAAGATATCAAGGTAGCATTGACTAAATCTCCCATGTTGGCCTGCCCAGACTTCGCGAAAGACTTCATCTTGTTTTCATTCGCCTCTAAGCATACAATTGTCGGTGTGCTGTTACAAAAGGATGATCAGAATTTTGAGAATCCTACAGCCTATTTCAACAGGAATTTGAGGTATTCTCCACTAAGGTATAACATTATGGAGAAACAAGCATATGCCTTACTAAAATCCCTAAAGGAGTTTAGAACGTAAGTATTACACTCCCATGTTATCTCTTACGTGCCCAACAACCTAGTCAAAGATATCCTGACTCAACTTGACCCTGAGGGAAGGAGAGGTAAGTAGATAGCATCCATGCTAGAATATGACCTCGAAATCAAGCCCACAAAGTTGACCAAGTGTCAGGGCCTTGCATAGTTTATGGTGCAGTTGGACTGCGAAGATTTGGGAATCAATTGCATCGTTGATCTTTCATAGAACCCTCAGGAAGAAACAACTACGCAGGTGTCTCAAAAGTTCGTCGATTCACCATGGTATACAGACATCATCTATGTGTTGAGAAATATGCAAGCCCCTCAAGGTTTAAGTAAGACCAAGGCCATATTCTTGAAGCTCAAAGCTATTAAGTTCTGCATCTTGGATAACTCCCTGTACTAGAAAGATCCTGGAGGAATCTTACTGAGTTGTTTGTTGGAAAATGATGCGAAACAATCTATCGAGGAATTTCACAAAGGCGACTATGGAGGACATCACTACTAGAAAACCACCACGTACAAAATCCTAAGAGAAAGTTACTATTGGCCTACCATATTTGCAGACGTATACAAAGAAGTTTCTAGTTTCCACGAGTGTCATATTTTTGATGGAATAAGAAAGTTCCATCCCCTGCCACTGAAACCGATCTCAGTCGAAGCCCCTTTCATGCAATGGGGTTTAGACTTCATAGGGGAAATCC
Organism: Picea engelmannii; assembly: GCA_009831015.1. Classification (NCBI taxonomy): domain Eukaryota; kingdom Viridiplantae; phylum Streptophyta; class Pinopsida; order Pinales; family Pinaceae; genus Picea; species Picea engelmannii. Next base: position 49,823 of record ML791537.1, read on the forward strand.
ATCCACCATCCTCGACGCAACACAGATGGATACTCATGGCCACAGATTACTTCACGAAATGGATAAAAGCAATTCCAACGAAGCAAACTATTGACGCAGTCATCATTCAATTTCTAGAGACAAACATCCTGTCGAGATTTGGATGCCCTATCAAGATCATAATGGATAACACGACCGCATTCAGGTCCAAGAAGATGGAGATATTTTGTTAGGATTACAATATAACCCTGGGACATTCTACAATGTACTACCCACAGGGAAATGGGTTAGCAGAATATTCAAATAAAAGTTTGACCAGGATCATCAAGAGACTTATGCAAGACAACAAGAAGGCCTGGCATAAAAATCCTATTTACGTTTTATGGGCGGACATGGTCACTACCAAGAAGTCCATCTCGACCTCTCCATTCCAGACCGTGTACGAAGCAGATGCGTTTTTCCCCACCTCACTAGGTTTTCCCATCAGGAAGTTGTTGCAGGAAAAATAAGTCGAGGCAGATGACGCACAGAGGAGGATAAATCAGTTGATTCACACACAAAAAATGAGGGAGTAGGTGTACAATCGATCACAACTCCACCAGGAAAGGATGAATAAAACCTTCGATAAGCGTTCTAAGAAAGAGAATTTTCAGATTGGGGACCTGGTGTTGAAATGGGACACAAGGAATGAAGATAAAGGAAAGCACAAAAAATTTGATCACCTCTAAACGGGTCCATTCAGAATCAGCGCATATCATGGGAACAACACCTATTTTCTAGAAGAGATAAATGGACAATGTGTTGGTTGGGGTCCTGTAAATGGCAGGTTCCTCAAACCCTATCTAGTGAAATAAAGTTCGTTTAAGTCACATGTCATTGTAAATAGTCATTTTATTTTATTTTCAAGATAGGCATTTTCGAGTTAGTGTGTCAGCATAAATTGAAGCCCGAAGTGAAGGCCCTGAGTTTATGTTGATTCTCTTAGAAGTTGTGTCGATAGGTTTTGGTTGCTTTTTTTTTTGTGTGTTTCAGTTTCTGAAATTCGAATAAGGCCCAATGGTCAAGCACCTGGTCTGTTGTTTATTGCTACCTCACTGGGAGGATAGCATCCTCGTTGGAGGATAGGACATGCCCTTGAACCACCTTTCTCCACGCAGAGGGATCTTTTTCGTGGTCGACAGAGTTTCTTTTGTTACATGGATAATGACACCCGCAATCATGACGTGGAAAAAGTCGAAATTGAGTGCAAACACCTGGGCTAGTCTCATATTGAATCCTAGAATTTTCCTGCAAAAGGCCATGCACTCGAACTATTCAAAGAATGCTCTGACCTCCGGATATTCATTGATCAACGCCAAGTTTTGGGGTTCGTGACTAGTTCTTATGCCACTTCACATGCCCTTCCTTATGTTTTGGGAGGTTTCCATGGTGCAATGCATATCTGTCCTATGCGCAGTGGATTTGGCATGGGCCCACGGAAACAATCTTGACCAGCCTGGGCTTGCGAGAAGAACTACAAACATTGCATAAGCTTGACTGGTGAATAGAATGCATGCAGAACATCCATAATTTATAATAGAGTGGGAAGGAGGTGGAATCGTGCCAGGGAACAGTAAATTCATGGAGACTCGATGTTCTTAAGTGAACTAAATATTTTTAGTAGCACATCCAGACGACGAGTACACTTCAGGGCATGTAAATTACAGTTGATAAGGCTTGCAGGGCATACGTGATACGAGCGTCGTGCTTTTTCATTCTTTCATCCCTCATAATGAGTTGATGATGGTAATTGCACTTTTCCTTGCGACTTCTATCTAACAACTTGCCTCAACCCTCAACACATAAAAATTCCTTTCTAATAGGACTCGACTCTTTGGGTACAGACTCGTACTACTTACACATGTTTTTTACTATGAAATCCCTTCCCGACTCCAAGGGCCAACCGACCACCTCCTGAATTCAACCCCTTTTTTGTTCGGTGCCTGACTTTGTATACTTTAATGCATGAGCCCTGGCTTGACTAAGACCGACCCTTACTAAAAAGATAAATGACGGTGCTAACACTCTGTAAATGTGATAGAACCGAACTTACAACTAGGGACATTACAAAATATATGTTGAGAGAAAGATCAATAATGTCCATACTATTATCACTGAAATTTATTCCACAACATTACATGCAAATGGTTATAGGAATAAAACATCTCCATACACCTATTAGTTCACCTGCAGCACCAAAATATCATTTCCAAGGGGAAAAAACTATACAATTGGTCAAAAAATTGACATGCGCTAAAAGACTAAAGGAAGCGTGCATGCCAAAGAAGCTCGTAGAGCACACAATGGGCCATATGCATGACTGTGTATGAGAAAATATGTGCACTCTTGTGAAAGGCACATTTATGGTTCTTGTTTCCCCCTCACCCACTTCTGGAACAAATCCCAACTTTATTTGACCCTCAAATCTGAGTTGAATCCGAATGGGGGGTTGGTCAAAGACCTAAGGGTGCCATAAAGGGCCCCTTGTCAAAACTAAGAACCAGTTGGATATTGCCTCAAAGATATGCTATAAAAGGAGGCCATGGATGCACTAAGAATTTAAGAATCTCATAGTATTGTTATGTTACCTCTATTCTCCTTCAAGAAACCTCTTTTCTTCTTGGATCATTCTAGCAACATCTCAATAAGCTATTCACCTCACCTCTTAAGGGAATAGGCTTGGATTTCTTCACCATTTGCTTTCTAGTTTATCATTGTAAGAAGAGCTCTCAAATAGGGGACTCAAGAGCCCTCCCAAGGAGGAAGAGGGGATCCATAAGTCCTCCTTTCTCTATGATGTTTGCCAACTAATATAGTTATCCATTGGTGGTATAATCATTGCTCATTTGGTTAATTGATTTTGGTTCAAATTTTCTTATGCATTTAGTTTTATTTCCTTAGTTGTTTCTAGCTTAGTTGTTTGTGTATTTCATGTGCTTGGATTGTTTAATTCATACATTAACCTCTGTCTTGTCTAGTAGGACCAACTAGACTTGTAAGTGCCTTTGTTTTTCTCACCCAAGTGACGAAACAAACACAATATATTGGCGACCATATTGGGGATGAGTTATCAATTTCCTCCCTATTTGGGTTGTTTCAGCACTTCTTTTTGACCCACTTGCCTTCCAAGAATCATAAACGGCCTAGACTTACCTGTAAAGAGCTAAGTTTGGAGCTGGACGAGGAGAATTCCTCTTACAAATTCCCACCCGACACGTATCAGAACGTGCGCAGGTATTCCAACCGACAGACGCGCATTCGAGGCATTATGTGCCAAAAGAACTTCATTTCTCTGTGCATTTTGTTCATGCTGCGCCAAAAGGTATTTGGTTCTCTTCACCCACTCTGCTTTTGTCTGAACTATAACCCACGCATCTATCCAGAATTCCAAAATTGTAAGAGTTTTTGTGATGTTTTGAAGGCCCCTAGCCTTCAAAATATTACTTTTATGCAATTTGTAAATGCACCACACTTAGATTCCCTTACCACATGAAGGATTAGTCAAAGCATAGGCACTTAAGGGGTTAAAAAGAACGATATTTATCCTCTTTTTCTTTGATTTTCCATATGGATGGCTTGTTTTGATTGTAAAAGTTAAGTTGGGATTATTTACTATCACATATAAAAACACTTGCATTGGGACCATAAATCAAACTTTAATCATTGAGTATGCTCTTCTCTCGCACCATAGAGAGATCTTGAGAATCAAATAAGTGATTAAGGGAACATTTCATCTCCCTTAAAAAAATCTTTAGGAGAGGACAAATCCCCCCTAGGTATCCTCTTAGTTTATTTTCAAAACATCTTAAATTTGTAAGGGCCCATACATGCTCACATGTTGCAAAAATAGGATAGTTTTTTGAAGTTGTTTTCTTAGTTTACATCACTAGTAGAGTTTAAAGAGAAAAGTAATGGCCCCATACATTCCCACATGCTTGCAATCTAGGATAGTTTGTTCAAATCTTTCTTATAGTAAATCACATTAGGGAGTTTAAAGGATTGTTAAGGACCCATATGTCCACATGCTATTTCTTTAGGGATTTTAAAATTCCGCAAGGTTGTACCAACGACATCTAGTAATATAGGTAATCAAGATTTGTAAGGACCACAGGAAGTCCACATGTTTCAAATTGACACCTAACTTATTAAAATTTGACACATTTGTTCACTTTCTCACACACAAAGCCACTCTTCACTCACATAATTTCATCTCGAATTGTGGAGGTTGAAGTAGGTCTCCTCTAAAGGGATTCTAAAACATCCCACTATTTCTTGAAGAAATTATCCACACCCACTTAATTCAAACGAGATAGGTTCACACCCCCAATCTCTCAAACAACCACATCTAATTTTTTTCTAAATACTTATTAAGCTTTCCTCCACAGGAGGTGGCAAAAGAAATTTTTTAGTCTAGGTAGGATCTCGGGGGTAGGCATCCAAATAACCAGCTCATTATCTGGTTCTCACATCTTCAAACATTAGAACTTGAAAAATAGGGAACTGTAACATCCTCCAAGTCAAGTGTTCCTAACACCATAAGGCAGGGAGATACCCATGAAGGGTTGAAGGTCGAGGTTAGTTGTTTTGTGCATCCCCCCTTGAATCACCCAACTCTTGGAAGGGATCCAACCTGTGACCCATTTCTAAGGCCGAAGATCTAAATGTCGCACTTTGACCGAGGTACCTAGTGACCAATTTTTAGGACATCTACCCAGGTGGAAATTGTGGGATGCAATTGCACCTTGATCGTATTTTGTGTGCCTATTGTGAAATATCGCCAACTCTTTCGGGATATGCACCCTCTATACCTCATTATAACTCATTGTTTCATCCTTCACTAGTTCCTCTTTCAGTGGCTTTAGACCCCACTATTGAGTGCTATTGGAAGGTCCAGTGCTATTTGAGAGGAAGGACGTTACGTATTTTTAAGACAGGAGCATTTGTTTTTTTTCTCCCACACGGAAAAAATACACCTACCCACATGTATGTTTATTTTCAATTGATTTATGTATGATGCTCATTTGATTACATGCGATTGTGAGATATATTTTGAAGGTCCAAATTATACAAGTCTTTTGTTCATTTTCACACATTCACTTTGCTAGTCAGACATCATAGGGGAGCCACAGAATCCCCATCGTTCTAGATGCTTGCAAAATCTCCCTTCTATCCTAGGAGGAGTTCCTAGTCTTCCCAACTCAGCGGCTCAACCCTCTCACACCCTTGTGAGTGCTACTATTTTGGGATAATCTTTACTTGGTTCCACTTTACTTGGGTCCAATTCCCAAAGCCAACCATCCACTAGCTCTCCTTCACAAGGAGGCGGGGGACAAAATGTTTCTCAAGGGAGAGGTACAACCCCACCAACCCCCCTCAAGGGTCAGGTACACAACCTTCTCATGCCATGGCTAGAACTAATCCTCCATTGAAACCCCTTTTGCCATATTTGGCATCCCTCGATATCCCTGATTTGAGTAAAATCACAAATGACCCTATATTGCATGACCCCACATGGCCTAATATGCCTACCAAACTACCTTTAGACATTCCCAAGTTTGAAGGAAAGTTAGGAGAAAATCCCGCCAACCATGTCATGACCTTCCACTTATGGTGCTCTTCAAACAACATCATGGAAAACTCCGTCTGTTTACATTTATTTCAGTGCACATTCACTTGTCCATCAGCCAAATGGTACCTGGACGAAAAATAAGGGTCCCATGTGACTTTTGAGTCCTTAGCCAAAACATTTTTGACCTTCTTTCAACTACCAATTCATCATGACAATGGTCTAGAATTGCTCTTTGAGTGTAAACAATCCTAATCCACACATATCACTGACCATATTCACGAATGGCGTTGATGAGATAGTTTATGCAAAGCTGAAATCACCAAAGAACAATGCCTCGATTGGTTTCATAGATCACTCGTCTCTATCCTTGCCAAAGATATGGCCTACACCTTCCCCCAATCTAAAGAGGAGGCCATCAGCAAGGCTCAATAGTACGACCTCATTTATTCTCAGTCGAGTTACTTATACACAGTAATACCTGACGCACCGAGACCCGTACCATTCATCCAGGACAAACCTGTGATGTCTCATGTGGAAGATGGATTGATTCGTACCACAACACACCATAATCCATACATCCAACCACCACCTATGTACGACACCCCCCAATATCCATTGATGTATGGAGGGCCACCTTATTACCCTCCTCCCCCTTATCAATAGCCATACCCTGTTGGCCCTCCTCCACCCATAAGTGGACCCTTTCCAACACCCATGATGTGCCCATCCTCTTAACCAAGTTCTGGTACCCCCTCTACCTCAGCTTATAACCTGGTAACTAGTGAAAGCGCTACGCCTTCCTATTCACCCTACAGATCATTGCCACAAAATAATCTGTATTTTCCATTTCCTGGTCCTCCACAACCAATTGCTCCTCCATAAGCACAACCACATGATGGTGTTAACTTTGTTCAAACCTCTCCCATTCAGCAATTTCAAAACTTTAAACAATTGAATACGGAAAATACGACCCATCAACTGAATAATGCCAAAAAGAAAGGAAAAAACCGAAACAATAATAAGAAAGGACTAGGGGGAAATAACCCCCAACAAAACCAACCTGTTGGGGGAAACCAAAACCAGGGTAACCAGAACCCCCAAGGGGAAAATAAAAACAAACTCCAATGGAGGAACAACAACAAAAACAACCTCTGAATGAAATTCCCTAACGCTCTTTGCGGTGAGCATGGTCATTATACTCACCAGTTCCCCCAAATTGTCGACTTCAAACAGATGAAATATTCCACGAACACACCTTGTCCTCCAACATCGCTTGCCCCTCAACAGGTCCCACAACAGTGTTTGCAACAACCACCCTTGGCTATGTTTCAAAACCCTATTCCACACTAAGGTGTGATGAATACCCAACAGGAGATGCATCCTACCCCACCCAAGATGGGATAGTATCAAAAACCCTGGAAACCTAGCAGAACGCAATATCCTCCTAACTAGGAAAGAATAAATTCTTCTACAAATATGCAATAGTCAATACATCACACCCCCTGAATCTACTCCCACCACTTCGGAAGAAATTCTATCAACAGTCATCCAACCCTTGATGATTCCATGCCCTAACACTGAACCTGCAATTCATATCCCTCGCATCCCGTTATGACGGAATATCAACAACCCTCATGCTAGAATGGAACACAATTATAGTTTGGTCGATGACTTGGTGCAATCTCCTACAGCCATGTTGGTATTGGAGGTCCTCCAAACATTTCCAACTCAATGGAAATCCTTACTATCATCCTTGGGGAAAGTCTACCCAGCTAATACTAGACTCATCACATTTGATCTAGATTATGGGGAACTTCATCTCCCCGCTTTGGTATCTTTCCAGATACCAGCCAAGATTTGGAACATCATGGTTCATTGATGTATCATTGATGAAGGTGCATCCACATGCATCATGTCCAAAATAATATGGCAGAAACTTGGCTCCCCTGAGCTAATACCATCCACCATCACTTTAAGAGCTTATGATGGACGACCATCCTCTCCTGAAGGGCTCTTTCAAAATGTCCCTGTTGAACTGGGGGGAAAAACCATCCTCGTAGACATCAATAACATCGAGGTCATCGACACGCTGCTCGATTACAACATCTTGTTTAGAAGTAGCTGCATGTATGCTATGAAGGTTGTGGCCTCTTCTGTGTTTCAAACGATGATGTTCCCCCACAACGGGAAGATCATCAGCATTGACCAAGTTTCACATTACGAGCCTAATCACTCCTCCAACATCAATAACATGTTACCTCTTGTATGCACTAGTTCTGATGCATATCCACTCATGGATATGGGCCCCGGAATTTTCAAGGACCCATATTTGCTAGGGGCATACCATGGAGCACCACCTCTCATACACCTTTCATCACAAGTGTTTTTCATATCTTCTAATGGAACTGGAACTGGAGATACCATTCCTCCCACTAAGGCTTATCCACCCCTCGATGTCCCATCAGTTGAAGAACTTCTACCTTGGGAATTATTTGAGCATCCTACAACACCACTTATCCTCGATTTCACCCTTCCCCAAGGGAAAATCTTAGTTTGGGAAACCATCCCTTAAGCCATTACTCAAATCCCCTTCTTCTACCCCCCATCGGGAGTACAAAATGTTTAGGTAGTCGCAATTCTTACCCTTCCCAACATAGTGCTCGCCATTCTAGTATGGTATCTACACCTACCTGCAATGGTTCCTCAACCATCCCTCCCTCCCCAAATAGAAGGAATCTTGATGCAAATTCCAGTACTAACTCCGAGCACACCACCCTCGCCCCCAATTTCCAGCACCTCCTCTACGACTGGGGGAATACCAAAGAATAAAGATCCCACCACTCCACTTCAGCCCTTAGTTCAACCACCTTGCACACTTTGCAAGAGAGAGGGACACCCCATTAATCAATGTCCTTCTCTCCCCAAATTACGCAATCTGATTAGACTCCCTCGAGCAACCACATCACTCATCAATTCACCAAGCCCACCTAGTACTACCACATCATCCTCTACTACAGGAAGTAAAGGGTTGCAAACCAAACTCATGCGTGTCATCTATGCAGAGTAAGGCCACTATACTCATCATTTCCCCGCTCTACCTTAGTTCCAACAAACGCTAACGGAAGTACGCCAAAAATTTCATCCATACCCTTCTCCACCCACGTCATCAGGTACCCACGTCACCGACATCCATTATTCCATGACCTCAGTCAAAAAATGGATGAGGTTCTCTTTCTCTCTTTGTGAATCACTTGATCATTACATGTACCAATGCCCTTCAATCATTGAATATAGGTGTCTCCAAATGACCCTTATTTAAAATCCTCCAATCACCTCACTTCCTACAATGCAAGTGATTCCCCCTATTCCTTCTCCATATATGTTTCACATCACCTCCCCTAAACCTGAGTCACTTCCCACCCCTCCATGGTTCATGGATAGACTATCTGAGGATTTTCCCCCAAATCCTCCCAATTCTCTGGTTCATTTCCCTCGGGAAATCTTACCCCCGACTATAGTTTACAACCCACAGTGTCTAGACATTTGTTATATGACAAGCACACCATCGCACCATAGTTGAGGTACCCCCTCTACATATTCATCACCATAAGACACTCACACGGTGACAATCACTGTTGTTACTTCCCCGAATCCCCTATATTCTTTCATTTTCCACTGCGATGAAGATATCCTGGAGGAACTAACTATCCTCGATTGCCCATGGAATGCGCTCCATCACACAACGCTTTTTCTTTCACAGGAAGCCTTCAACCCTCCTATCCAAGCCTCCATATGCATAATTGAAACTAACGATTTTATTCCATCATGGCATATACACTAGTTCAACAACCCTATCCCTGCCCCCAATGCTTTTGAATAAGGAAACATGGACAACATTTCCCCCACTGTCAAAATCGACATTTCCATCAAACCAAGAATCATAGAGGAAATCACCATGTGTGCCACATGCTCCCCTGAGGAACTCACAACTTACAAAGCTCTCTTTCAGGAATACCGGGATATTTTTGCTTGGTCATATACAAAGATGCCCGACCTCGATCCTTCTATCGTCGAACATCGCATTGACACATGGCCGGATGTTGTCCCAGTACGTCAAAAGAAACGACCACTTCATCCATCCAAATCCACAGATATCAAATCTGAAATTGACAAACTACGCATTGCAGGGTTCATATACCCCATCGCAAACACATCATGGGTCTCCAACCCCGTCCCCGTTAACAAAAAATAGGGCACTATTCATGTCTGCATTGACTTTCGCAATATCAATCATGCTTGTCCCAAAGACAACTTCCCCACAACTTTCATCAACCAAATTATCGATGATTGTGCAGGCCATGAGGCCCTGTCCTTCATGGATGGGTTATCGAGCTACAATCAAACCCAAATCCATCCAGCAGATCAGTATAAAACCACCTTTACTACCATGTGGAGTACTTTTGTGTATGGTGTCATGCCTTTTGGTCTCAAGAACGCAGGTGCTACATTCCAACGGGCCATGACTTATTTTTCCATGATCTCTCTCGGATCATTCTTTCTTACTTGGATGACCTTACTTCTCGATCCAACAAATGAACTCAGTATCTAGACGACTTACGAATCGTCTTTTAACGATGTCTTCAGTATAACATCCACTAGAACCCCCTCAAGTGTGTATTTTGTGTCACTTTCGGATGCCTCCTGGGGTTCATCATCTCCCAACACGGCATCACTATGGAGCCCCTCAAGGTCCAAGCTATCATAGAAATCCCACCACCTAGGAATGTGTGCCAACTGCAGAGCCTACATAGAAAACAAATTTTTTACGATGCTTTGTCCCTGATTATGCCACTCGTGCACATGGTTTCCTTCGCTTATTACGTCATGATATCCCATTTTGATGGGATGAACATGCCCAAACCACTTTTGATAATTTCAAAGCGACGCTACCTAATCCCCCTTTGATCATTCCTCCTGACGATGATCATGATTATGTCCTCTACTTTTCGGCCTCAGCCATCTCAGTAGCAAGAGTTCTCGTTCAAATAGGGGATGATAGTCGTGAGCATGTTATTTACTACATCAATAAAAATCTTTCAAGACCACCCCTGAAATATAATCATGAGGAGAAACCCATCCTCGTAGTCCAAAAACTGTGTCATTATATCTTGCTTTGCACTAGCAAAGTCGTGGTAGTTTCCAACCCCATGCAATACTTTCTTAGTCACCAATAAATTAATGGAAAATTTTCTCGATGGATCGTCATCCTCCAGGAATACGACCTAGATTTTTCAACTCCAAAAATCAATAACTCACTTGTCCTCATCAAAATCATCATGGCGTTTCCCTCAGACACTACAAGTTCACTCATCCATAAGGATTTTCCCGATGAACACCTCTTCTACATCCCCTCATATGACCTCTAGTATGGCGACCTTCTTGTCTACCTTCGGACACAGAAGTTTGGGTCTCATCTCTCTTGAGACCACCATCGGCACATTCGCCACCAAGCCCCTCGATACCTCCTCATCGATGACATTTTGTACTGACGAGGGGTCGACACCATACTCCGTCGATGTTTGACCATCGACAAAGAAGAGAGATTCTTGAATGATTTCCATACCGGCGCTTGCAGTGGCCACCTCTCAGGGATGTCCACTGCCCAACAAATCATTCAATCCAGATACTTCTGGCCCACATTGTTTCGTGACTGCATCCACACTATCAAGCGATGTGACAAATGCCAGCTTTATGCAAAAAAAACATGAGCACCACCCGCTCTTCTACATCTAGTCATCACTATCAAACCCTTCTGCAAATGGGGCATAGACTTCATGACTTGCAATCCTCCATCTATAAATGGACACAAGCACATCGTCGTGGCAGTATATTACTTTACCAAGTGGGACGAAGCCATGCCTACCTTCAACAATACCGCTAACACAACAACACATTTTTTCTTCAACCACGTCATTACCCATTTTAGAGTTCCACTATAGTTATCCTCTGATCACGGTAAACACTTTGAGAATGATATCTTCATTGAACTCTCCTCAATTTTAGTCTTCTCCCACGATTTTTCCTCCCCATACTATTCTCAATCTAGCAAACAAGTCGAGGTTGTTAACAAAGTCCTCAAAACCATGTTGCGACGCACTGTAAAAAAACATAAGATCAGTTAGCATCATATCTTTTTTTCAACATTATGGGCTTATCGCATGGAAATCAAAACTACCACCGGTTTTACACCATTTCATATCATCCATGGGATTGAGTCCACCCTCCCAATCAAGTGCTAAATTCCCACGTTGTGCAATTCCATCAAGCTATTACCTGACATTGCTCCAATGGAGCATCACTTGCTTGTTGGTTGTGGAGCCTGATTATCTTCCTGATTCAGAGGTCTTTTACTTTCAGTCGTGTTTATACCCCATGAAGTATTTACACCCCATAAGTATGTACACTCTTCCACGTGGGGGACTGTAGAGGGGGGGTAAATCTGGACTGTTCATTATAAGGTCACAGATCTAATGATAGAGATTATGTTAGGGTTTTTTTCCCTAGAAGGCAACCCTCTTTTATGAGGGAAATGTATTATGGCTATGGTTGATGGAAAATATTGTATTCTAAGATAGGATACTGTGAGAGAAAGAAGAAGAAGTTACAACAGGTTTGTTGTAGGTTGTATCCCTTCATATGTTGGATAATAATAAAGGAAGGACCTGGCAATTTCTCTGGTGGACGTAGCCCACACTGGGTGAACCACATAAATATGTGTCTCTATTGTATTGTGTATCTTCTATGTTTTGTTTCCGCATTTGTTTTATTTTATTTCTCCACGGTCCTATTTTTCTAACAACTGGTATCAAAGTGAAAGGTAACTCGCAAGAAAAGACAGTTCCTGGTTCGAGTGGGAGCAATGTCGGAAGATGGAAAGTTTAGGGTCGAGAAATTTAATGGCCAAAACCACCAGTTATGGAAGATGCAGATGGAAGACTATTTATATCAGAAGGATCTATTCCTACCATTGGGCGGAATAGCAAAGAAGTCGGCGGCTACGAAGGACGAAGAATGGGACATTCTTGACATAAAGGCTCAAGGAATGATACGAATGAGCCTGACAACATCGGTGGCTTTCAATATTTCCAAAGAAAATACAACGAATGGTTTGATGGACGCATTGACCAAATTGTATGAAAAACCCTCGACGTCCAATAAGGTATTTCTAATGAAGAGATTATTTAATATGAATATGTCAGAAGGTGGGTCTGTTGCAGATCATTTAAATGATTTTAATAAGGTTACTAATCAACTAAGTTCTATGAAAGTGGACTTTGATGATGAGGTTAGGGCTCTTCTAATCTTGTGCTCATTTCCAGCAAGCTAGAACAGCTTGGTCATGGCTGTAAGTAACTCTTTCTCTGGTTCAAATAATTTAAAATTTGATGATGTTGTTGGTGTTATCCTTAGTGAGGAAATGCGATGGAAAAGCAGAGGTGAGACATCAGGAAATGTGTTGAACATGGAGAACAGGGGAAGACCAAAGGATAGAGGAAAGGGTTTCGGGAACCGTGGGAATTCTAGGAAGGGCATATCCAAATCAATACTTGGAAAGATAGAGTGCTGGAATTGTGGGAAGAAAGGACATATGAAAAAAGACTGTAGAGCTCCAAAGAAACAAAGAGATGGACAGCAGGAGAGAAATCAAGAAGCAAATGTAACAGGTGATGTGTTACAAGATGCTTTGATTCTTTCTGTAGATAATATTTTTAAGTCTTGGGTAGTAGATTCAGGGGCTTCATTTCATGCCACACCACATACGAAACATTTTCTAGATTATTTTCAAAGTGATTTTGGACAAGTTCATTTGGGTGATGATGCACCATGCAAAATTGTTGGAATGGGAAAGGTAAAAATAAAGCAACTCAATGGAAACCAGTGGTTGTTGAAAGAGGTAAGACATGTTCCAGATTTAAGGAAAAATCTAATTTCAATAGGGCAGTTGGCAATTGAAGGTTGTATATCCATATTTATAGATAAGATGTGGAAGGTCATCAAAGGATCATTGGTGATAGTGAATAGAGAGAAGGTAGGTACATTGTATTTATGTACTAGTAATACTAACTCTTCTATCTCTTTAGCTTCTACAGGAGTGGATACAGCATTGTGGCATCATAGGCTTGGACACATGAGTGAGAAGGGGATGTAGATACTTCACAAAATAAATTTTTACCAGATCTTAAACAAATTGATTTGGACTTCTGTGAGCATTGTGTTTATGGAAAACAAAAGAGAGTTAGATTTCTCAGAGTCGGAAAAGAAAAGAAGAGTGAAAGGTTAGAGTTTGTGCATAAATATGTATTGGGACTAGCTCAGGTATCATCTATTGGTGGCTCTCATTATTATATTACTTTTATTGATGATGCAACTAGAAAAACTTGGGTTTATTGCATTTGACAAAAATCTGATGTTTTTGATACTTTTAAGAAATGGAAATCTTTGGTTGAGAATTGGACAGGAAAAAAGTTGAAGTGTCTCAGATCAGATAATGGATGTGAATATTGCAGCAAGGAGTTTGATGATTACTGTTCATACCATGGGATTCATAGAGAGAAGACAGTTCCAAGAATACCATAAGAAAATGTTGTGTCAGAAAGGTTGAACAGGACAATCATGGAGCGTGCAAGGAGTATGAGATTGCATGTTGGTTTGCCCTTATAATTTTGGGTAGATGTTGTAGATATTGTTGTTTACTTAATAAACAGAGGACCTTCAAGCTCTTTGGATGGTAGAATTCCAGAGGAGGAATGGACATGAAAAAAGGTAAACTATTCTTTTTTGAAAACTTTTGGTTGTGAAGCATTTGTCCATATTGATAAAGAAAATAGAACAAAGCTTGAGGCGAAATCCAAGAAGTGTACCTTTATTGGATATGGTGTGAATAATTTTGGTTATCGCTTATGGGATTATGAAAATAACAAAATCATTAGGAGTAGAGATGTCATATTCAATGAGAAGGTCATGTACAAAGATCAGTTGCAGGGAAAGAAACAAGAATACACAGTGCTTGATGAGATCACTGAAAAAGAAATTCTAAAGGAACCAGAAAATCAAAATGTACAACAACGGGACTAGTAGGTACCTCAAACACCTGCAAGTGTTGTTAGAAAATATATCAAGTTAAGTATACCCCCTGAAAGATACTCTCCTTCATTGTATTATTTATTGTTGACTGATTCTGGTGAACCAAAATGTTATGAAGAGGCAATGAAGGTAGACACCAAAAGGAAGTGGGAGCAATGCATGCAAGAGGAAATGGATTCCTTGGTAAATAACCATACTTGGGACTTCGTTTAGTTGCCTACAAGAAAAAGAGAATTGTAGAATAAATGGGTTTACAAGTTGAAGGAAGAAGATGGAGGAGAAAAGCGGTACAAGGCTAGACTTGTTGTAAAGGGGCTTGCACAAAAGAAAGGTATAGATTTTGATGAAATATGTTCTCATGTTGTTAAAATGACTTCAATTAGAACTATTTTAAGTCTTGTGGTAGTAGAAGATTCTCATCTTGAACAGTTAGATGTAAAAACAACTTTTCTCCATGGGGATTTGGAGGAAGAGATTTATATGCAGCAGCCACAAGGGTATGAGGTCAAA
>ML791537.1:65949-76218 GCA_009831015.1 Picea engelmannii
ATCCACCTTGGAAGATGGACATTTGAAGTTGGAAAAGATACACATTAGCTAGAATCCTGCAGACATGTTAACAAAGGGAGTAACCAGGGAGAAACTGAGTTCCTGCTCAGTTTCAATTGGTCTTCAAGAATGAATATGAAGATAAGAAATTTTCCAGGTCCAAGAAGGTTTAGAGTCCATCATATACAACAGCGGTGGAGTTGTTGAGGTCAGTCTCCAAGTGGGAGATTGTTGGTTGTGGAGCATGTTTATCTTCCTAATTCATAGGTCTTTTACTTTCAGCCATGTTTATACCCCATGAAGTATTTACACCCCATAAGTATGTACACTCTTCCACGTAGGGGAGTGCAGAGGGGGGTACCCCCTCTACGGGGTCCGAGGGGTTCTATCCCCTCGGCTGGGGGCTCTAGGGGCAAGCAGGCCCCTAGCGGGGGTTCGGGGGTGAAGCCCCCGAAGGAAAATTTGCCTTGTGAATGTATATTGTAATTTCATTGTAAATCTAGACAGTTCATTATAACGTCATAGATCTAATGATAGAGATTATGTTAGGGTTTTTTTCCCTAGAAGGAAACCATCTTTTATGAGGGAAATGTATTGCAGCTATGGCTGATGGAAAATATTGTATTCTGAGATAGGAGACTTTGAGAGAAAGAAGAGGAAGTTACAGTGGGTTTGTTGTAGGTTGTATCCCTTCATATGTTGGATAATAATAAAGGAAGGACCTGGAAATTTCTCTGGTGGACGTAGCCCACACTGGGTGAACCACATAAATCTGTGTCTCTATTGTATTGTGTATCTTCTATGTTTTGTTTCTGCATTTGTTTTATTTTATTGCTCCACGGTCTTGTTTTTATAACATTGCTAAACTTAGAGTCACTGGATGAAGATCGTCGGTCTTCCTTACAGAACAATGAGGTAGCTAAGAAACGGTCAAAGGCCACCTTTGACCGCCATGTCACCCTTCACTCATTTAATGAAGGAGATCTCATCCTAGCCTACGATATCACTCATGATACTCTCGGTCATGGGAAATTCGAGTCATTATGGCATGGACCCTACATCGTCCAACACTACCTCACTAAAGGCACATACATCCTAGTCTCACCAGAAGGCTATCCTCTCAAAGAACCTGTCAATGGGTTGTACCTAAAGAAATTTTACACTTGAGCATAGTCATTCTACACTAGGATTTTTCTTCGTACACATTTGTAGAGTTTTTAGTCTTCTTTTGTTCCCTCCATGCCTCATGTCTAATCTACCATCTCTGTTATTGAGAGATGCATCCTCCATTGGCCTACCACATCATTTATGTTGACGGAGCTAGCCGATGGAAACATAATCTTGCTTCTGCCGCTTGGGCCCTCTACACCCCCTCACATGAACTTCTCCACTCCAGCAGCATATGTTTGGGCTCAACAACCAACAACCAAGCAGAATATGCAGCCATCATTGGCGTCCTCATTGAGGCCATTCACCACCACATTCGTCACCTTAGCGTCTTATTAGATTCCCAACTTGTCACCCTATAGCTCAACAACATATATCATGTCTGTGATCCTTCCCTCTTTCGTAAATACCTGTAAGTTAGACTCTTATCTGGACATTTTGATTCAATTACATTTACACATATTCCATGACAATTTAATCAAACAATAGATAACATGGCTAACCTAATTTTAGATTGACATTGATCACATTAATACATCACAAAGAGTCGAAAAATGTATATCCATATATATATATATATATATATATTGATCAATGTGTCATAAATTCTTACAAAATAGTACAACATGTACATCGTCCATAGGCAAGTGAGCCCCCTCATCCCTATAGGTACAAAATAGGTGTCACACTACCCTATACAAAATGGGCTTGCAGGCCTATATAAATACAAAAATATACAATATATCACTCATGGTGCCCCCAGAGTTCCACCACTAGGTCCTCTATCTTCAGGAGGTGCCCCACCACCTGGGGTCCCTCTAGGTCTAGTGGGAAGTCTCCCAGTCATTGTTTCCCTCGCTGTAGCTTCTTTGTGGATTAGGGTTTGTAACTCTGTCGGAAGACCCACACACTACTCCAGGAATATCTCATCCTAAATGTGGGACCACATGCCCTCTGGCACACCTTGCGGTACCACTTCCAATCGACATCAAAAATCCTCTAAATCCCCGTCGGCCTCTACCCGAGGAGCATGCGATGGCCCTACACTTGGATCATCAAATATGTGCTTTCTACCGGCTCTCGCCTCATCTGCTAGCCTCGTCCCTCTGGCTTCCCTCTCCCACTTGCGAAAGGCTCACTAGTCCTTGGCGAACTGGCTTGCCCACCACCTCCACCTCTCGGCCTCGCAGCCCCACATCTGCAAAAACATAACCAAAGATAGAGTCAGCATCCATATACATATAAACATATTCTACACTATCAAAATCATAAAACATAAGTACACCACCATACCTCTCTGGTCCCAATCCTCTCTAGGAGGAAGCACCATATTCGGGTCATGTTGGAAGTCCATCCCACCATATGGAAACTATAGTATAATATGTGGCATATGGCGCCACACACGTGCCAATGTGGTCGTAAATTAGTGGCCACCCTCCCTGCCTCCATGATGCACCAAAATCGATGTCCATCACATCAATCGTGGCTATCGCGCCCCTGCAGCCGAAAACAACACTCTAGGGCACAACATGGCCACCCTCTCCAAAAACCATGCCACCAAGATGGATCCGAACGAAAAATCACCGGAGTTGGTTTTCTGACAACGGTAAACCTACCCCATCATCTTGAAATGCAGCATCAAACCCCAGGTGAAAAAATCTCCATCCAATATTCTCTATATAATCCTTAGATGGCCACCACTGATCTATTGAGTCTCTAAGGATCCATAGATCCCCACAATCATAGTTGTGATTCACTGATGCAAGAGCACATTCATCGCCTCGATACGAATGACTGAACCTGACACAATGTTCGGCCCTAAAAAACAACTATGTGCCAATTCTACCAAGTGTACATCCCCTGGCAACATGGGATCAACAAGAAAGGCCATTCCCCGAAAAGGGATCCCCATCAATAAATAGACATCCTCCAAAACCAAGAATGTCAACTGCTACCCCCACACAATGAAGCACTGCAAATCAGGGCTCCACATCGAAATCAGTTACTGAAATAGGTACTCCTACGACCGTATCAGTGGGCAGTCGAAGAACATATCCCACAAGCTGCCACGAGTCTTCAAATGCCCGACTCCTCTCTCACCACCTCCCTGAGGCGCTTCCAGTCCCACTCTCTCTATTGGACTGGCATGTTGAAGTGATCACCTACATTCACACACAAAACACTTGATCAACAATCATCATTTGTTACAAAAATATTTAAAAAATACAAGTTTTTTCAAAACCCCTCAGCTTCGACTCAAGTGTGTGGTTGTCACCCCCACAGGTGCACACATATGCGTGCCTATTCTTCACACAATTGTGCATCAACACGCAACTGTTGGAGACAAATATGCTCATCATTGCACATTTGTTACACCCATAGATGCACATTCATGCACACTTTGTTTCTTCACAGTTGCACAACTGTTTGAGAAATAGTTGTGCATAGTGTGACGTTGTAAATTGAACAGGCACGCATCAAATGTGCACTTGTTTTTCCCACCCACGCACCCCCATGCATAGTTGTATTCAGCATAGTTTCACATTATGCACGAGAGAGGGAAATATACCTGCGCATATTAGCGTCGGTATCCTTCCTTCTCCCATGCATTGGTGGGCCCAACCCTACAAAAACCCCTAGTACGACCATCCGTACGACCCTACCTAGAAAATAGAACCTATCTACTATGCAAGAAGATGAGACCACTAACCCAGCTTTCACAAATCCTAGATCATTCATCTTGAACTCCTGTAACCTCCAAATATCCTCTAAATCCTCTCATCAACTCACTATGGAAGCAGGTACAAATGAGGTGGCATTGTGGGCCCCACAACCATATATAGTCCCTTTTTCAAAACTTCCACACTCCATTACAGGAGCTCAGAGTCTCTATTTTCCAATCTGTTTTCAGCCATGGGATCAGGGTCCCACCACCTACATAGTCACATTCCCTAGGTCACCATCCACACTCTACCCTAGGGGAGCATTTTTTTTCTCACATCACGTCCAGGTACGCATGCTCATGTTCAAAATTATCAAATAATTGTTTTATGTTCTTTATCTTCAGATATTGTTCACGTCGGGTATTCGGTTTTAATGTGTGCAGGTACTTGGTCATCACAAACCCACGCATCCCTTTTAGTTATGATCGACACTGGCATGTAATCATTCCCTCTGAATATCAATTGCATCTCCTAGTCACACCCTCCGACATTCTCCTTTAGCATCCCTACATCTAGCTCTGCAGTGATGTCACCTCCACTACAATTTGGTATTGTCACCCGGTAGCACTCTCCCCCACGTGAGTTGTCCCATTTATAGTCCCCCTTGGCACTCTGATACTCATGATGTGTTCACCCCCAATGGGATGGGAGTCCTAATAGTCTTATGCATTTCCGAGAATCAACCACACAATCCTTCTCCTCATTTTTCTAGCTTTCCCAATGGACTCCCAGGTTATCTCATCACGGTTCTATTTTGACTGCACCTCCACGGTATCATTAGCCATCCATTTCATCCATAATCAGTTTTCCCATATGCAAATTTCCTTCCATTCATTTACCTCATACATAAAATCACCAATGGGGCACCCACCCTCCACCCAATATTCATGCAAATTGCGCCCTCACTGGTCAAGCCATCTTGCACTGGGGCACCCATTTCTATATCTGTACACTAATCCCAAATTATTCTTTTTTTTTTTTTTGGTAAATGTAAAAAGCCTTTGTTTCCATCATTAAATTAGCTTTTTGTTGTCACCCTTGATGAACTTCTTTTTTGGACAAAGAAACCCATGTCTCCCTTGGTTGGGGCATTCACTATCCTCTACTCATATTGACATTGTCCATAAACCCCAAGTATCCCACATTCCATGTACCCGTGATCTATGAGTTTGTCCACTTTGTCATGCCTCTAGCACAATTTAACCACATGTCTAGTTGTCCCCCTAACGCTCGATACAGTTTCATGATTGTTGCCAATAATCCTTCAAACATACCCCCAACCAATGGAAGTCTTGAGTCTTACCACATCTTGAATTCATTCATGTTCCTTATCAGTTCATGATCTTATCTAGTGGATTTCATGAAGCCCTTTGCTTCTTGGAGTCATGTCTCCCTGGCTATCGACATCAACACAATTTCCAGAAGGACGACAATATCTTGACTCTCATTACATTTACAATGAGGAGTCTCGGATGACACAGAGGGAACCATCATTTCTATCTGATATCATTGACCCCCCTAACATTTGACTTCAACAAAATCTCATGTTACGGTGGGTCTTACTGTGAAACTATTGCAGTTTTTTTATACTAGCCGAAGACATATGAATTTATTAGGCCATCAATGCCTATAGGTCATCAACACTTCCTACAGGTGTCCTTGCACCTTTTCAAAGTATGTGACCATCATAATTGTCATCTGTCATTATCAAACTGCCTCGGAGGGAACTATAGTTATCTACATCAACATACAATTTCAGTTATTGTCTTCAATTTTTGAGCTACATGACATGAGCATGGGGCATGCCCACCTCGTTTGTATACAGATTTTGTTTCACTGCCTAGAGATAGGTTTGGGTCCCACAGTTTCCCCTCTCCCTCCGACGGGATCTCTCTTGCAGTTATTATCAACACTCTTCATTACAATGATACTCTCAGTAGAAGAAACATTGATGTATTTCAGCTATACGTATGTGCCTAACCTCACACACCAGGGGGCATCTATTATCACTGGAATTTCATCCACAACATTGCATGAACATGGTTACAGGAATACAATATCTCCAAACACCTATTAGTTCACCTGTAGCACCAAAAACATATTTCCAAGGGGAAAAAACTATACAACTGGTCAAAAAATTGACATGTGATAAAACACTAAAGGAAGCACACACACACTGTCTGGGCCAAAGAGAATCCCGTAGAGTGCACAATGTACCATATGCATGACAGTTTACGATAAAATCTATGCACTCCTATGAACGATGCATTTATGGTTCTTGTCGGCCCCTCACCCACTTCTGGACCAACTCCCAACTTGATTTTACCCTCAAATCTGAGTTGAATCCGAATGGGGGGCTGGTCAAAGACCTAAGGGTGCCATAAAGGGCCCCTTGTCCACACTAAGAACCGGTTGGATATTGCCTCAAATACATGCTATAAAAGGAGGCCATGGGTGCACTAAGAATTTAATAATCTCATAGTATTGTTATGTTTCCTCTATTCTCTTTCAAGAAACCCCTTTTCTTCTTGGAACATTCTAGCAACATCTCAATAAGCTATTCACCTCACCTCTTGAGGGAATAGGCTTGGATTTCTTCACCATTTTCTTTCTAGTTTATCATTGTAAGAAGATCTCTCAAATAGGGGACTCAAGAGCCCCCCCAAGGAGGAAGAGGGGATCCATAAGTCCTCCTTTATCTATAGTGTTTTCCAACTAATATAGTTATCCATTGGTGGCATAATCATTGGTCATTTGGTTGATTGATTTTGGTCCAAAGTTTCTTATGCATTTTGGTTTTATTTCCTTAGTTATTTTCTTAGTTGTTTCTAGCTTAGTTGTTTGTTTATTTCATGTGCTTGGATTGTTTAATTCATACACTAACCTTTGTCTTGTCTATCAGGACCAAATAGACTTTTAAGTGCCTTTGTTTTTCTCACCCAAGTGACGAAACGAACACAACACATATGACAAAAAACCACCAACCAACAAGCTAGAAATATATCCAACTTTCCAACTCACTGACTAACTAACCAAATATGTTTCTATTATCATTGCTTCCTTTTATAGAATTTTCCCTCTAGTGCTCAATCACTTTTAATTATTCTCCACTTTCTCACCTAACAACTAATCCCACATGGTTCTATCCCCTGCATGCATTCCATGTTGCCTCTTTAGAATCATGGCAATCTCAACTACCTTTCCCAATCATCTTCTTGATGCTCCACAATCCCTCATGCTTTCTATAATAACCATCTAGGAAGATTTCATAAAGATTATTTTATTGATTCTAACATGCATGGATTATCTTCTTGATTTATGGTATGCATTACAAAACTCGGACTGACATGCATTGGCAGAACTCAAACAGGTGCGCAATAAAACAATTTGATATGGCACGTGCCTCTTGTTACCCCTCGCGCAGTTGCTTCAACATGCAAAATTGGAATGAGTGTGCACAACTTCATTTGTGTGCATGCATGATATTTACCCAAAACTTTGGGTGCCAACAATCCCCCACCACTATTAATTTCCTCATCCTCAATCCAACTACCTCAAGGAATAACTGTTGGGATAATTGAATAAGAGAAATTCATTATTGACATACCAAAGAATCAAACCAAATTGTGGTTGTAGTCAGTTTTGAGTAAGAGCAAATCATCTTTCTAGGCTGTAGTTGCAACCTGACACAGGTCTTGGAATGATTTGATTAGACCCTAAGGTAAGTGATGGATTTGGACTTCATTTGGCTAGACAGCTAAGTTCTTTCCCTTCGATGGTGTATGTGGTGATGAATGAGGGATATATTTAAAGCATATCATCCAGACACTAGCCCCTGAACTGAACAAAGCGATATTTCCAGAACTTTTTCCAGTTACTCGTGTACCTACAAGGAGTAGATCCTGAGGAAGAGCTCCATTGAGAGAGAGAGAGAGAGAGAATCATCCTATGCTTGTCCTTTATTTTCTGGCAACACAACATGGAAGACAAGGACCTCCTATACTAGTGGAGTGGAGAGGCTGCAACCTTGGGCTATCTACTTCAGCAAAGGTGATTATCCATGGTGATAGAAAAAACATCTTCGGGCCTAGAGAGATGGTGGAATACCACAACTTTGAAGAATATTTCAAGGAACTGTGTTGGCTTTGGTTGTATCTTTCTATATAATAAGAGGGTGGGACCTATTTCTAACAGTTGATGATGAAGTGTCAATCTTCGTGAAAAATGAGCTATGGGTTGTCGAGTTTCCTAGTTGAACTAGGGATTTCATGTCCTGAAATGTCTATGAAGTTGGACCAATAAATGGGACTTGAATCAAGATATGGTAATACCAGTGGAAACTGGAAAGATAATAGTGAGCGTGGATAAAATGAGCATGTGGGAAATGAGTAGTTGCGAGAGAAAATGGGACAAGGACAATTTCTCCAACAAATGCATGGGTATAAATGGAGATATATAAAGTGAAAACCAGTCAGAGGTGTTATATACAATGAGACAAAGAACTAGATGATGGGATTGATCGGAGAATAAGTATAGAGTCCCAATAAATCCCCACATATGAAGAGATAGCGGTTTAGATCTATCGTACTAGTCATGTACCTTTTGGAATGTGGTGTCATCTCTACTTATGTGCCAAGGATATGCATGATATGTCTAAATTGGATTTGTTGACCCTTTAATGTGATGTAGCAACAAGTAGTTCATCTTAGTCCTATGTGAACCCTCTTCCAGAGCCAGTAATTTGGACGTAGACCATAACTTCAACCTAAATTGGAAATATTGGAAATCTACAAAGTTTTCAATATATCTAATTCACATGTGTGACTGGAGTGTACATTACATTTCTGAAAAGGAAAATTATGCCAACTATGTACTCTTCTACCTATTATACATCCTATGTTATTCCTACTCTACATAACTGCAAGGATAAGAAAGGGATCTAAGTGACGAGTGACCCCTTCGGGTCGTAGTACATCTTAAACATGATATCATTAATAATTCCCTTGAGCGTATGTCCCTATAATGTATCCATCTTGGCGGCACCAACTTATCTGATGTAGACCAAGCGGAAAAGACCCAACAACGCACTTGTTTTCATATAAAAAGACCAAAGATCCAGGCTGGAGTATTTTCTAGTGGATGTTGTGATCATGTTGTTATCACCATAGAAATTATACATGAAATTCGAGCTTCAAATTTAGCGATGTAGAGACATGGCACGATTTGGAGGTCTAGGCCATATGTGGTAGAATACGGACAAATATATTGGATGCACGAGAGATAGTACTCAGTGTACCATCGATCTTGAAGCAGCTTGGATCAATGGCTAAGGCACATATCAGAGAATGAAGAAGTGTGGAAGATAACTATTTGAAGGCAAGTCAGGGAAAACTACCGTGGTTTCATTCATGGATGTGTGGTTTCCTCACAGGTACATCGGGGCACAAAGAGGTATGCCTAAAACCATTCTCCCAAAAGCCTTAATGTCACATGTTCTAATACGTCAAATCAACAATTCGTGTGGGGGAGCGTGAAAGGCTGGTCAAATAACCTCACTTTACGTTCGTACAATTCCAGGTGAACACTATCAGATAACTAAATCAAAGGCTCACCATTCGAAATAGATTGGTAAAGTGTGACAAACCAATGTACCTGCAAGTAATACTGTTAGTAATTCATGATTAGAACTCAATGACTACCAATATTCAAAATATGGGTGGCGTTATTTTGTTCCGGGCAATCATCATCTCATTCATAAGTAGAGTAATCCCAAATTGAACCGACTTCCAGATTTATGTAGAGTTAAGGAAAACCAAAATCGTGTTCTCTGTAAAATTGGAAGACATGGACAAGGCCAATCAAACAATATCTAGTGAAATAGGGTTTTGAACTAACATGGCAAGTTTATCGACAAGTAAGGAAGAAAGGTTCATTGCATAGATTTTAGCAACCAAATTCCATACTGACCCTGCAACAGAACCAGAATCGGGGGTCAGATTAACTAATCATCAATGGACACATGGACAAACTCTACAAGAGAGCAATGAAGAATAAACAGAGAAAACGATAGAAGACAGAAATCAAAGCTAAGGCGGTTGAGAGCATTGGGGAAAATCAACTAGCCTAGTTGAGCACTCTAAAGGAGGAAATCTCCAAGATGGAATGACTTCTCAAGTAGAATTGAGTATGTTCCAGCAAATTTTGGACATATGGTGTTCAAAGGAAAAAGCCCTAGATATGTCAAACTTGTTCGTAACGATCCCTTTAAAGTAGGAGAATTGTCGTTATACATTACTCATTTTTGTAACTGACCTCTATTTTTACAATTATGGGGAAGTTTAATCGTTTTGAATTCCACAAGTAACTCCTATATATATAT
>ML791537.1:76295-142768 GCA_009831015.1 Picea engelmannii
TATTTATGAAAATATTCTAATTGGTTGTGATATGAGTTATGTATTCTTTCATAGTGTGTCTTTCATGTGTCTTTAAAATTCCATTTGAAAGTTCCTCTTTTAAATTGGAGAGTTAAAAGTCTAGAATTCGTCTCATGATGCTCTAGACTTAGAAATTTAAATTCATGTGATTTCTCTTCTCAACTATTTCATAATTCATTTTAATATGATCTGAAGCAATTATGTGTTTTCCTTTTTCCTCTTTTTCCATGAAAATTTCAATTTGAAAACTCAGACTCATTCCCTCACTTAGCCTTTCTTCTATAAATAATTTATAATGACCTACTATTGCATTATTTATTTCTGACTCCATAGCCCAAATGTTACCCCCCACTTCTTCAACAACTTCATAATACCCCCCAAAACAAACCAAATCTAGCCAACGATTTCAAAAGAAACATCAAGTGACACAAGAGATCCCTTTCTAAGTTGAGCAGGCTAGTGCCTCAGCTCTAAAGCTGGTTGAAACAGTTATCTCTATCGTTTGTCTATTCAACCAGACAAAATTTAAAGATTTCTAAAATTCTGGCGTCGTTGTCGGGGAGAAAATTGAAATTTTTTCCCTGGAAAAGAACCACATGATTGAGTTCTAAGGTCTGAGAGCGGAAAACACTTAGACACATATTGGTTGTATTCCTTCTCTGGTGACTCCACATATCAAAAAATCAGTTTGAAGGTGATTCCACTGGTAGAAGAATCCAAAAATTCAAATCTTCAATGGCGACTCCACTCTCAATGCAGAATCCAGATCCCAAAACGTTATTGGCGACTCCACTCAAATTTCAAATGTAGTTCAGAGAATTCACTGGAAGATGATACCCCTTGGCAGAGGTATCAAAAATAATTATGGAAGAAAACAAGTGCTTAAAATGGGATTTTTTCCAAGTCATTTCACTATTTGTTATATGCTGCCTTTAGTCCTTTCTTGAAAATGCCAGACAAGTTTTTCTTTACCTGTTGCATGCAAATGATGATCATGGCAATCTATAAATTATATATCCTACTCTTAAAGTTACACAAATATCTCCTCATTTTATCACTGGCCTTGATAAAAATATTCCATCTAAGCCATGTGATAACCATAACCAAGTTGATGAGCCCCATGAATCCAAGACTGGTATTTCACCTCCTATACTTGATCCAACTTCCTCCAAGATTCATCATAGATACAGACCCTTGAAGCTACCTCAATTCATTCATGATTTTCCTCCTGAGTACTATAAGTACCTACCTGTGTTTGATGGGGAACCTGATATCATATCAGTTGAAAAACACATCCAAGGGTTTGAGCATTTTATAGATTTGTTTGATATTGACCTTGATGATGTTTATATGAGGGCCTTCTTTCAATCCTTGAAAGGAGACACCAAAGAATGGTTTAAAAATTTTCAACCAGAGACAATTAGCTCATGGGAGGAATTGAAAGATGTCTTTTTAAGGTTTTGGGGAAAGAAGAAATCTTTGGATATACAATTTAGAGAGTTATATGCCTTAAAAAAGCAGAGCAATTAAACTATTTCTATATTCAGTAGAAGGTTTTCCAGTATCTATCACAATTTGTCCAAAGCAATTCAACCCACTGAAGTTGCTTCCATGCTCCATTATGCAACTACTCTCCATCCAGATTCATCTTTCCTCTTGATGGAAAGAAGACCTAAGTCCTTACAAAAAATGTTTAATGATGCTCAGGACATTCAACACAACATCCAAGCATGTAAATAGATCCAAAATGAGGGGTTGAATGCTCAAGAACATGATAGTGAATATGAACATAAAATAGTTGATTGGGATCTTGATCATAGAATTGACAATATCATAGCTCCTCTTGAAGTTTCCAATGCCAATGATTCTGCAAAAAATTATACTCCACCTATTGAAAGGGGGGGTGTTGATCCATCTCATGATAAGCAAAGGGATAATTGTTTTATGTATTCATTTGTAGGCAGTCAAGAAGATGATTTTACAAATCGGTTTGTTGAAGAATGGGTCGATGTTCCCAATTTGTTCTTGTTAGATCACATCACATATGTGGTTGATTTTCATGTATATTACAAATATGAGGATGATTGTGATGTTGAAGACGTTCTTTTTTAGTAGCACAGTGAGATAAATCAACCTACGTATCACAGTTACAAAGAGAAAAGTGTTGGATCAGATGAAGAGAATTATCTACCTTTATGATTTGTTGCATATAAATTGTTGAAAGAAAATTATGAGATCATTATTGAGACAAATGAATTTGTTCTTATGCAAAATCATACTAAACCAATGAAACAAATTGACAAGATATTGCAGCACTCTTCTCAGGTGTTTGATGTCCCTATTACTTGTTGTGTAGAAGATCTTGTAAGTTCAAAAGTGCAACCATTGGTCGAAGATAAAGCCAAAAAAGAGCATGTTCAGAAATCCAAAGATATTGAAAAATGTGCCTATGACAATAGTGAAGAAATTGAAGAAAGTTTGAAATCATGTAAAAGGACCTTGCCATTGTGTTTTTCCTCTTTCGAATTGTTAAAAAAAAATGTTTATAATGTATCAAGTCAGAAATCCTCCAGGCATGATAAGAGAAGTAAACTTGCAAGTGGAGATTATCTTCCATTATGGTTTTCTTCTTTTGAATGGTTGAAATGAAATCATGATGTAACAGAAGAAACAGGGAATTTTGACTGCATTCACAGTAGCACTTCTTCACATGAGGAAATTGTTATCAGTAAGGAAGACCAACAATGCCCACATGCAATAAATGATCATGTAGCTGATTACTTGAAAGGATATTCCAATTCGGAGTTACAACCTGTGCTTAACCACCAGATCAAAGAAGAAGTTGGTCAAGAAATTGTTGTTAAAAGTCATTTTCCTTATCCTGATACTAATGTAGATGTTCAACAATATTTCCAACAAGACAAGGTATTTCAAAGTTGTCTTTCTTCCCTTGAAAATTGGATAGCGATACTATTTCTAAGTAGCCTAGACATGGATAAATATTTTGAAACTGCATCTATGGAGACTCCAAGAAGCGGAAAACCACTTGTGAAGGAAGCTTGCTCTTCTGTCTTAACCCCTAAAGAGGAAACATTCACTCTTATGATTCATGATCCCAAGACATATTATATGGAGAAGGTTTACAATCAGAATCTAAAAATAATAGTGGATTGCAACGAACCAATGTCTATATCAAATATGAGTCTTTTTACACCAGATGATGTTCTCTAGCCATGGTTGCCTTATGACTCAAAAAATCCTTACTACCAAACTTCTCAACAGATCTGTCAGTTTCAACAAGTTAAATCACATGAAAGTGAAAATACAGTGAAAGAAGTGAAACGTGATAGTTGTTTTGTGCATGTTTTAGAAGATCCATTTGTGGCCCTATTAGAGGAAGTGAATAGTCCAGGTGTTTTTAATTTTTTAGGAATCAGATTTATGGATAAAATTTTGAACAAATTATCAGCAAAAAAGATTTGGAGCAAGCAAGTGGAAAGAAAACGAATAGTGGATAGAATGTCATCATGGTTGCATTGGAATTATGATATCACTTGATTGACAATCCTTTTTAGCAGTTAGGGTAGGTAGGAGTGTGTGAATAATCTTGTTGGTCAAGCATTGCTTTACATTTTTAGCATAATGTACAATTCGATCCTAGCAGTATATTTTCAGTATCCAGTTGAGAACATCCTGGTTTTAAAATTTTGACGTTCAGTCTCCAAGATGTAATTGGATACATGCGCATGTTTTTTAAAGTGGCCCAACGAAGAAGGCACTGGGTCTGCAATTATTTTCTACCTCACAAGGAGGATAACGTCCCCATTTGGAGCCTATGGTATCAACATAACAATTATACATGAAAGTCGAGCTTCAGATTTATCGATGTAGAGACATGGTGCGATTTGGAGGTCTAGTTCATATGTGGCGGCATGCGTTCAAATATAGCAGAGGCACGAGAGGTAGGACTCGATGGACCGTCGATCTTGAAGCAGCCCAGATCAATGGCTAAGGCACATATCAAAGAACGAAGCAGTGCGGAAGATAACTATTCGAAGGCGGGTTGGGGAAAACTATCGCGGTTTCATCCATGGATGTGTGACGCCTTCATAGGTACATTGGGGAGAAAAGTGGTCTGCCTAAATTTTTTTTCCCAAAATCCTCGATGTCACATGTTCTAATACGTCAAATCAACAATTCGTGTGGAGGATGGTGACAGGATGGTCAAATCACCTCACTTCACGTCCGTGCAATGCCAGGTGAATGTCGTCAGATAACTAACTCAAAGGCTCATCATTCGAAATAGATTGATAAAGAGTGACAAACCAATGTACCTGGAAGTAATCATGTCAGTAATTCATGATTAGAACTCGATGACTACCGATCTTCAAAATATGGGTGGCGTTATTCTATTCTGGGCAATCATCATCTCATTTATAAGTAGAGTAATCCCAAACTTCACCGACTTCCAGATTTCTGTAGAGTTAAGGAAAACAAAAATCATGTTCTCTGTAAAATTGGAAGACATAGACAAATCCAATCAAACAATATCCAGTGAAATAGGGTTTTCAACTAACATGGCAAGTTTATCGACGAGTAAGGAAGAAAGGTTGATTGCACATATTTTAGCAACTAAATTCCATACTGACCCTACGACAGAACCAGAATCAGGGGTCATATTAAATTCTCTTATAAGGGACCTAATCATCAACAGACACATGGTCAAACTCTACAAGCGAGCAATGAAGAAGAAATGGAGCAAATGACAGAAGACAAAAATTAGAGCTGAGGCAGTTGAGAGCGTTGGGAAAATCAACTAGCCTAGTTGAGCACTCTAAAGGAGGAAATCTCCAATATGGAATGACTTCTCAGGTAGAATTGAGTATGTTCCAGCAAATTTTGGACATATGGCGTTCAAAGGAAAAATCCCTAGATATGTCAGACCTGTTCGTAATGATCCCTTTAAAGTAGGAGAATTGTTGTTATACATTACTCCTTTTTGTAACTGACCTCTATTTTTAGAATTATGGGGAAGTTTAATTGTTTTGAATTCCATAAGTAACTCCTCTATATATTTATCATCCCGAGGATATAGAAGGCATGAAAGGAGGAGGGGACCTACCCTCGTTGTAGGTAGACTTTGTAAAATCATGGAGCTAAACTAAATATATAATGCAGAAGCAATTTTTTGAATTGTTTATGAAAAGATTCTAATTGGTTGTGATATGAGTTATGTCTTCTTTCATATTGTGTGTTTTCTGTGTCTTTAAAATTCCATTTGCAAGTTCCTCTTTTAAATTGGAGAGTTAAAAGTCTGGAATTCGTCTGATGATGCTCTAGACTTAGCAATTTAAATTCATGTGATTTCTCTTCTCAACTATTTTAGAATTCATTTTAATATTCTCTGAAGCAGTTATGTGTTTTCCTTTTTCCTCTTTCACCATGCAAATTTCAATTTGAAAACTCAGACTCATTGCCTCACTTAGCCTTTCTCCTCTAGATAATTTCTATTGACCTGCTACTGCATTATTTATTTCTGACTCCATAGCCCAAATGTTACCCCCCACTTCTTCAACAACTTCATAATACCCCCCAAAACAAACCAAATCTAGCCAACGATTTCCAAAGAAACATCAAGTGACATGAGAGAGCCCTCTCTGAGTTCAGCAGGCTAGAGCCTCAGCTCTAAAGCTGGTTGAAACAGTTACCTATGTCATTTGTCTATTCAACCAGACAAAATTTACAGAGTGCTAACACATTCCATGATTTCTGTATTTTATTTTTGACTAGTTGGTTGAATCTTTCCATCATACAATCCTCCTCTATCTCCATGAATTCATATAATCATTGTTGAAGGGGTTGTTCATATGTCATCTAAGTTGCTAGAGAAATGCAAGGGCTGAGAACAACAAATTCTACCAGCATGACTACTTCTTTACCGTAGACCAATATGAATGGTGTGCACTTCATCAACCTCTTGCAAGTTTTTCGATATGCCCATAATACTGTGGGGATCCTTTAGTCCCATTCGTCATGTTGCACATTACAAAATTTGGTTAAATCATGTTTTCAAATTTTATTAAAGATTCAACCATACCATCTTCTTGAGGATGATAGGGAGTGCTCTTTTAGTGATGGATCATGAAATCCTAAGTGAGTTGTTGAATATTCTTGTTCAGAAAATGTGAGCCCTAGTCACTCATTAACACCTTTGGATAGTCGAATTGGGTAATCACATTGTCAAAAATGAAACACATTGTCATTTTTGTTGTGCAATCCTTAACCAGTGCGGCTTCAGTTCATCTCATCAGATATTCAGTGGCAATAATAATATAGCATGCACCCGTCCAGTGCGTAGGAGGATTGATCAAGCCCACAAAATCAATTGCCCATTCTTCAAATGGTTCCAATGCTATGACTGAAAACAAAGGGAACTTATCTCTTCGCAAGGATTTCCAAGTTTTTGAACTTCTCCTAGCACAGTGGACGAGGAATATACATGAACATGAAAGAGCTTAGACTAGTTAGAAAAAACTAAAATCAACATAGTGACTAGTTTCTCTTTTAGAGTTTCTAAGGCTTCCTGGCATTCTTGTGTCCAAATGTATTTAGTATATTTTCACAATGATTTCTCCAAGGGGGAAATAATTTTCGCATAACCATGAATGAATCATTGGTAATATCCTATATGGCCCAATGTGGCGCACAACTTGTCGACTGAGGTGGGGGCTATCATATCCAATATGGAAGAAATTTTAGCCTGGTCAACCAATAGTCCATCCTTGCATACTACATTCCCCAACACCTCCCAAATGGCATGCAAAATATGCACTTCTTTAAATTTAGTGAGATCTAGAGTTGGCAGCATCAATCCAACATCAATCGAAGTTCTTTCACGTGCTCTTTTAGAAAGTTTAATATTGTACAGGAATTCAAATAATCTTTAATAAACTTGTGTATAAACTCCTTGATGGTTGTGACCACAATCCTGGAAAACACTATCGGTGCATTCTTCAATCCAAATGGCATCACCGTATAAGAAAAAGAACCCCACTTTATCACAAAGGTGGTTTTGGATTGATCCTATTTTGTGATCCTAACCTGATGATACCTTGAAAATACATATGTAAATGATTAGCCTTTATGTACTCCAAAATTCTCCAACATCCCATCAGTGAAAAGGGTAGGGAAAGGATCGTGCACAAATTATGCATTGAGGCTTCTCGGATCTGCATATATTTGAATATCATTGATTTTCTTAGGTTTCACAACCATGGGACTAATCCAATCTTAATCCTCCATAGGTACAATGATTCCAGCATCCAGCATCCAATCCAACTCTTTGTGCACCTTTTCCTTATATTTTGGATTTAATCGATAATGCCTCCTCTTGACTGATTTAGCATCCCATTTGAGCTGAATTTTCGTATCCCCCAATGATCATGCAATTCCCTTCATTTATAAGAAGCTACATGGGAATAGGTCCTCATATTCCTTGAGTAGGTCAAACACTTGAGTAACAGTCTTATTATCCCAATAGTCTCCAACGATGGCCATTTTGGGTGCTTCCTTAGTGCCAATATTATGTTTCTTTTCTTAATCAGGCCACCATATCCTGGCACCATCCTCTCTGACGCTTTCCCCTCAACTACACAATCACCTTCTGATTCATTGATCTATGTTCATCATGGCTCATCATCATCAACATTATCAATGCCAACCTTCCAACAATGTACCACCTCTTTCAGTTTCTCCATTGGCTGATGATATCAAGATACTACCTTTAGTGTGGCGTCTTTTGGCTAACAGTGAAATATAGAGTTCTTAATATAAAAGAGTGCCTCTATTTGATTTAGATCTTCTACTATGAAGTAGAATGTTGAGAAAAACTATGAGCTTACATGAATCCACTCTACCATTTTTCTCCTAAGCTCCTTTTGAATATACCATATCCTAGGAACCATATCCACAGTATGAACAAACCGATGCAATCATTGGGTGATAGAAATATTCTTATAAGACCAGTGTCGTTTACAAAAATAAATGTGTTCTTGGGAATCTTCGGTGCCCTTGTATCGATTGGCCAATTTGAATTCATAGATGGGTTGTAACTTGAATTTTATCAACTCGGTCACATGTTCCTAGTCCTAGATATTTGTGTGATGTGTTTCCCACCATCACACAAGTGTCCCCCATACCACAACATCCATGGCCTAAACCCTTCATTCTCCTGGAACAGTCTTTTCCATATGCACTAGGAATGCCTCTATCGTCCCTATTCCATCAAATTGTTGGGCATCGCATAAATCAAATCTGATCCAGTGCACTGCTTTGGTTATCCTTGCATATATTTGAGTAGAGACCTCATTAAAATTATTTTTACACCTTCCCATGGCATCTTCCAAATCAGTATCATAGGACTTCACGCTCTGCCAACTTAGCTCTCCATCCATAGTTGGATTGATATAATATTCCATGCACCCAGTGATATTATATATGTTCTCGGTGACATATCTCCATGCATCCTCGTCCACTATCTCATTACATATATCCCCTTCATTAGGATCTATAGGTGTGATCATGTGCAGGGCATCAGTTTCAAAAGACATCCGCCTCTTCTTAAAATTAAAGACCATATTTTTTGAAGGCCCAATCAATGCCAAGTAATGTAGGGTAGGGGTTAAATCATCCATAATCTGTATAAATTCAAAATCAACCTTCATATTCACCCCTTATATGTCCACCTCAACTTTATCCAATCGACCTATGGGCTAGATCCTATACTAATTTTCCAACCACAGTTGGATGGGGGACTAGACCAAACTTGGTTTACCCATCAACTCCCAGGACTTCTTTGGTAGGATGTTCATGTTGGAACCTAGATCCAACATGATCCCATCCATTTCATAACTACTGAGTTCAATTGTCATCTTGAACTCTCTTTAGGTGCACATTGTCTTGTTGACCTAACACACATCTCTTTCCGGCAGGGGGGATGATATAGCTCTACTGGTCTCTCGTTCCCCAATGCAGGTTACTAACATCTTCATCAACTTTCTTGTAGCATCAGGATCATTTAACAATCTCAAATACCAACGCAAGAAGTTACGTACTTTATATTTAGTTTATATCTCGCGAACCAAGTCATGGAGTGCTTCTTTGCACTCCATGAATTTCAACTGCTCATGCACATGTTCCTCAATCACTCTATTTTCAATGCACCACATCTCTTATTGTTTATGCGCTTCTTCCAATGACCTTAGTGTCATGCACTGTATTTCTTCATGCACACAAGCTTCCTCCAACGACCTCTGTGCCACGTGCTATAATTATTCACGAGATTGAGCCTCTTCTAGTGACCTTTGTGTCACTCATTGGACTTCTTCGTGAATCGATGCCTCCTCAAGCGACCTTTATGTCACAGGATGCATTTATTCTCATGATCGTTCTTCTTTTATTTCCCTTTGTACATCACATAGAAACCATTTATGTTGAGTAACATCAAACTTATGAGGGGAATGTGTTTCCTTCCTTATGTTCCCCTCCAACCTTTTCCCTGAGATTTCACCATGCTTGAATTCCATTCATGTCTTTTCTTCTCTTAGGGCTATCACTGGTACATAAACCACCTCATCCTTCTTCTTATTTCTACATAGGTTTGCATACACCATGTTGCAATGTGCCTTCTTTTATTTCCAATTCTTCAATAAGTCAGGACAATCCTTTATGACATGCTCAGGGATTTAACAATACCCATAGAGAGTGCACAGTTTGGTACAGAACCTTGACACATGACCAATATCTCCATAGTTAAAGAAAGTGGGGGATCTACCTCCCCCTCTTCCATAACCTCATCTCTGACTGCATCCATATTTGCCTCCACCTCTCTCCACACCACCACAATTACCACCCTTCTATTCTTCTTGCACCCAAAAATACATCGTGGGTATGGTCTTGCATCAATTTGAGTGATTGAAAGTTGTTGAAATCATGTCCCATGGACTCACAAAGTTCATAGAATAGAGTATGATAAGTCTTTTGATATTTCTCCAATGTTGGGAAATGGGGAGGTACATGGCCCCAATGTCTACAAATTTCATACCATTCAATTTGTGGCCAGAATGGGAATGGAATTGGCACTCCCATCGCCGCATAATTACCAATTATAGGGCACTAATCTATGTGATTCCCTTAAAACCTACACATGGTACACCATACGTGCTCGCGCATGAATTTTTCCTTTTCCATATCTTGTAATTGCATCATCAGGTTAGTCAGCTAGGACTAGACCTATGTCAACCCTATCAATGTCTCTCCTTGTGTAACACACCTGAACCCTAAGTACCTTTTTAAGGGGTGGGCCATCAAATTTTCACTTTTATTAGTCACCTTGAATCCCTGTAACTAGGGTCTCACCATATTCGGTTCGACGAGGGTTATCCAACGACTATAAATGTGTCTATATATGTGTTCTGGATTTCAAGTTATGGCCCTTCAAAGTTCTTTAAGCCTTTGTTAACTAGATTCTCTTACATCCATGCGGTACCCACGTGGCTCCCTGTCACCCGACACTACACATCATCATAGTATACAAAGACTCTCCCAACCTGAAGTTGACATTTTTCTAGCTTTTATAGGCCTACTAGGTTAATTAACCATTAGCACAACGAAATCCCACTCATTACCAGATCACCAAGGGAACTTAAACTCATTAATATTAATTAGCGCCTAATTCTTCAGACTTCGGTGAAATTCCTCCTCATGTGCTTATAAACCCAAATCTCCTGAATGTCGGAGTCCCGAAGAGGGACCCCTTTCATTTAATTAATTTCATTTAAATTGTCCCAACAGCCTGCAAGAGCGGGAAAGTAAATTTGAGATTTTGGCCCATTTTGACTTATCCAGTACACCCCTTAAAACCTTTGGAGTTTTGAATTCTCAGACTCTCTAAGGGTCCACACTTACACGTGACGACGTGTTAAATGCAGAGGCAGAGATAGTTGGGTCTGGGCCTTCGATCGATTAACCCCGGCGTTCCAACATCCCAAAATTTCCCGAAGTCCCAAACTCCTAGTGCCTTGTGTATTCCACCAGCTATTATTCCAAGAGATCATGTGCCAGGGGGATTGACACACTACAAATGGTAGAGATGACATGTGGCCCCATCAATGCATGACACATGTCACATTCCAGTTGGATTATAAGAACTGTAAAAAGAACAAATCAAGGTGATGCATGGCATGTCGAACATGAGTTCAAGTCACCCTACGTGATGTTAGCATGCCACGTCACTCTAGAAGAACAACCTCTAGGAGCCTCTATCCTCTCCTTCATGCAAAATCGCTTGGATCTCTAAAGTCCAAACTCCCACCAGAAACCCTCCAATACACTTTTTATCCCACAGTCGAGATAGGTACATGTACATCCATATATCCATGGCCTTCATCAGTTTCTGACTTCATCATTCAGGGCTTTAGCTGCTCATTTCCATTTTTACTATCAGAGAGGTCAACACTAGATTTACCACGATCTACATCCAATGGTTAGGAGTGATCCCGAAGCACCCTCAGATTGATGGTCCTCGTTGCTTTGTAACTTCGACATTCAAGAGTTTCTCCCATCTAAAAATCTCTTTCTCTCAAAGTGGTCAATGTTGAGATGACCATGACGTACATCCAATGGTCAAGGGAAGATCATGAATATCCTCATATCTACAGCTTGTGTTACTTTATGACTATGAATGGTATCAGGGTTTGATGGTGGGAAAGGTCCCAAGGTCACATTCAAGCAAACCACTAGATGTCGTTCAACCTCATCAGTAAATGTTCTGGTGGGTTAACCTCGGATGGTTTTGAAGGTTGTAAAGTCATAACATCCCGGAGCTCTGGACTCTCGGAGTTTTGAAGCCAAAATATCTTAGCTCCTTTCGAACCTAGCAAAGGGTTTAAGGGTCCTGGTCATGTGGATTCCCTGGAAAGTCTCGGATATGTATGCTCAACTCTTAGCCATGATTTTCTTAGGGTAGTGGAAATGAGCCCTCAGTCATACAAAAAAGTGATTTGAAGGAGGTTCCCTCCCTCCACGGAGCTCAAATTTAGTAACCTGCAAAGGTAAATTCGAGGGGTCGATAGGACTAAGGTGTTCCAACGAAGTTTTCCTCGACTCTTACATTACATAATCAACCCTTGGGAAGGTTCCCTTAAGGATTTTCCAACCAACATAGAAATTGTAAAATTATTCTTAAATTCGTTTGAAGAACCATGTCTAATAGTTCTCATGTTGCTAAGAAGAGGAAAACAGAAACCATTCAAATACAGGGGTTCACAGAAAACAATGATAATTTCTAATAATTAATCAAACAATGAAAATTTAATCATACACACAAACATCCAACTACTCATTTCAGTTCTAGTACACATGATAAGAAATACTTATCAAGAAACTAGATAGTGAAGCGACTATTGAGAGGGGTGAGCATTTCCACCCAACCATAGGAAAAACAACTCATCGATAGATTTACTGTTGGACACCTCCTATCTAGATCATGATGCTCAGAGAGAGACTCTTCCTTCTTATTCAACGAAATTCAGGGACAGAGGCCACTCTCCTCCTCTCATAGGAACTTGGTAAGACGGTTTTCTCTGCGCCAAGAAAGGGGGCCTGCAACGAGTACTTCCTCAATCACTCATATTCTCTACAACCCCATTTATTAGCTTGGAATGAAAACACTATCAGCAACTTCTTGCACCCACATAAAGTGTGTTTTTCAGTTCTCTTCAAAACCAGAGAGATGCACATGCTCTCCTCTTTTTCGAAAAAATGGCCGCTTAACTCATCTCATTTGTATCCCCTCTTATGCCCATGAATTCACTTCTTTTCTTTCCTTCCTCGACAAGATTGTGGGGGTATGAATCCCCATTTTGTGGTTAGGTAATGAATTATTTCAGATGGGTACTCTGCCAATCTCCTCATTGACTCTTGAGGAGGACTTCCCAACTACTAGGATGACTGGTAATTTATTTATGGGTCAGAGGATTGTTCTGTGTCTTAATAATTTAAATCTAGTAAGGTATTGGTCTAGTGGGGGTCATATCAACCATTGTAGGTTCCCCTCACCATCTCTCTCATGCATCATGATCTACCTTGGAAAACCCCTTCAGAAGTCATGCAACGCTATCCATTTTATTTAATAACAGAAATACATACATTACCTTTTATAACAAAAAGGTTCATCAATTCCAACATCCACACATATTCAGTCTTCCCATAGTATTTTGGCAAGTTATAGTTATATTTACAAGCTAGATGAAATAGGGGTATTACACCTTGTCCTAGTATAGCCACCAATTACATTGCAATCACTACTATTTCTTCCTGCGTCGTCACCTTATGTTCGATGAGAGGGACTCGATTATGGGGAGGTAACCCTGTAATGAACCATTCTCTATGTTCCATGTCCTGGATCTAGAATGACAACCTATATAATAACATTTTGAACCATTGGTCATAAATCCACATGGTTTCTCCTTGCTTCTACTTAATATCATTGATATTTGTAATGCATTGAGATTCTGACTTAGTTTTCTAAAATTCCTTAAGCATATCTCTCTTTATCTCAGTCAAGGACCTCGCTTTTATTGTTGGCACAGTGGCCTTATACTTCATGCAACACATCAAGGCTTTATCCCTGAATGTGGTTTTCAGTTGTGCAATATTCGTTGCCTCATATGTGATCCTATTCATATACCATATCGATTCACATGTGAACCAGTGCTACTCTACATCATCTCTACCTATTCCATAGAACATAGGTGACCTTGGGGTACTATCTTGATTCTCCATATTCAATACCAAAAGTTTTCCTCCTACTTGACTATTTGGTGTCAGAGATCACAATACACATACTCTTACTATAAAAGTAGCGTTGACTTTGACTTCTTTCTCACTCGTCAGTTCTCTTGTTTCTTCTCTTACTCTTTCTCCTACTCTAATCACCTCATTACTTTTTGTTCTTTCTTATTGATTACAAATGTGCAAAGGGGGTAGTTCAAAGGGGGTAAATCCATCTTCTTCTAAAATTTCTTATGACATGACCCAAAGAGTTTCCTACCTACAGTCGCTCAAGGCTATCCATTATCACCAATTCTTCTCCCCCACTATTAGGGGATCCTCCATCTTCCTCTCCTTCTCCTACAACTCTACTCTACTCTTCATCTTCCTCCAAAGTTGTGGAACTCTGCAATAGCCAAGGGGTCTAGACTTCATCTTTCGAACCCCTCACTATAAAGAGAACACCTTCTAGTGGAGGTTTTTGAAGAGGTTTTTAGTGTAAAGTTTTTTTGTAATATCCTAAAAAAACCCTCCTCTACAACCTCCTCTATTAGCTTAAAAGATTTTACAATAGGTTTTAGATAATTGTTATGAGGAAATTCTCTCTATGGATAGGGGAAAACGAAATAAGACAGAACAACACCCAGAAATCAACTCTAATCTCAAGTATGCTATATAAATCAAAATGCTAACAAGAGAATTCTATAAGCCTACCTTGTCTGGACGTCCGAAGAAGACCATTGTTGAGCACACAAACCAAAGCTTTATACCTACAACTTGTCCTCAACAACTAAGATACGCAAGCATGTGGAAATGATATATAATGTTAGCATATAAACTATCATAATCCATTAACATACATAACAAATACACCCATGGAATGTGATACAAAAGTTTGTGATATATAATTGGACGAGAAAAGAGTATTTCTATTAATGTAATCAACAGAAGTACATAGGTGACAAAATTTTGTAACGACACATATCGGAATCAAGAAAATAAATCCCTCTATTTGGGCCTTCACCACTTTGATCCTCCACAAAGGCAAGTTCACAAGTAGTAGGATTCAATGAGGTTCTCCATCTCAATATAGGAAGAGATTGGGGGATGAACACAAGAAGTTCAAACTTTCAAGGATAAAAGGATGCAGACTCAATATGAGGTGAAATTTCTCCAGAGTGTATTTGCTCTTAGTGATGAATTGTCTTCGAGGCTTTTATATGGCTCAATGTATAGCCTCAAAATGGAATTGAAGGGGCGAGTTTGATTGTTTCCAGTATGTGTAAGGTCAAGGATCATGGATCTCGTGACATGGCATAGAAACCCGACATATTTTTTAATTTTTGAGCACAAAACCCGATGTACGCGGGTTCTAATGGAACAACCTACATATAAGTGAGTTGTTTAACTGTGGCTCATGTATATGGACAAAAATATGTATTTTGGGCATTAGAGTGAGAAAAAAGGGGAAATTAAGTCTACAGAGTGAAATGGAAAGCCATCAAAGCAATATGCATGGAGTGAGGAAAATTTTTCTATAACAATAACTAAAAATATTTGGGTAGGTGGATGTTGTAGTAGAGGTTTGTTTTTTCGGTGTGTTTCTTGTCAAACCGCACTAGTGAAGTATTACAAAACATGCATCAGTATGTTAATATAATACAACGTATCGGTATAGTGATATAAAAATAAATCCACATACCTTAATATAATTAAAAATTCCAAGATGTGTTTAAAATTAGTGTGCACCGGATCCTCCTTTTTCATTGTATGCAGAGCATCGATGTTCTTATAATTACTACACGCAGGTTATGTGTTCTTCTCTTATGATGCACCAGTGCGCTTTAGGATTTTTCTACCCCAGTGAGATCAAGTTATAGTTAGCACCAATGTGATTTAGGATTAGTATATCTCAGTTGAATTAAGTTATAGTTATCCCCAAAGAAGTCATGTTATCTGGAGACCATGTGAGTTCAATATATAATGCACCCCGGTACTTTTGTAATTAGTACGTATCGATATGTTGACGACACTATTTTTAGTATGTACCGGTGCATATAATATAGTAAAGGAAACGGTGCATATAATATAGTAAATATATCGGTGCATAAATAATATTTGCATGCTTGGTGTGTATAATAAACATAACCCACTGATGCAAAAAAAATTAGCGCACCAGTTAATATTTCAAACATGAGCATTGTTCAATTTTAAAGCAATAAATATTATTGTACATTATATCATTTATGGAATGATGCATTTTCTCAATAGTATGTACCAATGCTTTATTATAATTAATATGTATCGGTGCGTATGACTCCTCAAAACGCACCGATGGCTATATTATGGCACACATTGTCTAGTGAGTTCAAAAGAATACAATGCACTGATATGTATATATTTTAATTCATTACTTTTTACAAATTTTCAATTAATTGTTTCAAAAATAGATACTTTTTTATAATAATATTGTTTTATATTTATGTTATTTCACTTTGATATAATGATTTCATTAATTCATTATCCAAACAATTACAAAAAAAATTGTATCAATGTAAATCATCCACATATTATTTATTCAAGAATGCAACATTTTACAACATTCGACAATGCAATGAAATAAGAAACTCAATTTATTATATATGAATAAGAGACCCATTGTCATATTGGTCTACTACACTAATCAAATTGCAACCAATTTGTAATTTTTACACTTATTGGTAACATGTCTTCATGCAATTGAGACAATATGTTGAGTACATTATACAAAATCCTTGATTTTTAGAGACAAATATTTCAAAACATACAACTTGCAGCAACATGCAATTATATTGATTTCCATTCATTAGTTGAATTGTTGACATTGCTCGAGTTGCATGTGCGCTTCATTTCTTCATCATTTGTAGGTGATATTGTACTTTGGTTTTTAAACATAATTTTTTCTTGATGATCGACTTCTTTTTTATTCCTTCCCCTTCATCTTCCCTCTACAAACATAGAAATAAAGTGTAATAAGTATATATACATTTATATATATAGTAGAATATACATGATTGTGTAAATCAAAAAACATACCTTAGCTCCAAGTATTCCATAAGCAATACACATTCTTTCAAATCCATGATTTATGAATTTCTCAAAATCTCCTCTGATGTATGCATTCCATACTTTGTTTCCTACATGTTTAATACAACATGGAAAAGCATAGTTGATATAATCAATATAAAGTTTTCTTGTTTTTTCATTAATTATAAAACAAGGAAAGTTAAAAAACATAGCTACTTACAAATTGTTAAATTAAAATTGCATTCTTCAACATATACTCACAACCCATACTTAGCCCAATTTTTATCAATTCAAGGGTTTTCTCCTCTTTGTATGTTATCACCTAGTAGAAGACATCCATGGACAAGTGTAAATTAATTATTTAAATATAAACATCACAATAAAAATGAAATCTTAAGAAATACCGACAATGTAAATACTCACGAAGCTTGCAATAAACTATTGTATTCCTTGTTGTCATGTCTTATGTGATTAACGGATTCTATTTGTTTTTCTTTTCTGCAAAAATAAATTGAAAATTAGTATTTCAAGTGATACTTAAATTCAATGTACATAAAAGAATAAAAAAATGATTCCATACCTCTGATGCACATTGTAGTTGGGATGGCTCCTTTGGCGACAAAATTGTGTCCATTTCTTTTAACAACTTGTTCTACATGTTTTTGGACATCCCTATCGACATGTATTTGTTTTCTACTTGTTTTTCCCTTGGAATTTTCAAAATCTCCCTGGAAAAAAAGATATAATTTTTTTATTTTTTTTAAAAGAAGATCTTGGTGCATATATTAAGCTAATTTGGATCGGAGCATCAATAAAATTTATATGCCTCAGTGCGTCGTACATACATATACACACCAGTATAACATAATAATGTTGTTGCAAAATTGAAAGCGTTTTACAAATTTTTATATTCACTTAGTGCTTTATGAATTGAGAAAAGAACAGCTTCCTAAGTATTATTTATTATGTATCATCGACCATTGAATAAATTTAAGAAATGATAATTTCCATATGAAACAATAACTTTTCCATTTTAAACTCAGTGGTGCACTTTGTAAAGAATGTTCCCCGGTGTGTGTTTATGTAAAATGAGAACTGTCTACCACGAAAAGGAATTTTAATAATATTTCAAATTGAAATAAAGTGGTGTTGTTTACAAACAAATATGCTCTGGTGCATTTACTATGTACAAAGCGCACCAATAACCACAAATACATTTAAAAATAAAGACCCCAACAGTGATATGATGGTTTTAGATCTAATGCAATGAGTGGTTTTGGTGCAATGGATAGGTAATGCCCATATATAAATAACCAAACCCTATAAAAAAATTGTGCTTAAAAAAAATCTTCTTATGAAATATAGAAGGAGAAAACAAAAAACAGTCAGGAAATTAGAGCTTCCAATACTAAAGGTAACTATGAAACCCTTTTTTTTTGTTTGAGAATGCACTAAAAATTGTTTGAATCAAATAGGAGAATGATCAAGATGATTAATAGAATGAAATCATATACCTGAAATTTCTCATCTACATATTTCTATGTGATCTACAATACTTCCCCTCAAATTTAGCTGTTAAAAACAAACCCACCCACTCGGAAATATTTGTTGATAAATATATGTTGCATAGACATCTTCTCTAG
Organism: Picea engelmannii; assembly: GCA_009831015.1. NCBI lineage: Eukaryota > Viridiplantae > Streptophyta > Pinopsida > Pinales > Pinaceae > Picea > Picea engelmannii. The sequence goes on from ML791537.1 coordinate 94,856, forward strand.
AATCTTCCAAGCACTGAAACAATAAATAGGGTTTTCCTTTATAAACACAAAAACTCAAATTCCTTCTCATTTTTTCGTTGTATATTTTGGCGCATTGATGATAAACACATGAACTGTTTTTTAGAAGTTATGTTTTATGGTGTGTTGTACCATGCATTGCACACTGGTGCGGTATGAATAAAACACTGATTTAGTTTCATAATAAATTTCAAAGTATTGATAGTAAGTGTGCATTATTTTTCTAACTTGCTTCAGTCGATGCGATAGATAGTTTGAAATGAACCGGTGTGACGTGTAATTAATAAGGCACTGGGGCAATGTGTAAGTAATAATGCACCATAATATAGTTACATTTGCATAATTCAAATGCAAACATCTTTATTTAAAGTTTGTGAAGGTTTTGTTTTGCAGAGGTAATAGTAGAGGTCAGTCTTCAGTGCTTATATCAATTAAACACACCGGTGAAACTGATGGTATTATGACTAAGCATATATATATATATAAAGGAAGAGATGGTATGATTCTAAATGATGTTTCCAAGATGCAATCTCTACAATTTTAATGAAGTGAAATCTTTCCTAATATGCCAAAACTAATGTAAAGTAGCCTAAAATGATGTTATAAGTAAAATGCAAAAAAGAAACAATGTTTTTTGTATTTTCGATATAATGAAATGAAAATGAAAGGAATGAATAACAACCTCATAGGAAGACCCTACTGCAAGAAAAAATAGACAAGCCAAGAAGGATACCAAGAAGAAACTACCCATAAATGAATGCAAGGACAAAAAATGAGAAAAATGACAAGAAAGGAGTTTGACCAAAATATTCACCAATAAAGCGGCTTCATATCACTTTGTAGGCACTTAACATTCAGAAAAGGGACCCAAGAAGTCTCAGCAACCAACAAAACTCACCCAGCAACCACTAAACCCATCCAAAAGGACTCAGAAGATAGTGTATGTGATTGTTCAGGGAAGAGAGGTGTATGCATGCACCCTAAAGACAATCATCTCATGTATGTATGTGGATGTCAAGGGAAAACCTGTATATGCCAAAGAAGACACTGCCATGGCAAGGGTTAGGACAAGAAACCCAGATACAAGAAAAAATACAAGCTGTCAAGAAACAAGAAACACAAAAAATCGGGCAAACAAAGAGAAAATAAAGAAGAAAAAACACCCAATACCCCAAAAGGGAGATCCTCCCCAGTGGAGTTGTCAATTTTGTTACAAGGAAAATATATATATGGCTAGGGGAAAACCACAACAGATGAAATGACACCCATAAATCAACTCTAATATCAAGTATTCTATATAAATGAAAATGCTAACAAGAGAAGGATAGAATCCTACTTCGTCCGGACGTCCGAACAAGATCATTGTTGAGCACATGACCCAAATCTTTATACCTGCAACTTGTCCTAAAAAACCAAGATACACAAGCATGTGGAAATGATATATAATGTTAGCATATAAAATAGCATAATCCATTAACATACATAACAAATATGCCCATTGAAAGTGATACAAATATTTGCGATATATAATTGGAAGAGAAAAGAGTATTTCTATTAATGTAATCAATAGAAGTACATAGCTAACAAACTTTTGTAATGGCACATATCGGAACCAAGAAACTAAGTCCCTATAGTTGGGCCTTCACCACTTCAATCCTCCACAAAGGAAATCTCACAAGCAGTAGGAGTCAATGAGGTTCTCCATCTCAAGATAGGAAGAGCTTAGGTTCTAAACACAAGAACATAATTTCAAGGACAAAGGGATGCAGACTCAATATGAGGTGAAATTTCTCCAGAGTGTCTTTTCTATCAATGATGACTTGTCTTCAAGGATTGTATATGTGATCTGAAAATGGAATGTACTTGTTTAAGGGTGCAAGGTATCCATTTTCCATAATTTAAAATGTGAGTTATACACTCCAATGTGTCCTCTGAAATTGTGAGAACTTACTATTTCTTATACAGAGATAGACTGTAGGAGCATTTACCGGACATGTCACCTCAATTAAGAGGATGAGTTCCAGAGGCTACCTGGCCCTTTACAGGCTCTGCCTAAAGAAATAATAAGTAACCACTTAGAATTTAAATAACTCTTAATAGGATCTTGCTTCATGTGTTTAAAGGTGCAAGAGGGTTTATGTGTTTAAGTTATTGATTCTTCTTTGCAATGTATAGGTGTGAATAAAGGTTATTTTTACATGCTTGAATATGTGTGATAAAACAATACACAGCCATGTAACAGCAGCAAATAACACAGCAAATCACAACACCCAAAATGATAAAGCAGTTCACCCACTTCAGGCTACATCTGCTGGACCAAGCCTCCCAAAATGGGCTTGTCCTCTTGTATTAAAATGCTCCAAAATGATAATACAAGAATAAGAAAGTCTCAAAGGACAGAACTGACTGTAAATACAGACTCAGCAAATAGGAATTAGCTGAACATGCTTTTTCCCAAACATCAAACAGTGAAATAGTACCTTAACAGTACTTTCCCCAAAATGGCCCTGGTGGCCCTTTAATCTTCAATGGAGAATTTGGATGTGAAGATGGCCTCAAATGGTTCTGAAACCTCTGCCATCAGATTCACAAGGTCGAAATTAGCTGAACATGGCTTTTGAATCACCAAAAATGGCTGAACATAGCCTCCAAACAGCTCCAGCACTGAAATGGCCCTGGTGGCCCTGAAAGCTTCCCTGAAGCAAAAAAACCTGCAAATGGCCTCCAATGGCTCTGAAACCTGCTCCAATGGCTCCAGAAGGTCGAAGAGACCCAAAATCGACCAAAATTTCGTCAAGAAAGGTTTTCCCTAGCTCCAGTTATGCCAAAAACCAACTTCCCTTCTTTTCCTCAACAAATTCCACTAAAATTGGAGTTAGTTTGCTAAAAATAGCAAAAAGGCCAAAGATGGCGGACTCCGCCCTAAAAAGGCGCCAAACTGTTTGCAAACCGTTTGTTAAATTTATAAACCGCGCGCAATTTTATAACGTAGTCATATGGTTGGCAATGAACCCACGGTTTAAATAAATGTAACCCAAAATACTAAACGCGCGCATAGGTATTATCATAGGGTTACATGGTTCGAAATGTAACCATGGGTAAACCTTTGGAATATAAATTACCCCGCGCGCAATTGCAAATTCGGTCATATTATATTATCCATGCGACCATGGGCCGGGGCTAAGCCCCGGCCCAACCCCCCGCCTGTCATACCATATGTTAAAATTAAATATATTGTTTCCCACTAATATATTAAGAAACACATGGCGGTAGAACGGTAGGCGGAAGTTTGTGAAGGCGTTGGTATTGGAGAGGTCACCGGTTCAAACCCGGTCGACCCCAAAATCTTTTGAACTCAAGACCATATAGTCAAACCCAGGGTGCCACGTGGCACCCTATTATTCGCCAAAATGAAATGCCACGTGTCACGATTTAATTCGCCTAGCTGTCATCCAATCACAACTCGCCACGTCAACGCCGTACGATCCAATCAGCCTGTCACGCAGAATGCTGACGTCATCATGGTGCCACGTGTCACCCATCCAGTGGTGACACGTGTCACTTTCCAATTCGTCCAACTGTGCATTAAAAATGTCAAAAATGCGTGACACGTGTCACGCCCAGGAGCTGCCACGTGTCCCGTACGGACGGCCACGTTATCTGTACGTCTGCCACGTCAGCACTGTACGGCCCTTCCACGTGGAAGTACGGCCTGCCCAGTCAGCACTTTTTTTTTTACCTGTTTAGCTCGGCGAACAGATCGCGATAACTTCTCCATACGGACTCCGTTTGCGAAAGTAAATATACCGCCGGAATCAGGAGAACGAGACGGACGCAATGGCACCGTTTTCGTTGCATTCCGAGCACTTTGAAAATTGAGCATTTTTTAGACCCCTGGTCCAGATTCTGATCAATATGGCTCAATTTATAGCCTCCAAATGGAATTCAAGGTTCGATTCAGAGTGTTTTCAGTATATGGAAATTTAAGGATCATGGATCTCATGACATGGCATGGAAACCCGAAATATATTTTAATTTTTTAGCACGAAACCCGATGTACGCAAGTTGTAATGCAAAAACCTACATATATGCGAGTTTTCTAACTGTGGCTCACATATATGGACAAACATATGTATTTTGGGATTTGGAGTGAGCAAAAAGGGGAAATTAAGTCTGCAAAGGGAAATGGAAGGATATCAAAGCAAGATGCATAGAGTGAGGAAATATTTGCTATAACATATGCCCCCTAATGTGTGATATCAAAGGAGTATCCACGATGGCCGAAATACATTAGAATTTCCAAAAGTGGAGAAATTAAGACTCAACTGGAAGTACTAGTTACTCATGAAAATATTACAACTCATAATTCACTCTATACACATGGCTGGAAATCTGAATTACACTACAGATCCATGTGGATATATATCAAATAGTTGTTCATGGCCATGAATAGGAAATACAAATTGGACATATGCCATAGGATTTCATAGTCACAAACAATACATAATGGATTCCAGTTTCAAAATCAACTGAATATATATGTATACAATGGAGTACAATATGATCTTCCATGATCATTGAAGTCATATAGGTATTGGTTTGATGAAAGACAACAAAAGATATGGGGTGTTGCTAGTGTAAACTGGAGGTATTCTACACTATCCGTCGAAGTTGAAAGTCTACATTATGTGAATAAAGGATTTCAAGTCGAACACAAAGAGAATTTGTTTAATTACCAATCATTAATGTATATCATTAACAAGCATGAGACAACCCAATGATAATGAAACTAGGTGTCAAGGCACCGAGTACATTCAGAAAGTGTGAATAAGGGTGTTGATGTCAAACACTTGAATAATCCATTGATCAAAAGACAGTGATTTATCCCCAACTGTCGATGGAGGGAGAACCTGCCATTGATGACTACAATTCTCTAGGTATTCATAGGACTCTATATCTCGATTACAGAATAGATGAAGTGAAGTTGATGGAAGGAGACCCGCTAAAAGGAGAGCATTAAGGCATATCTCATCATCCAATGCAAGGTACAAAGAAATAGCTTGATGATTAGGAGGAGCTCGGATGAATAGTATGTTCATGAAACAATGACCATATGTGTCTCTCGCATGTACCATATGCAAGTAGTACATGAAAGAGACCCTATGACTAGAATCCAATGATGAAAATTTTGACAAAGGAGAGGAAACCACCAATAGAGATAATGGAATCCAAGACACTGCAAGAATCCCAATGTGTGAATACATTTTTTTTTGTTGAAAACAAGGGAAACCCCCCAGTCAATGACCAATGAAAAAATGTCATCTGTTGGGTTCAAGGTTACCTACCAAAGATGAAATTAGGCCTAGGGTGCAAGGTAGGACAACAACTTCTTGTGACTCTGAGATTCACTTGTAAGGGGATGGTCGACATGTAAAGTCAAGAGTTCTGAAGAAGGGCCAACAAAGGTTTATAATTCCTTTGAACAAGAGCATGAGATAGATGGATAACTTAGGTAGCATAGACTTAACATCAATCATTGACAAAAGTTTGTGACGCAGGAGGTATCAACAAACTCTTTGTAGGGATTGGAAGAATAAATTGTCAAAGGAGTAGACTCTAAATAATGAGTACAACTTCCTAAGGTCATGCTAAACCAAAACCTTGGATGAAATGGACTCAAGAGTTTTTGTTATGTTCAAAGGTGACACGACTGTTGCTGATAGAAGATAATATTCTTTTCTCGCCCTTTTTTTATAGTAAAATAAATTCTATGATACAGGGGAGGAAATGAGTGTCGTGAATAAGAAACTAGTTCCAAGTAGTGGAACATACCTATGCTCAATGCAAGGGACCACATGTGAGACATCGACACTCAAGGGGTGTTTCATCTATTGGTAGGGGGTATCAAGTTGCAAAGGATATATGAAAGTCATTGTTTGGATAATGCTAAGGATTGTTGGGGAAAGAAGCTTATAAAAAGAAATTGGGAGTCGACATTAGGCTCAACAATGCAAGTAGAATAATGGGATACAATTACAACTTAACCCAATAAGTGTCCCTTTTAGTATATGTTAGTCCCCTACACCCGAAAAAGTATAAAATAATACCCAGGAGAACTCTTATATACAATGGTGACCAGAGTATTCCTTTTTCGTAAGTAGTCTACTTGGTCTGGAAAAGGGTCAAACTTATACCAAAATAGATGTTCTTTCAAACCCATTTAACAAGTGTGAAAGAGACAATTTCACTTGACAATTTTTTCATTTTTTCAAGAGTTGGAAAATAGATTAACTAAGACTCGGCGGGAGTCCCATAGGTAGTGGTTAGAATGATATTACGTAAGAAAATGGGGTTCGAATGCAAATTCGTATTGGGACTATAAGGAACTCTCGGACCTATGGAGTAACTTATGCATGGGAACCAAATGAAAAAAATGTTCTAACAGGGGTACCCATGTTTAGTAAGTCTCTACCACTTAACAACGACACTTCTAGTAGCAGTGAGAAGGTTTCATGTCGCTAAGAAATGATTTTGTACCTATGGCATGTGAATCACAGTCATGATGCAGAAATGAAAAGCGGGGTGAGAACCTATCCTATATGTCAATGATGGAATATACCTTCCAGAGGCACAAACGAGCGACAAGACGCTGTAAATACATAATATCCCTAGACAAAACCACTTCAAACTGGGTCTTTCACTACATTGTTAGTCCACATGGTAAAAAATAGGAAAGATAGGGTAAAACTATATAAAGTGGGTAAAAATTATCTACTAATAGTAAAAATAAGAATTTGTTACCTATCATTTGAGTTTTTCACCCACATAGGGATTTTAAGGCCATTTTACCCACGATATCCCAGTGGTGATTTAGGGAGATATGATCAATAGAATCAAAAACCTTCTGGACCAAGTAAGTGCCTATCTTATTCTCTTCAATTTCCATGGTTTAATCATTAGTTTTAGTGCTTAAATTTTAATTTTGGGAAGTCGTAACTTGGAAACTAGAGTGTACATGGGCTATGGTTTATCGGGTCGTGTACATGAACCCATGTACATTGGAAAAGAAAATCCTACCTTCATACATCGAACCCTATATGTGAATTTCATAAGGGTATCCTATGTACAATGCCGCACACAAGGATTTTAATAAAAAAATGACTCAAAAATTGATGTTTCCTTTGCAGGATGGTTATCGAATGGAGAGAAAGGGAGCATGAGGAGGTCGATGTTGCAATGGAAAGAGATATGAGGGCCAAAAAATATTTTCAAAGATGTGGGATCTATAAATTTTCGGTCATAAAAGGAATGAGGGATCAAGTGAGGTTGCTCCAGATATTGATAAACTATTGGGATCTGGAGATTGAGGCCTTCAATCTTGATGGGAAACCATTGAGAATTGAAGTGGATGATATATATTTTATCACAGTAATGTCTCACTCATGCGAGATGGTAAATATCAAAGCCTGAGGGGTTGGAGGTGGGAGGACTATGGAGGATTACATCGCCACCTACAGTGTTGTATGCACAGAGAAAGTAGGGATCCAACTCCCTATCAGGGCGATTGAGAACCTGATTCTAAAGATCATCATCTTAGTACTCACACGGATATTAGGGTCGGCCTCATTGCACTAGGAATCGAGGCCACTCATGTTCTATGTTGTGGAGTGTTTGATACCCACAATTTATGATTGGTGCACCGCACTATTGATCAACATGAAGAGCGAGATGACGAAATATAAACTTGGGCGAATGAGGAACTTCAGGATCACATCCATTTTGTGTAGTTTTTTCTTTGAGAGGGTTCCATCTCTGAGCCCTAGATTTTGATTACTCCACATGTTCTATGCGATCCATCCATGTCACGGTGGACCAAGGTAATGAGGTGGTTGGGAGGTGGTAGGGTGTCAACCCCCTACAACAATGAGTTCTTTCACTGGTGGCAACGACAGGTCATAGTCATCGATGACTATCTCTATGAGGGGATTGACTACCAAGGGGACCGCAACATGTCATTTCCATGTTGATCTTCCTTTGGAGAGATCGATGAGAATTTATTTTTATATATTTCATTTTTTTTGTTTTTCAATTTGATAAATACAAACAAAAACGCATTTTGTTTTTGTATGGTATCATGTATTAATGAATATTTTATTACGTAAACGTAGGTCCGCAATTACCATACGGGTACCCACGACATCGACACAAGGTTTGAGGAGATGAGATGGTAGGCACAGACATGGAGATAGTTCTCCAGAATGTGTAGGGAAACCTATCTCATCTGATGCATAGGATTCCTATGGTCTAGGTGAAGGATATGCCAGAGGCGATGTAGAGGCAGGTGGTGGATGTACCTCATGCGTGGGTGAGACTCTTATGGCATCTTGTAAATGATGTAGTGTTCTATCATGTCATGCATACGGAACCTCGGGATTAGATTCCATGGTTATGTGATGTATTGGTCGTATATGTATTTTGAGGGCATGAGCCCAATTTTGTACTATGACACCATATTTTTCGGACTTTAAAGGATGAAATATAAAACACTTTTGGTCTTCGGATTTACTTATATATATTACAATGGATGAATGTATGAATGTGTGTTTCTTTAATTCGTTATGTGACAAATTTCAATCTAAAATGTAATTAGCATATGCATTCAATACTTGATTAGAACTTTTAGGGATGTGATTATAAGTGATACAATCAAAATATTGTTCCAAAAGTCGTACCCGTAGGAATCGTCGAAGTAAAGTAGGACCTGTAAGCCCCATTTTGTGGATAACTAAGGAGATTATGTCTCGAGGCCCTCAAGTTGAAGATATGGAGTTTCAAGAGACTACATGACCAACAATACCCTTTTGCACAGTTAGAAACCTCTCTCACCACCATACATGGTCACATATTTCCAGATGGCATCCACCACATCAGCTGCCTTCCGGAAGGCAGTGGGCCTTGCTCAATGAGGTACAATTCAATATTATGGTGAGAATAATTTCAATGTATAAGCCAGTTGAGTATGTTGTATCTTAGATCGCTCTATATTGCATGATATATGCTTGGACATTAAGTCTTTTTCACTGCTTCACCTTGGTGGTTGACATTGTTCCCTAGTAAGTGGTCTTCCTTAGGGATGGGTTTGCTACTAGGAACTCCCTTAAATATCCATCATATTGTTATCGACCATAGTTACAACTTTCCATCATTATTCTCCTTAATTTCCTTATCTCTTGGGATTTTAGGGTGTATTGACCCAAGGAGGGGTTATCCCTCATTCTATGGGAAGAAGGGGATGAAATCCCAAAGGGATTGATGTCGGGTAAAATATAAAATCATTGTATGAACCTTCCAGATGCTTCTCCAAGGGATCACCCAAGAACGAAGTGAAACATTTATATTTGAGTAAATGGGACCCACAATATAATAAAGAATGCTTAAAAGGTTAGTTGAAGGATGGGAGGTCTCATCACGAGCCAACATATCACTTCCATGAATATATAATGGTATGAAATTTCCATCATATGGTCACCAAACCAGGGCGATGGCTCTCAGTTGCATGGCTCAGAGAAAGGGGGTCTCATCACGATCCAACCTTCACATTTCCACTAGGTATTTTTGGGTGACATTGCCATTATCGGGTCACCATATGAGGTTAGTGACCTTCAATCTCTCCTTAAAATTATGAAATAATAAAATAACGAAAAAGAATGGACTTGGCGAAAGTGCATTATGGACGAATGTACCACACATCATCTACAAGGGCACCCATGAATGAGACACTATGACCCCTTGTATGTCATGATCCCTATGCCCATTGAGTATTGACCCCAACCACTTCACCCACTTTACATGTCTTAGAGATGGATCTCTTGGAAACTATCCTTGACCTAGGGAAATATCTACCGAATAGGATACCTCGTCAACCCTCCCATATTCAAGCTTGACAAGTCAGATAGTGTCCTTAAAAAATTAATTGTTTGATATAGTGATATTTGATGCACATGCTCAGGTGGCTCATCTATTGATTGGATTGAATTATCATGATGTTATGACTTGATATCCTTAGAGGGTGTGCTCATTTGTCTTTGCAGGACCTAGTTGGTGGACAGTTTTGGGAGAACAATCCTAGCTTGGGCTTCCATGGGGCTACAAGACCACAGGTTTGATGCCAAGGGTCAACATGCTGAATCACAGAGATGAAATATTGAAGTCCTAAAGGACAACTGGATGGACCTAGCCCGTGCTTCACTTTCCAAACGAATTTCGTAGGAGAGGAAAAATATCACCTCCTAGGGAATGATGTCACTTTTGAGAGCTAGGGTTTGGTGGTGATGTAGCCATTCATTGACACATGGACATTTTGAATGGGCTTGATCCTTCATCATGAAGGAAGTTGTTGAATGCTTCACATGTGGCTTTGGGAAGCCTCTCTACTCTTCTCCATCACCAACGACCTCCTATGAGTGGAAAAACGTCCCCTAAAGGGGTGACATCCATGTAAAATTAGGGTTTTATTTGTGCAAAAGTGAAACTTTAAATGAATTGTTTAATGTTACTTTGTTAAATGGGTGAAGATTAGGGTTTTTGACCCCTAGTATTGTGGTTTACCCCTTAATATATGAACAAGTCACCTTGGTGACATTTTGTATAAATAAGAGATCATAATATCTCATTTGAACATAACTCTCCCTCTTGTGAGAGGACTTGGATCTAAAATTTTCTCTATACTTAGCATATTTTGTCTCGTGTGCATTTGTTTATGGCTATCTTGATGAATGGTTGATGGAGCAGTGAGGGACTAGACTTGGATGAATGATTTATATCTTTTATGGTGGATTATCTTAGCATCTTTCTTGACTTTTGTATGGTATTTTACTCTTATGTTATTATCTTTTCAAGTCAAGGATTGTTCTGCTAGGAGCTAAGCTGAAAGTAAAAGTATTTACACCCCCACTCTAGTCTCAATCATTTATTCCTTAAATTTCATTGATGTTGCAAGGGGTTGTTTGAGGAAGTAATATTATTTACACCCCCAAGGAAGTATCATCTCTAGTTCATTTATTCGACTCCATTAACCCAATAGTAAAGGCACTAGTCATCTATTTTTTGCATTGGAGATATAAAATCATTGCCTTGGGAAACGTGAATTTTTATCTTTTGAAAGATCTCTTGCTTGGAGTTGGTTTGCCACATTGAGAGGGTTCTTCCCCTAATAGGGCGTCCCCTCTATCCCACTACTTTAATTTTTGTTACAAAATTTAACCTACAGCCATTATGGTTGCATAACCCTAGCAACTAACTCCGTCTTATCTCACAAACTAACCCTAAGAATTCTCTCTAACTTCACTCACCTAGTCTACTAAATAGGGTGCACGTTTTGGACTAGTTCTTGGCACTTTTATGTGTTTGATTTTGTTGTTTCATTCCATTTTATTCTACATCCATAAGGCTGCAATTTTTTGTAGAGAATACATGTTTACAACAGTCATCTTCTCTTGCCTCTTAAGTGCCATTTTGTAGCATATATTTATTGTTAATCTTGATGTTGATTTGCTTAACTAGTTTATATATTTACATGTTGATTTAAATGTCTTACTTTCTAATATAAAATTTCATCTACTGCTACAAATTAGGGACAAAAAGCTTAACTTTATGATCCATACTAACATATATCATTGCAAGTTGGATTTTCTTGTGTCTCAAGTAGGTACAATCATCCAGGGAAGTACTATACCTTTGGGGAAACAATCACTTGAATTATAAGGCATCTCTTCCCACATCTCACTCCACTTAGACTTGACCTCTAAGGGCTCCACTTCCATCTCTATCCATCTCCATCTCATTCCCCCTAGGTTTATTGGGATCACCTCCCTAGAGTGACCTAGTCACCCTTGAAGTGTGGGACCTACATTGAGGTGACATTAGGTGTAGGATTCCCAAGTTGTAGAACTTTATTTTGTGGTTGGGTCGGTCTTTTCCAAACCTACAATGTTTTCTATAACATTTTGGCACCATTGCCGAGGAATATTTTGAATCTTCTTCGTACCCTAACAACACTTTGGTAAGCTATCCCAAATCCTTTCCCTTAACTTTCCTAGTGACTCCACCTAAGGGACATTCCTTTCCCTTTTCCTTGATGAGCTCATATTGAAGCTCATCTGGAAACTCCAACTTCCCATAATCCTTCTTTCCCCAAACCATTTCCCCCTAGGAAGTTCAAGCCTTCTAATGTTTACTAGAGAATGCATCCTCTCAAGTCTCCCATTCCTAAAACCCTTTTCCATAAAAACCTTTCTCTTGTTCCAATGGATCTCCCTTAGGAAATATACCTCTACAAACCCCTTAACATGGACAATATCCAAGGTTATCCTAAAAAAATGCCAACAGAAGTCAACAAGTGGTTTCCAAAGTTCCCAGGAAATAATGTGATAATTGTTAAAGACCACATTTATGTCATGGGTTGGGACATGGAAAATGCAGGTATCTATCATGGAGACATGGCCATGAGGTTATTCACTTCATCATTGACTAAAGAAGCCCTTGATTGGTTCAGAGGACTCCTTGGTAATCATATCACCTCCTATGATTCTTTTTCCAACTTATTCAAGAGAAAATGGTCGAAAAAGGAAGACGGTGGGACACTTGGGACTCAGTTTAAAAAAAAAAAAAAAACCACATCAATGGAAGAGGATAAGGAGCTCAGTATCGACATTGAAGAGAATCTCTTTGATTCAAAAATAGAACCTTTTTCAATACCCTCGTACCAAGACAGAAACAAGGACGAAGATTTCCAACAACATTGTTCATGATATGATTTCTCTCCTGACTCCTAAGATAGACCAAATCAATACTCAGTTTGTTCAAGTGCAGAATCAACTTATGAACCATATGACTATAGTGGAAAGAAATAAACCTGCTCCGAGAGCTCAGTTTTCCAAACATCGGAGAGATGCCACTGGTTTCAAACCAAGACCTCAACAAGAGGTAAAGGCCCCATATACTTTGAAACCTGTTGGGACAGTTGATATAGAAGCTTGGTGTCTCCCATGACAAGAACCCCATAAGGAATATGAGTGCCCTCAAAAAGACGAAGATTATCCTGATGATATAAAATTCATGATTTTCAATTTCGACGATGAACGAGTTACCCAAGAACAAATCAATGCAGTTAGAAGAATAGGAGAAAGAGAGGGGAGACTCTTGGCCTTAAATAAATTGATAGATGATCAGAAGAAGGAATTAAGGAGGAGGGAAATTCTAACCTACACAAGAATAAAAAATGCCTCATCCCCTCCGTCACATCCCGATACTCCTCTTCCATCAGTAGAAAAGGTGGCTCCACCACCAGTATGTGAGTTGCTTCATAAGCCAACTCCTACATATAATATTCAGTTAAATATAGATGTTGCAAGCTTGTTTGGAAAACTAAATATGATGGTCCCAGTGAAGGAAATGTGTAAGATCCCTCCTTTGAAAAGGGAAGTCTTGAGATTCTTACAGGTGTCAATCGAGAAGGATGATTCTCCCATCATTTTTAACACTATATATCTCGATCAGCCAAAGGACAAGAACCCTCCTTTCTATAATTGATTAGCCGTGAATGGCCTCCACTTGAACAACTGCATGCTTGATTTAGGGGCCTCAACAAATGTCATGTCGATGAAGGTGATGCAAAAACTTGTTTTGAAGACAACTCGACCTTATGGAAATGTTTGTGGTATTGATTCAAGAAGAGTTGAGGTCTTGGGGGTGTGTGAAGACGTTGAGGCATTTTTTATAGATTTTCCACATATCAACATCCTCATGGACATATTAGTGAGCGGTGTTCTAGATGCCTGGGGGATGCTCTTGTCGAGGACCTGGTCCTCAGCCCTTGGAGGTTTCCTTAGCATCAAATTTACACATGCATATATTCCCATGGGCGATGACACATATGAGATCTTACATAACAAGGAAAATAAAGATACATGTGTGATGGATCCGAGGGGACCTAATTATTTTAGTGAAAACTACTATGATATGCCTCCATAATTTATTGAGTAGGATCCATCCGAGTTACCCTTCATGTAGGAATATTCCATAGAGGTGTTTCTCCCATGGACAGATAAGAAGAAGACTACAAAATACCATGGGAAGGAGCTAGTGTCTTTTCTTATTATGCAAGAAGAATATGAGAAACATAATTAAAACATGAAAGAGACAGTCCACATAGAGCCTCCATACAATGAGAATACATCTTTCATCAATTTCGATGAAGAAAGTCTTGTGCTCATGTGGGACAAAAGAAAGGGCAAGCCCAGATACGACCAAAAAGACAACAATTCATGGCTTGGCCCTTACATCATCAGGAATAATTCTGACAAAGACAGGTACTATCTGATAGGTTTAGATGGGAGGAAGATGCCACTAAATGTAAATGGATCTAATATCCAATCTCACATCCAGGTCACATGACTTCTTTAGGTCCCATGCCCCAGGTAAGTAGGTAAGTCATTTTGATTCCCTGCATTTGCATATTGATAGCTCATATTAGTTTAGATGCATTTAATTTTCATTTTTCTCTACTTGCATATTGATTTCATGCTTAGCTTAGAAATTTTTGAAAAAATGTCAAAATTTTATTTTTCTAGCTCAGTTGGTTTTGATTATGATCATATGAGAACAAGGATGAGTAGGCCATCTTGCACTTGACAATTTGATGTTTCCTTGCAGGAATAGGTCTACCAAGAGATTTTGTGGTTCTCATGCACTCTACGGCGAGGACATGTCCCCAAGTAGGAGCCATATGTTATCCCCATTATTCGATAACTAAGAATATTATGTCTTGAGGCCCTCAGGTTGCAGATATGGAATGCTCGGAGACTACATGACCAGAAGTACCCTTTTTCACAGTTGGAAACCCCTCTCACCACCACAGATGGACACATCATTCCATATGGAATCCACCACATCATCTAGCTTCCGGTAGGTAGTGGGCCACAAATCAGTATTATGGTGAGCATAATTTCAATATTTATGCATTTTTCCCTGCTTCACCTTGGTGGCTGACATTGTGCCCTAGTAAGTGGTCTTCCTTGGGGATGGATTTTCTATTAGGAAATCCCTTAAATATCCAGCATACCGTTCTTGACCATACTTACCACTTTCCATCATTATTCCCCTTCATTTCCTTATATCTTGGTATTTTAGGGTGTAGTAACCCAAGAAGGGGTTTTCCCTAATTCTATGGGAAGAAGGGGCTGAAGGCCCAAAGGGATTGATGTTGGGTAAAATATAAAAGCCTTATATGAACCTTCTAGATGCTTCACCTAGGGATCACCCAAGAAAGTGGTGAAACGCTTATCTTTGAGTAAAGGGAACCCATAATATAATAAATAATTCTTAAAAGGTTAGTTGAAGGATGGGAGGTATCATCACGAGCCAACCTATCACGTCCATGAATATCTAGAGGTATGACATTTCCATCATCTGGTGACCAAACCAGGGTAATGGCTCTCAGTTGCATGGATGAGAGAAATGGGGTCTCATCACAAGCCATCCTTCTCATTTCCACTAAGTATTTGTGGGTGACATTTCCATTATCTAGTCACCACGCCTAGGCAGTGACCCTCAACCTCTCCTTAAAATTATGAAAGAATAAAAGAATGGAAAATAATGGGCCTGGAAAAAGTGCATTGTGAATGAAGGTACCACACACCTTCTACAAAGGGACCCATTAATGAGACACTACGATCCCTTGTATGTCATGAGCCCTATTCCCATTGATTCTTGACCCCAACCACTTCACCCATTTTACATGGATTAGAGAGGGATCTCTTGGAAACTCTCCTTGACCTAGGGAAAGATCTACCCAATAGGACACCTCGTCAACCCTCCCATATTCAATCTTGACAAGTTGCATAGTGTCCTTGAGAAATTAATTGTTTGATATAGTGATATTTGATGCACATGCTTAGGTGGATCATTTCTTGATTGGATTCACTTATAATGATGTTATGACTTGAGATCCTTTGAGGGTGTGCTCATTTTTCTGTGCAAGACCTAGTTGGTGGACAATTTTGGGAGAAAAATCCTATCTTGAGATTCCATGGGGCTACAAGCCCACAGGTTGGATGCTAAGGGTCCACATGACGGATCACATAGATGAAATATTGAAGGCCTAGAGGATAGTTGGATGGACCTTTCCCATTCTTCACTTGCCAAACAACTTACCTAGGAGAGGCAAAACGTCAGCTCCGAGGGCATGAAGTCACTTTTGGGGACTAGGGTTTGGTGGTGATGTAGCCACTCATCGACACATGGACGTTTTGAAGGGGCTTGAGCCTTCATCATGAAGGAATATTTTGGATGCTTGACCTGTGGCTTTGGGAAGCCTCTCTACTCTTCTCCATCACCAACGACTTCCTCCAAGTGGAAAAACATCCCCTAAAGGGGTGACATCCATGTAAAATTAGGGTTTTATTTGTGAAAAAGTGAAACTTTAAATAAATTGTTTAATATTACTTTGTTAAAAGGGGGAAGATTAGGGTGTTGACCCCTAGTCTTGTGGTTTCCCCCTTAATATATGGAAAAATCACCTTGGTGACATTTTTTATAAATAAGAGATCATAAGATCTCATTTGAACATAAATCTCCCTCTTGTGAGAGGACCTGGATATGAAATTTTCACTATACTTAGCATATTTGTCTCTTTTTCATTTTTTTATGGCTATCTTGATTAATGGTTGATGGAGGAGTGAGGCGCTAGCCTTGGATGAATGATTTCTAGTTTTTATGGTGGTTATCTTAGAATCTTTCTTGATTTTGGTATGGTCTTTTACTCTTATGCTATCATATTTTCAATTCAAGGATTGTTGTGCTAGGAGATAAGTGGGAAGTAAGAGTATTTACACCCCCACTCTAGTATCCATCATTTATTGCTTAAATTCCATTGATGTTGCAAGGGTTTTTTTGAGGAAGTGAGAGGATTTACACCCCTCATTCTCAAACCCTAACTAGAGATACTTTCCTTGGAAAGTAAGAGGATTTACAACCCCAAGGAATTATCATCTCTATTTCATTTTTTTGACTCCATTAACCCAATAGTAAAGGCACTAGTCATCTATTTTGTGCATTGGATATATAAAATCATTGCCTTGGGAAATGTGATTTTTTGTTTTTTGAAAGATCTCTTGCTTGGAGTTAGTTTGCCACATTGAGAGGAGTCTTCCCCTACTAGGGCATCCCCTCTCTCCCACTACTTTAATTTATGTTGAAAACTTTAATCTACATCCATTAGGGCTGCACAAGCCTAGCTGCTAACTCCCTCTTATCTCATAAACTAACCCTAAGAATTCTCTCTAACTTCACTCACCTAGTCTAATAACTAGGCTGCACTTTTTGGGCTAGTTCTTGGCACTTTTTTGTGGTTGATTTTTTTTTTGCATGTCGTTGAATTCTATAGACATAATGCTTCAATTTTATGCATAAAATACATGTTTACAACAACCATCTTCTCTTGCCTCTTAAGTGCCATTTTTAAGCCTATATTTATTGCTAATCTTGATGTTGATTTGCTTAACTAGTTTAGATATTTACATGTTGATTTGAATGTCTTACTTGTTGATATAAATCATCATCTACTACTGAAAATTAGGGACAGAAAGCTTAACCTTCTGATCCATACTAACATATATCATTGCAATTTGGATTTTCTTATGTCTCGGGCAGGTACAATCATCCGAAGAAGTATTATACCTGTGGGGAAACAATAAATTGAATTACAATGCATATCTTCCCACATGTCACTCCACTTATACTTGACCTCAAGGGGCTCCACTTCCATCTATATCCATATCCATCTCATTCCCCCTAGGGTCACCAGGATCACCTCCCTAGACTGACCTAGTCAGCCTTGAAGTGTGGGACCTACATAAAGGTGACATTGGGTGTAGGATTCCCAAGTTGTAGCACTTTATTTTGGTTTTTGGTCATGCTTTTACCAACCTACAACTTGTGCTATAATAGGACCCTCACTTAGTAACTGTCGTTCAACTGACATACAACTAACTGGTGGTCCAGATGAACTTCTAAATATTGAACATCGTGTGAAATGGCATTGTGTAATAGCTCTATAATGGAACTATACTCAGCCATATTATTCATTCATGGCTCCAGGCAAATGTCATCTGAAGACATAAATTGTCCCTCGGTTGAATAGATAACCTAAGCGATGGAAGCCATGTTTCGTGTATGAAGATTGGAACCATCTATGAATGCTAAGTACACCAAAGATTTTTTTGACATATGCCAACCAAGGGAAAACGCAATAATAAAGATGGTGATGAAAAATAAAAAAGAAGTATATACACTTAAATACACTAATATACAAAGATCACGCTCGAGCTTGAAGGATTTAGCGTAATACCTTTTAAGGTAGAGCCCATTTCTTGACTCGTCCAACACATTTTCCTCATAATATTCTAATTCATAGGCTCCCTTCTCTAGGACATGTCGCACGATATAAGGACCTTGCCACATGGGGTTGAATTTTTCTGCCCCCAACAGTTCTTTAACTTGGTCATAAAGAAGGACCAAGTCACCCTCGGCATATTGTTGGGGATAGACAAAGTTATCGTATTGGACCTTAACATGTCATTTATTTGCTTCGATGGTCATAGATGCACCTTGACGCTGCTCATCGAGGAGCTCTAGGTGTATGAGGCATTCTTTGAGATTGTCATGTTAGGTAGGAGATCGATCGCCGACTTAAGGGAAGGGATTTCACATTCAATATCAAGAATCAAATCGACATCGTGGACTAAATGAAACGATGAGAAACTAGTGGAAGTATTTATCATGGTTCAGTATGCCCATAGTGTAGGGTAAAGCATCACATGCTAGCTAGATTTACTTTGCCTGATAGTTTTTTGAAAAATGGTATTTAGAGATTTATTCGCGGCCTCTACTTGTCCATTTTCTTGGGGATAATAGGGGGAATAATGATCGTGTGTAAGCCCCAGTTTCGATGATAACTCTATCATCATCTCATTCTGGAAGTGACTTCCATGATCAGTGACAATCTATTTCGAGATTCTGAACCGATATATAATCTGATTGAATACAAAAGGTGTTGCAGTCTCACCATTGTATTTAATGGTAGACATGGCCTCAACCCATTTAGTAAGAGAATCCATGACCACGATAATATGATGGTGCCCCCCATCCAAGGTTGGGTTGCAGTCCATGAAATCCACCCCCCACTTGATGAAGGGATCGACGGTAATGACTGGGTGAAGAGGGGTAGGGTGTGATCGAATTTTACGAGAGAACACCTGGAAAGGGTGACACTTCTTGATCACGTTGACGCAATAGTTAAAGTTGACAACCAAGAATAATTGGCTCGCAATATCTTTTGGGTTTTCACAAGATCAGATAAATTACCACCACATGCCCCACTGTGATAGTCATTGAGAACGGCCTCAGCCTCCTCATGAGTAAAACAATGATGCAAAATATTATTTACCCCTCGACGATACAACCTGTCGCTAATAATAAGGTAGTTCTTAGCTTGATGACATATACGTCGTCAGTCGTCTCTCGACAGATGTTCGGGAAGCTTTAGGTTTTGAAGGTATATTAGAATATCTCCATACCAGGGGTCCAAAGACGAGATAAATAAGATATGTTCATCTATGAATGAATCATCATGAAAAATATCCTCATCCAACCTAGGGAAGTTTGACATCAATTATGCAAAAACTAGCAATTTCTTGGATTTTGCGAAGGAAAAATCAAGATCAAATTCTTGCAAAATAACAATCCACTTATTGTATTTCCCCCCTATGATACGCCTGGTGAGGACACATTGAAATGGATTGATATCTGCAACCACGGTAGTCTTGTAGAGTAAGATATAGTGACGTAATCTATGAACTGCATGCACGACAACTAAGGCTAGCTTCTCTACGTGGGAGTATTTAAGTTTAGTACCAACTAGATTTTGAATAAGGTAGTAGATAATGTGCTCATGGAGATTTTTATCTTCTTGAACAAGAACCATAACAACCGTCCCTTTAGACGCAGCAATGTAAATCAAAAAGTCTCTACTATAGTCTGGGGGCTTCAGCAAATGCATCAATACCAAGGATTTCCTAAGAGCATCGAAGGATTCTTGGGCTCACTCATACTATATGAATGGAGTGTCCTTCTTCAAGAGATGCATGAAACCCTTAGTTATTTTGGCATAGTTTTCTATGAAACGATGCAATTAGTTAGACTTCCCTTGTAAACCCTTGAGTTGTCGAATTTTGTCTGGGGGAGGAAATCAAAGTATTTCCTCAACCTTCATAGGATCCACCATGATCCCATGATCTGAAACTATGAATCCTAAAAGGCGACCAAACCTAACGCAAAAAATGCATGTGTGAGGGTTCAAACAAATTTGATAATAGCGACATCTTTAAAATACTAGTTAGTCAAAGGTGAGTCGAATGATCTACCCTCTTGCGAGAGTGATTAGCGAGATCGTCTAGATAAGCTTCGACAATATGTTTAAGATCATGAAACACAAAGGTCATGGTATGTTAAAAGGTCTCTCTAGTGTTGTCATGGGTTTCTTTCTTGTTGTCCCAGGTATTGTACTGTTAATAATCCCAACAATATTCCTAAACACCTTTGGCCTTCCATCAATATACACTTTTGCTCCTTTATTATGATCGTTGTCTTTTACTTGCATATAATTTTCAGCAACTACATATCTCCATATAAAGGACTAGCCTCAACCAATGTCCATATCTATACCATGGTTCAATATACTCCATCAACTCAACAAGTCCTCCATCTTTCACCTTTGTGCCATCCATGGAGAATAGACCCGGACCATGTATGGATGACAACGAAATGTGATAAATCCTCTCATCAACATAGAAGTTAGTGTCTAGTTGAGGAATTTCATTGGGTACCCATCGTCTAACTAGATGTTTGTACCTCAAAGGAACCTTGATGTAACCTATGCTCTTATCTTCATAAGAACATGAACCTCCTTTAGCAAGAAAGAATTCCATGCACCTACAAAATTTTGTTTTTATCTTTTCACCTCTAGTTGATCTCACCCTGTTAGATGTGTTAGGCGTAACTCTTTCCCCCTCAAAAATTCCCTCGCTCGAGGATGATAGGTCTAACAAGTACCTATTCGGTTGTACCTAAACTCCATCAAATGATAAAAAGTAGTTAGCAAAATGGGAGAATTAATGGAAAATAAATAATTTGACACTATCTTTCTAATACCAAAGACAAACGATGTCATAAGTTGACCCAATACATAATTCACATTTATCTTGTTGTTTTAAAATGGCCCGATTTTGGATTATAAGGACCTTTGACTCATATTGAGGCCAAAATGTAATTCAAGCAATTCATTTTCTGGTATTTGTCTAGCATTCTTTCTAGAGAGTTTGAAAGTCGAGGAAACAACCCAAACAATGATGTAATAATTTGTTCTCCCAAACAATGATAACATTATCTAAAATGTATCAACCATGGATAAATATTGCATATTCTACCATGGAAATCTTTGACAAAATATACTTGAAATGAAGAGATAAGGATTTTATCAAAAGCATGTAGGAAGCGTTGAACACATAATTTTACTATAGTTTGTAATCAACTCAAGATCACCCCACCTTGGGAATAAACTTGAAGAAATATTGGTTAATTCCCACCCCAAATATTGTTTCCTAAGGGATTTTTTCTATCCTAGAGTAATCTAGCCCTTAAAAGAATCCATGTGCCTTTGTAAAAATAAACCATGATAATCCATGATCACATGCATGATTTTGTTCCTCTATAATATTAACTAGAACAACATTGGGGAAATGCTGCATGGCCACCTCTCTTTATTTTGGAAGTTCTAAGATTAAAAATTTATCAAATAATGAGCTAGAAATTCCTATTCGAACATTTACCTATCCATTCAAATTATCGAGAACAACTATTTGTTTACTATATTATTTAATTTCCAAGAACTTAATCAAGGCCTTAGTGGACCTTCTCTCAAATTGAGCTAGTGTAGATGATCTTGAAATTGAGCATTTCTAGTCTACTATATTTCATCCAAACTCAATATATTTTAAAGATGGGTGCATGTATTTTATTTTCTTCATCAAAAGGGGTGAATTGAAGAGCCTTACAAACATCTTCAAGTTCCTCCTAAATGATTCAAATATAGTTACACCAAATGTTGCAAGTTGTCACCCATTTAGAAAGGCCATAGTTCACCAAACACATCCTCCCACTGGGTAATCAACCCATCCATGCTCAATTTGGGATCTAGGTAAAAGGTTCTAGAAGTTTTTGATACAAGAAAGGAAACAAAGGAAATTTCAAATGGGAAACATTCATGATATACCACATTTTATGCATACACATTTATTTTTCCCTCCAAGAAATGAAAAAAAAAATGGGCCTATGGTTAAACAAACTAGTGATGTCATCAAACCATACAAGACAACCACCATACTAATCCAAGGAGGAAGTTTTCTATTTTTATGGAATTTCTTGGCATTAATATTTTCTATGTCAAAATCTTAAAATTAAAAATCATTGTGTTGTAACATATCAAATATAATATAAAATACATTTGGATTTGACTGCAAGAGAATATTATAATGCCAAGGGTGGGGAAAATGGGTGAGATAAATGTTTTTACTTGACTTGTTGTTTGTCAACACAATAACTTCCCCTTTCAGAAATTGATTGTTAGTCCACTATGATCAAGGTTCAAGGTAATATTTCCAACCCACTTGTTTTACTCAATTAATATAGATCTAATTATGTAGGTCATTGCTGCCACATTTAATTCATAAGTTTGATAGAGTTATCTTACATCAATCATCATTTTTTAACAAACTGAAGTTAACCTCGAAATTATAGCACCACTCACTCTATGCCACAACTCCATGTTCAATTGGCATTGGATATTCTACTAAAGAAATGGATGTAAATCATTCCTTCATAGACATGTTCAGGAGCTGACTTAAACCCTATGGAAATTGTGTCCTTGATGGAACTTGGTGCTAGCAATAATTGAGTACTATTAGTGAAGGAGAATATTTGATGAATGATCAAACAACTATTGTTGCCTATTCTTTCAAACAATGTTTGGTGACACTTTCAGTGCAACACAAACAAAAAATTATTGTCTCATAATACTCTTGGAGTATTAGTTCTTGGTTTTCATAATGTAGCCAAATTAACGAAATTTCACTTGATGCACACCCTCTATTAATGAATGTAGATACCTCTACTTGAATTTAGTGCCAATACACATACCTTTGCAAGTTTTCCACTATATTTACAACCCAAAATTTTCCTACAACTATAGAGGTTTGAGCCTTATTTATAAGTTTCATCCAGAAAGGAGGAACTTAGTGGTGATTTTGATGAAAGATACTTTACTCCTTCAAAACAATAACTGAATATTAATGGATCTGACAGGAGAGAATATAATGACATTATATTTTTTGAACTACAAATTCCATTCTAGATACAATCATGTCAAGGTGCCTTGCAAGTGTTAAAGGAGTAGAAGATGAACATAGAGATAATATAGAAATATTTGAGGAACATTCTTATGATTTTAACCAAGAATCCATAGTCTTGTTACAAATGTCTTGCAATACTAGAATAGGTGTTTTGACTATTGTGGAATTTTGGAGTGTAATGCTAAATGTTTTGAGTCTCAAAGCTTTTTATATAGACAAGGGAAATGAGATCTTTATGCTTTGTGACAAGTTACAATGTTATTATGTTAATTAATATGTGCAATAATTCTACAGAACAACTCTAGAATTGGAAAGTGAAGGTCAGCTTAGATAGCTTGAGTTCTTGTGAGGTAGTAACAACTTTTATTAGATATTTTTTAGCATTAGAAAAAAAAATTCTTTGCAATCCATAGGGAAAGTGTATTATGTTGTCACAATTAAATGCATGAAGATGGATGAAGAATTACTTTTGTCTATCAGAGATTCTATGCATGAAGCAAATGAGGAATTTTAGTAAGAAGCATAATCAAGGGAGGATGAAAAATTAAAGGATTGCAGAAAAATATTATGTTGCATGTATAATATTCTTGCAATGTTTGACAAAGATATGGAGAAAATGATTTTTAGATTCCTTTCTTACACTTTTCTTTGAGAAATGAGTAAAGTGTTGTTTTTGGTGGTTCTTCATTCTAACAAGATGAAATACTAGATACCATGGTCATCATTATATTCAAGTTTGTTGGAAACCACAACAAAAGGTGATGACTGAATTAAAACTGTAAAAGTTTCATGGAATGTTGTGGAGTCAGCATCTTGGGTTCCAAATCTGACATGCGACAAGAAGGATAAAGGATAAATTGTAGTAGAAATAGTAGTTGAATAATTGAAAAGGAAAACATGATGGGCATAGCATTGTTATAACCCTAATTTCCACTAGACATGCTTACCTGACATCAGGCCATCTCATATGCCTTCTTTGCCAAGCCAGTACTGAACAACTCTTCTTAAAAACACCCTTTTTAAAGGCCCACGCGCCCTGCTCCACTACAGCCCGCGTGCACACTCTACTTGACCCACTACAGCCCGCATGGATGTAGGGCCGACCTTTTAAAGGTTGACGCCCCCCCCCCAAAAAAATGAACTTAAATGCATAAAGAAATAATTAGAATGCAAGAGGGGGTAGTGAGTACTTACTTGGTCCAAGCGGATGGTCGTTTCGTCCACTAAAGCTCCTGGAATCAACTCTTTTCACATCGGGGTAGTTTTGGTTTTTAGTCAATTTCTCAATTAGCAGTGGTGATAATGAGCTACCAGCTTCTATTTATAGACTTTTTGGCCTCTTTTTTTCAATTTTTGGACCCTTTTGTCAATTTTTCTAAACTGAAAATCATTTAGTATGGTTCAGGAGTTTTCTTTGGATTGTCACGAGAAGTGTTCTTTGGGTATTTGGAAACTTTTTGGAGTTTTGGGTCGCTTTGAAGGTCCTTTAGTAAAAATACATTTTTTCCAACTCATTGCATTTAAGATAGTATTCCACCTCCACTTTCTACATCTTGTTGTCTTTTTTTCTTTGCCATAGGATCGATCCCACAGAGTTGCGACACAGAACCATCATTTCTCCTTTAGGTGTGTTGTAATTTAGTGGTAGAGCCTACCTTAACACGGATGCCCTAAGTATATCCTGGTTGCATTTTGGTGTCCATGTTGTCACTAACGGCTATAGGCCCGGGAGTCCTTACTAGCTTTTCCTGATTACGAGTTTGATCCTCGTTTGTATAATTTTGTATCACTCTTGACCTCACCCTTGGGACTCCCAAAACTTAACGGGTCTTCTTTTAAGCTCTTTTCAGACCCTCTAAACGTGAAAATATTGTCGAGCGATCTTGTTGACCTTCATGCTCGCTAAACTGAAATTTGAAGTCACGTATGTCCACTGGTAGTTTACCCCTTTTTCGGTCCGAATGGTCAACTGTACGAAAAAAGGTATACTCTAGGAGCCTCGGTTATCTAGAAGAGTATTCTCAGGTATAATTTTAACCCTTTTTCGAGCCTGATGGAATAAATTTACAAAAAAGGAACCCCCACGGAGTCCATAGTTAAGCTCTTTTCAGACTCCGTAAAATTGAAAAGATCGTTGAGTGACCTTATTCTTTCACACTCGTTAAAATGGTCCAGAAGAACATTCCTGACAGAGTCCATAGTTAAGCTTATTTTCATACTCCTTAAAAATGAAAAAATTGTCGAGCGACCTTGTCTTTATCACACTCATTAAAATGATTTTGAATAGACGTCTCGTCGGTGTTAGTTTACCCCTTTTTCTAGCTGACTAGACTATCTTCGAAAAATGTACCCCAACGGAATCTCCTTTTACGTTTTTTCAGACTCTCTAAATATGAAAAAACGTCGAGCTTACCTTTTTTGGGCTCGTTAAAATTACATCGAAGGACGTTACCATTGTCTGTTTTGTTAACCGCAGTTGCATACCTGTGTCTTTGGTCTAATGTCGGCTCCATGTTGCTCTCAACTGAACCATCTGAAGCATGCCTTATACGCAAGCCCTGTAGCACTTTGCCTTTGTGTCTTGACACCTTTGGCCGCGGGAGGGATTTTTCTGAATGTCCTTGCTTTGAACATCAGTCTTTTCCTTACGCCTAGAACTAGTATGTTTGTGACACTCGTTCCTCCTTTGTAACGTAGCATTCTTTTATTCTTTTTCAAGCTTTCCAAAATTATTGAAAAAGACAAAAAAAAAAAAATCAAATATACCCCAAAAAGAGGAAGGGAAAAGTATTTTCTTTTTATTGGAATTACAATGAGTTTCCCTTGGACAAAGCACATCCTTCCATTTGTTATTCAATCTCTGGGATCTAATATGACCTTAGGAAGTTGTTCTCGCTACATAGAGTTGTGTCCTCCTCCGTTTGGTTATTCTTCCAAACATATGGAGAGTTTGCGTTGCCTCCTGCATCATGAACTTATGTCAATGCCATGATGCATGAGTCTCATAATTTGTCGTGTTATTTTCCAAGGGAAGTTTTTACCAAGCCTAAGTCGGCCCATCTGCAGTTTGTCTCTTTCCCTCATGCTCGACCATCCTGAAATTCCAATCAAGTCTTTGTTTGAAATCAATGAAGCCTCCAGTCTGATCATCAAGATCCTCTAGTCCATGACCGACGAACCATCGAAGACCTCTGGGTAGTGAATTCGTACACTCATATTACACTCCTACCCAAGTTTTGAAGATTTTGAAGTTGATGCTCGAGCTCTGAAGACATCATCTCCAGTCATCAGGCCTTATCATCTTCTAGAAGATAGATATTATACATGTATATATTTTTTATTTTGAGATGTAGATCCGTTGTGTATTGCTTGCAGCTACACTTTATATAGTTATATGACATGGATCAATAGTGTATTTGATTGGTAGCCGTGATTCTATTTTATTATGAGCATGGGTATGCCCGCCTTGGTGAGACAATTGTTATTTTGCATATGAAACCTCCTGAATTTTGGTCCCTGAGCTCACCGGTTTGGTATGTTGATAAAGATTGGTAATGTATTTTGGCCATCATATGCTCTTCTGACCTCATACATTAGGGGGCATCTGTTATAACCCTAATTTTCACCAGACATACTTACCTAACATCAAGCCATCTCATATGCCTTCTTTGCCAATCTAGTACTAAACAACTCTTCTTAAAAACACCCTTTTTAAAGGCCCACGCGTCCTTCTCCACTACAACCCGCGTGTACACTCTAGTTGACCCACTACAACCCACGTGTACCTTCAAAAGCATGAAAAATGGAAATTTGTTGATGGAACACACAGTTTTGGGTAAGTTAACTAAACCTTTCAACCATGCATGGACAGTCATTCGATTAAATACCTAGATCCTTCTAGCCTATAAAAGAAGGGGTAGGGGTCCCATTTGAAAAGAGGAAAATCATAGTAAAGAAACTCTACCCAAATTCGTATTTCCCTTTTCCCAAGATTCTGCAACCATTTTGTGATTTCAACGAAGAAGAGAAGCAAGTGTGTTAGCAGTTGGTGCACAGTAAAAGAGGATCCCAAGACCAGATTCATGGAGCAGTGGTCATCTTCATCATTGTAAGTTTCTTTAGTGAAGTTAATAATAAATAAGTACTTTTCTCATCCCACCATATGAGGTTTTCATTGTTTATTGCATACATGTTGATTAAATATCAAACCCATTAATTCGTAGATCAAATGCATGTGGAGTTATTTTTTTGTCTTTTGTGAATGTAGGTCAGCCTTGGGAGGAGAGTTGCAATCAAAGAGAGACCAAGCGTGAAGAGGGATCGATACCAAACACCGGAAATAAGGTATGTTCTCATTTGATCTTCTTAACTGTGTATTTTCTTAAGAATAATGGGGATTAGGTCTGGGATGATGGTAAAAAGTAGGAATATTTAGGTCTTTTCCGCATTCATGATAAAACCTTAAGTGCTAGTCTGTAGGGGGATTTCCCACTCACAACAAGAATGAAAGAGTCCATAGGAATTCCCCATGCAGGGTTCAGGTGATAGATACATTATCATAGTTACCAACAATCAGGTTGAACCCTTAGGGATGTGTCTTCTTTGAAGTCTCATTTCCATTCATGTAGATGATCTATGCACCACAACCACCCTTCTTCCCTTTCTTTACACTCTTGAAATCCATGAGTGAGTTTCAATTCTTCTTGAATTTTTTCTTGTATATATAATACCAACCTATAGAAATATTTCTACACAAAGTTCACATTTCATGGATTTCCAAGGCATATTTTATGAAGTCATTGTTATCTTACTTCACTACCTAGTAGTATTCTCCTTGATTCTTTAGGTATTTATTTTATTTCTTGTAGCCTTCACTCTCATGAGTCTTTTTTAGACCATTTTACTCATTTTATTGAGTTGTAATACCTTGGTAGGCCATAGAAACAAGATATAATTAAACTAATATCCAAAATGGAAACCTCCATGGTTTCTATCACTATTTGATCTTAGACCATCCTTCTCTTTGTGTGTGTCTACCAGTTTACTTCTTTTTATTGTTGAAGGAAAACAACTATGGTCGAGTTAACTCATCCCCTACTAGTTGATCCCTTCATCAAGTTCTAAAAACAAGGATTGGTAGGAGCATGCAACACTCTTTAATTTCCAAGGCCCATGGATAATTATGTCATTGTATTATTGGATATTGTTATTTTCTTTGTATGTGGCTCAATTCCACCATCACCCCCTCCTTGAGTATCTTCTTTAAGTATTCTAGGGTCCTTTATGTTTTCTTTAGATGTTTATACTTCTATACAAACCATCTCAAATTTCCTTGCTACTATAATTATATATTATTTAATCATAGAAGCTTCTTCGCCTTTAGTCATGTCTACAACTTTTATCTTTTCGACCTTTTTATGGATTGTATAACTTATTCATAAGAAAATTATCATCTTTTAGATACTCTCAGTATAATTCCAATGAAGCAGGATATTCCTTTGATGGTTGGACATAACATTCATTGTATCATGCATTATACATATTTCATACTTGAATTCATGGTCCCTTATTTTTGTGCTTCCATATTTAAAAAGATAAAATTCATTGACACAAAAAATCTAGTAATGATATGGTAGATTGGGAATAATTTCTTTGGCAAATGCCAATGGTTTGCTGAAACCAAAAAGGGTATTTTGATGAGCATTATCTCTAATCACCAAATTTTCTGGGACATACTTTGGTAGAGTGTGAGGATCCTTTGTATCACCATAAAAATAGATATATGTTGACCCCTCATCTAGATATAAATCCCTAATTTCCCACAAGACCTTTCTTGCCTCAATTAATATCCTTGGGAATTTTCTTCTAAAAAAAAACTCATAGAAGGGAGATAATAAATGGTCACATATATGTACATATTTATACATATATTTATGACCCCATAAATCTTGAATGTAAACCTGGATTGATGGAAAAGATGAGTTTCATGACCATCCCTTCCTTGAAAAGTATTTTTAGCACAAACAATATCTTGAATGAAGGATGAAATGTAAAACTCACTTTGTGTTCCTCCTGCAGTGAATTTAGATCTTTTTGGGGCATCACCAAAGGTGATTGATAGGATATAAACCTAGATAAAATATTTTTCCTTTCTTATGATACACTATGCAACTAAGGGACCGATGCTTACATGAAATGAGAGGCGGTTTTTTCTCCATACAACCTGCTAACTAGGGAAATTGCATTTTGGTTGGGCTCCTTAAGGTTAGATGTGGGATATATACCAATGTTTCTAAACCTAATTTGTTTTCCATATATCGCTCCTTCATTATATCATGTTAGTTATGGTCTACCTAACTTTACATTTCTACTTACATGAACATGAGATTGGATCCATGTATAAATACATAAAATTGATAATGGCACATGTGGTGCAATAACCATGAAATTGGTAAGTTCAAAGCATTGAACTAGTGGGATTTTGTTCTATTATGTAGGAGATTGTTCAACATTTCAAATCTCTATTTCACAAAATGGAAGGATCCAATAGACATTGTCACAAGTTACACAACCAAATCAAAGACAATAATCATTGTTCTAATTATAGTAATTGCTAAGGAAATTATATGCTAGTTAATTATGTAATTCAACAATGAGCTCTCCTAAATCACTTGAGGATCAATGAGCCCATGGACATTAGGCATAAATTTCCCTATGATTACAATAGGTCTGGAACTAGGGGAAAATTCACCATATAATAGCCTCATTCCCTCTAATATTCCCTCCTCATATCATAACAAAACCATGAACTGGAAGGTCAACCAACCTCTACATGGTGCACAATGCATTGATGAACGAAGAACTATGTTATTTGAAAGAAATAAAAGTGGTAAGACTTTCAAGGTACGTGAGTTAAACTAAACTTAGGTTGATGTTTATTATTAACATACAATCACCCATCAATAATTCACGCCCACCTTTTATGGAATGACAGGTAAGAGAGAATTATTAAAATCCACTACCACTTCTACTCCTAGTAACTGAGATTGGTGTATATGGTTTGTTATGATGATGACTATTCATTTTTAGGAAAAATGGAAAATGAGTCCAAAGGATCAACTAATTATGATCAAAATAAATAATATGATGATATTCTCATTATGGAATGTGGTGGAGAATAATTTCGAGAAGACAATGATGATGCCACCAAGGAATGTGTTTAAGAGTGGAAATTGTTATCACACAAACTCGTCAGAGTCTCGTGGGTCTGTGGTTTCTACCCAAGTTTGTAGTTTTTCCCTGTATTTCTCTTTTTCGCCAGCCAAACCTTAAGTTTTTCCCATTTTGGCTTGTAATTTTCTCTGTGTTTGTCCTCGATTGTTTGAGCGACCTTTTGTTTTGTGTAGTCCTACCTGAGAAGTTTTGGCCCCAAGATTTTGTTTTCTCTGGGGTTAATCACTGCCCTCTCTACCTCTGTCACCGATCCTTTGGCTTTCTCAAGCCCTCGGCCAGTTGTCCAAGTATTTTTTTACAGAGGCCACAGACATAAGCACGAGTGCAACACTTAGAGCAGTCTAATATGGACTCGAATCAAGTGAGAGAGCAAGTTCATTTTTCAGCAGTGAAGAATAGTCACGGGAATTAGGAATTTGAATCATTTCTCAAGTCGTTTTTGAAATAATTGAACTACCGAAATCTGAAGTCAGTAGGAGTCGTCTGATTCAAAGGGACACGTGGCACCTAATCCGAGAAGTCGTGATTTTGTGACTCGGAGGTTTAGCATGGAACATGGCACTAAGGTGTAAAACCCCCAAGTTCTGAAGTGCGAAGGAGATTTGGGCCATCCAAACCAGTGGGGCATGTGGCAGTGGATAAGTGAATTCGCGGTTTCACAAATCGACGTTTCGTTGGGAGCAATGCGCAAGTTTCACACACCAAGAAATCGCAAAATGTGAAGTCCCAAAACGCTCAGAAGTTGGGCCCAGGGTCATAGCCTGCGGTCATATGGAAAGTGGGGCCATAAACAAGAGTAAGCGCCTGACTGATTAGCTGATGATTGAGGTTTTTCAAAGAGATGATCCTGGCCATCAATTTCAAAGCAAGACCGACCATCGAACTGGATGGGTCATTTCGTAGGATTGAGCATCGAGATATTTGGAATCAAGTGGAGTGAAAACTCCCGAAATGAGAAATCCCAAAATTTCACATAAGAGCCTCGGGTCATGGCTCAAGGTCGCATGGAGCGATGGAGAGGAGTTGTGCTAAGGTCGAAAGAGTCTGTATTTTTCACAGGAGAAAATATTCCTAGACTTAAGGCATCAGAATTGACTGGAAGAAGTCGTGGACACTATTTGGGACATTCATGGGTGTCAGGCCTCACCTTGATCCCGATGAAAGTAGTTAATGGAAATGGGGAAGGTGTTTGAAACCTCGTTTCACCACATAAATGGAAAGCATGGAAGAATTGGTCGTAGAAGGCAGACTGTCAGCCGAAAGTTCCCATGTCAATGGATTTTCCTGAAAATCCCATACCGATCCGATCTTGCATCTGACAGAAGGATGCAAGTGCATCCTGACAGAATAAGATGCAGACACCAAGCCTTGAATGCGAATGACCAAAGTACGCTCCTAGTGGGAGTGAGTTGTTCTGAGTATAAATAGTTAGTTTTGATATTTGGTTATGGTCGATGGTTGAGCTAAGCTCCCACATGTAAAGTTTTAGTAAAGCCTCTAGTTCTTTGGTTATGTATTGTAAATTGAGACTTATTGTTTAATGACAGACAGTTCCTTTCCCATATCTTTTGCCTCTGATACTGAAAGCTCAGGCATGGATGATCCAATCGATTTGTTGCGACTATATTTTAAAGTATGCTTGATTGTAGTGTTGTTGTAATGTTTTCGATTTCTTGAAGATCTGAGACAAGAGGATCTTGTCTTCTGAGTTTTTCTCCCTAGGCTGCTGGAAGACCAGATGTCCATAGTAGACCTTCACATATTTCTCAAGTTATTCCTCCTACTCACCACTATGTTGCAGCTTACTGACTGAAGTTAGATCAAGACCTCCTTTGTATGTGCATATCAGTCCAGTTTTTTGAGTTAAAGCGATATTTTCTTGAGTTTGCCTCCATTAGACCACCCTTAAATTTATTCATTGTGACATACAAATTGATGGGTACTGGTCTTACCTCTACAGCAATCCAGAGTTGACTTCTAGTGCTAACATTTCTGACATCGTTGTCGGGGAAGAATTGAATATTTTCCCTGGGATAGAACTACAACGAGCTTCTGATTATGAAGGTGCATTAGATATCAAAACCATTGAAGATTGCAACTTGCACCTAGAAACTCCATTTATATAAATCCAATGTCTCAGTTGTGTCTTCCAGAGGCATACACACGAGGTCTACTCCATAGCTGCCTTTAGCAACACCTGAAGCAGACCCAGAAAAAATTATCAAAAAGGGAAATACCCTTCAAGAAGGTAATTCGATTGTCGAACCAGGTATTGCTGATGATTTTCATTATCCTCCTATAGAAACTCCAATATCTTCTTCTCATTCTCCTATTGTACCATCTGTTGGAGTTTCTCGAAGTTTAAAGTTTGGGAGTGTTCCTGTTGATTTCTCCCCTCCTTTTCTAAGTTTGGAGGGAGAAATATTTATCACTCCTCTCTCCCCTGAAGTTGTACTATGGTTTAAACCTAGAGCCTCAGAATATTTTCCCACCCTAGGATTTACCACCCCTCCTCCTGTTACAATTTTTTCTTTTACAGAGAGAGAAACCTTTGTTCCCTTAATCCATGTAGCCTTTTCTCCAAATACAATGGTGTTTCCCTTTCCTCCCGGAAGCACAGTTTACAGTCTCCCCTGTTCGAACCCCTTCCCCTCCTAGTTCACCTCCAGTCCTCATCCAAATGGTAGGTGCTAATTCCTGTAGGAACAAAATGGATGCCATAGTGGTTGCAAGATATCCCCCTCGAGTCTTACCTCAACCCATGAATTATCTCCCTGTTGGAGATTACCTAAAATACATGCCCAAATTCATTGGAGAAGAAGACATAACTGTCGAATATCACCTTGTTGCCTTCTATAGTTATGCAGACAATTTGAATATTGAAAATGAGGATGTGTGGATGAGAGTTTTTGTCCAGAGCCTTGATGGTGAGTTTATAAAGTGGTTTAGGGGATTGACCCCTGGATCCATCGTGGGGATTGAGGATTTAGATGATGTTTTCTTGAGACAATGGGGGGATAAAAAAGATTTTATGTATTATATCATAGAGTTCTGATCCCTAAACAGAAAAGAGGGAGAATCTGTCTCTGAATTCTCCAAAAGATTCAACAAAATGTACAATAATATCCCTGATGAGATAAATCCTACAAAGGCCTCAGCCAAAATTACTTATGCTAGTGCCTTTGACCCTGATTTATGCCTCCTATTAAGAGAGAGAAGAGCTACTTCCTTGGCTCATATGCAAGATGCATCCCTAGAAGTAGAGTCCAATGTGTTGTAAGTTGACAGAATTAGGAATAAAACTGACAGAGATAGAGGAAGGGGGAGATATGAAATTTCAACCTTTGGTTCCTCTGCATCCCACCCTCAAGTAGATGAATTGACCAAGTTGGTGAAATCTCTTTCTATAGAAATGGAGAAGATGAATTTCGAAGGGAAGCAGAGTCATAAGAGTACCCAAAATAATGATAACAGAGGTAACTTCAGAAGACCAAATTATACCCCTCAAATACTCCCAAGAGAGCCTCGAAACAGAGATAGGGATGATCAGAAAGTACAGACCCCTCTCCAAAACAACCTTGTTGATGATGAAGAAGGGGAGGAAGAAGAGCTTGATCCTGAAATCCATTGTCTTGGAGACACCTCCCCATTTCCCCATTTGACCCAATTTTCATATGAGGATTCATTCATGGACAGCCAAATAAATGATCTGAGTAGGGGAGAGAAGGCCAATAATAGTCCCAATAAATATAACCTTAGATCTAAGAAGAAAGAAGGGAAATGTTACCTTCCTGATCATCCTTCCAGAGCAGAGAAATCTTCTAAAGATGGAGCAAACAATCGCAAAGAAAAGAAAACACAGAACCCCTCACAAATAGCCAAAGGTCTTGTCCCAGAAGTGAGAGAATTTGTGAAGCCCCCCTCCTATTTTAACTTCAAGCATGAAATTCAAAAGATCAGAATCCATGTACCCCTTTCAGATCTATTCAAGCATGAGGACTTCAAAAAATGTCTCTCCAGGATGTTGGAGACCGAGCCTTCTTCTTATTCCACAGACTCAGTGAATCTTCAAGACGAAAAGCCAGTAGTCATCTTAGGTCCTATGATATAAGATAGAGATGATTCATCCCCTCCCTTATATACATCTCTGAACATACAAGATAAGGTGATGCATAATTGTCTGATGGACTCAGGGGCATCTCATAATCTCATGCCCAAATCTTTCATGGAAGAACTTGGATTAGAAATCCTAAAGACTTATCATGATTTGTATTCTTTTGATTCAAGGAAAGTGTAGTGTCTTGGGGTCATCAAAGATCTAGTTTTGAACTTGTTTCAGCTGCCCATGAAAAGTGTGGTCATGGATATCGTGGTACCTGATGTTCCCCCCCAAGTTTGGCATGCTCTGTCAAGATCTTGGATAAAATACTTGGGGAAACATTTCAGATGGACCTCACATATGCTACCATTCCTCTTTTCTGTGGGGAGCATAGAAGATTGTACAGAGAAGATCAATTGGCCTATATTATTACTAATGAAGGAGACCACACCAACCATCCTATTTTCACCCTTGATACTGATTTGGGGTCCAACTTGTTGCAGCTCATTGATGCCCCTAAACCCCATATTGAAATCAGAAAGAAGTCCCTTACTCTCTGTGAAGATTCCCTTCTAATTACATCTGTTTGGAAAATGTTCTTTGATGGAGCCTCTTCTAGGGAAGGTGTTGGTGTTGGAGTGGTCTTTGTTTCACCTAATCAAGAAATTATATCTATGTCCTACAAGTTAGAATTTGAATCTACCAATAATGTGGCCGAATATGAAGCTCTTGTTTTGGGTTTGAGGGCTGCAAAAGACATGAGGATTGAAGAGATAGAAGTGTTTGGGGATTCTGAATTAATTCTCCATCAGATCAGAAATATCTATCAATCCAAGCACCCTTGACTCATAAGTTACATAAATGAAGTCTGGGATCTAGTTGACAGCGTTTTCTCACCTTTCAACATTTCATTTGTGCCCAGAAAAGAAAATGCCATGGCTAACTCTTTGGCTATGTCAGCAAGTAATTTCATAATCCCTCTGCCACCTAAGCTTGGGTATGATGTAAAAGTTAAACAAAGACCCTCTATGCCTGACAATGTCAAGAATTCGAAATTTTTTGAGGATGATCTGGAAATCAAAAGATTCTTGGAGACTGTTGAGGAGTTTTATGCATTACACATTGATCAAGATATTGATTTTGAAATAGATCTTCATGCTGATGTTTTTCTGAACAAAATTGTTGACCATCATATTATTCAATTTCCCAGCAATCATATCCCAAAGGGACTTGTTCCTTTGGAAATACTATTTGACAGAAACGATGTGACAGTAAAGGGTAAAGTTTCAAATGACGACGTTGATGTAGTTGAGTGCAATATTGGCATAGAAAAGGACCCAAAATTTGTCAAGTTGTCAAGTATCTTTTCGAGGGAGAAAAGTTCTAAGTATGTTGAGTTGTTAAGAGAATTCACTAATGTGTTTTCTTGGACATACAAAGATCTCAAAACATACGACATAAGTGCCATTGAGCATAAGATCCCATTGAAAGAGGAGGCCAAACCATTTAGGCAGACATTAAGACAAATAAATCCTTTGTTGTTTCCTATCATGTAAAGGGAGGTAAAGAAGTTGTTGGACACCCAAATCATTGTCTCATTGAGATATTTTGAATGGGTGGCCAACCTGGTCCTAGTAAGAAAGAAGAATGAAGAAATCAGACTTTGTGTCGATTTCAGGAACTTTAACAGAAGCTCTAAGAAGGAAAATTAACCTTTGTCAAAAATGGAACACATATTGCAGAGGGTGACAGGTGCATCCAGGATTTCCATGATTGATGTCTTTTCAGGAAACAATCGGATCTCTATCCTGCCTGGAGACAAAGAGAACATGACCTTCACCAATCCTTGGGGGACATTCATGTATGCTAAGATGCCCTTTGTATTAATGACCGTAGGGGAAACTTTCCAACGATCCATGGGCATCACTTCATTGGGGAAAACGATAAATTTGTAGTCATCTATCCGGATGACATTACAATTTTTTCCAGGTCTAATAAAGAGCATTGTTATCATCTAAGGAGGGTCTTCTTGAAATGTAGAAGGTTTGGTCTCTGCTTAAATCTCAAGAAGTCTCTATTTTCCATGAAGGAGGGAAAATTGTTAGGACATATAGTATCAGCTGAGGGAGTCAGTATTTCTTCAAGTATAGTAGAAGCTATTCAAACCTTGTCGCTTCCTAGATCCAAGAAGGAAGTCCAGTATTTCTAGGGAAAAAATAATTTTCTGAGAAGGTTTGTTTCAAATTTTATTGAATTGGTGAAGCATATCACAACCATGCCCAGGAAGGGGAATGAATTAAAATGGACTATTGAGTCCAGGGATTCTTTCAATCAAATCAAGAAAAAATTAACTGAGGCACCTATGCTCATCAGTGTTGATTACTCCAAGGATTTCTTGATTTTTTCCTTTTCCTCATTTGACACAGTGGAAGTTGTTTTATTGCAAAAGAATGTTGAAGGGTTGGAGCATCCCATTGCCTTTTTTAGTAGGGCACTAAGAGATGATGAGGTAAAATATGACATCATGGAAAAGCAGGCCTATGCTTTAGTGAAATCCCTCAAGGCTTTCAAAATCTATGTCATGCATTCAAAGGTTATCACATATGTTCCTTCAGCTTCTGTGGAGGACATTCTCATACAGCCTGACATAGACAGAATAAGGAGCAAGTGGATTTCCAAAATCAAGTGGATTTCCAAAATCATCGAATTTGATCTAGAAATAAAGCCCACCAAACTAGTTAAAGGCCAAGGTTTAGCCAAGCTACTGGCTGAATCTAATTGTAGATTTTTGGGGGTTAACTTCATCAACACTTTCTCAAAAAATCAGCCAGTTGAGTTTTCTGGTAAAAGTTCTCAGGATAGCCCTCCATTGGTAGAATGCATCTGTTACAAAGATATTATATTTTTTCTAAAAAATTTACAACCTCCTGATGGAATGGGCAAAAGACAGACAAGATCTTTAAATCTTAAAGAAATCAAATATTTCCTTATTGATCAGGTTTTGTATTGGAAAGACCCTCTAGGAGTGATTTTAATATGTTTAGACCTACAAGAGGCCCAAAATATTATGTTTGATTTTCATGACAGTCTATGTGGGAGACATCACTTCTGGAGGACCACAGAATATAAGATTCTCAGGGTTGGATATTTCTGGCCTACTCTATTCACTAATGTCTATGTGAAAGTCAAGGCTTGTGTTAAATGTCAAAAATTGATTGGGAAGGAGCAACTCAAGTATTTTCCATTGAAGCTTGAGGTAGCTTCAGGACCCTTTCAGTAGTGGGGCCTAGATTGTATTGGGGAAATTCATCCTGCCTCAAGCGGTCAACACAGGTGGATCTTGACTACCAAAGTTTACTTTACCAAGTGGATAGAATCCATCCCCAAAAGGAGTGCTTCTCACAAGGTAATCATTGGTTTTCTGGGGGATATTATAGCAAGGTTTGGTTGTTCGAAAAGAATTTTCAATGATAATGCTACATCCTTCAAGTCTAAACCATTGATCCAGTTTTGTGAATAGTTTGGAATTTCATTGATTCACTCAACTCCATACTACCCCCAGGGGAATGGACTAGAATAGTCCTCTAACAAGAGCCTTATTAAAATTATTAAAAGACTACTAGAAGACAACAAGAAAGCATGGGATACAAAGCTCAATTTTTCTCTTTGGACTGACAGAGTGACAACAAAGAGATCTCTTGGTGTCTCTCCTTTTTATCTTGTCTAAGGAGTTGAATCCATATTTCCTTCTCATCTCATTTTTCCAGTGGAAAAAATCTTCGAAGACTATCAAGGGGAGCCTGATGATATGATCAGAAGAATTCAACAGCTAGTGGAAGTGCAACAGACTAGGGAGAAACTACTAGACAGAGTGCATGAACATCAACAGAAAATCAATAAAGATTTTGACAGAAAGGTGAGAAAAGAGGATTTCCAACTGGGAGATCTAGTACTCAAATGGGATGCACCCAAACAAGACAAGGGAAAGCATGGTAAATTTTAAGCCCTCTATATTGGGCCCTTCAAAATCTCTGAGGTGTTTCCAAATAATACTTACAGGTTGCAGAATTTGGAGGTTAGTGATGTTTTTGGTGGCCCTGTAAATGGTCATTTTTTGAAGAAATGGTTTGTTTAGGCCATAACCGGTGTTCCACCTTTGTAAACACCACTCCTTTTTTGTTTTCCTTTTAGTTTTTCATTTTCAATAAGAGACCCCATAACCCAAAGCTAAGGCACTAAAACTGTGCATTCTTGGCAGCTCGCAGGGAGCATGCCATCCCCTATGGCGCCAAATGTTATCACACAAAATTGTCAAAGTCTCGTGGGTCTGTGGTTTCTACCCAAGTCTGTAGTTTTTCCCTGTATTTCTCTTTTTCTCCAACCAAACCTTAAATTTTTACCCTTTCAGATTGTAATTTGCTCTGTGTTTGTCCTCAATCGTTTGAGCAACCTTTTATTTTGTGTATTCCTAACTGAGAAGTCTCGGTCCCAATATGTTGTTTTCTATGGGGTTAATCACTGCCCTCTTTACCTCTGTCACTGATCCTTTATCTTTTCTGAGCCCTCAGCCAGTCATCCAAGTATTTGTTTATAGAGGCCATAGCCATAAGCACGAGCGCAACACTTAGAGAGGTATAATATGGACTCGAATCAAGTGAGAGAGCAAGTTCATTTTTCAGTGATGAAGAATAGTCATGGGAATCAGGAATTTGAATCATTGCTCAATCTGTTTGTGAAAGACCTGAACTCCCAAAATCTGAAGTCAGCAGAAGTTATACAATTCAAAGGGACGCATGTCACCCAATCCAAGAAGTCATTATTTCGCGACTCAAAGGTTTATCATGGAGCATCACACTAGGGTGTGAAACCCCTGAGTTACAAAGTGTGAAGGAGATCTGGTCCGTCCAATCCAGCGGGGCATGTGGTAGTGGATAAGAGAATTCACGGTTTCATGAATCGTAGTTTCATTGGGAGCAATGCGCAAGTTTTGTACAATGCGAACTCGTGAAACGTGAAGTCCGGGAATACTCGGAAGTTGGGCCCAGGGTCATAGCCCGTGGTCATATGGAAAGTGGGGCCATAAATAAGGGTAAGAGCTTGACTAATTAGCTGACGTTTGATTTTTTTCAAAGAGACGATCCTGACCATCAATTTCAAAGCAAGATCGACCGTCAATCTGGATGGGTTATTTCGTAGGATCGAGCATCGGGATATTTGGAATCAAGTGGAGTGAAAACTCCTAAAATGAAAAATCATGAAATTTCACATAGGAGCCCCGAGTCATGGATCGAGGTCACATGGAGTGATGGAGAAGAGTTGGGCTAAGGTCGAAAGCATCTGTATTTTTCACAGAATAAAATCTACCTGGCCTTAGGGCACTGAAATTGACTAGGAGTTATGGACACCATTTGGTACATTCATGGGTGTCAGGCCTCAGCCTAATCCCGATGAAAGTAGTTAATGGAAATGGGGAAGGTGATTGAAACCTCATTTCACCACATAAATGGAAAGCATGGAAGACCTAGCCATAGAAGGCAGGATGTAAGCCGAAAGTTCCCCTGTCAATGGATTTTCCTGCAAAGCCCATACCAATCCGATCTTGCGTCTGACAGAAGGATGCAAGTGCAGCCTGACAAAAGAAGATGCATACGCCAAGCCCTGAATGTGAATGACTGGAGCACGCTCCTGGTGGGAGCGAGTTGTTCTGAGTATAAATAGTTAGTTTTCATATTTTTTTATGGTCAATGGTTGAACTAAGCTCCCGCATGTAAATTTTTAGTAAATCCTCTGGTTCTCTGGTTATGTATTGCAATTTGAGACTTCTTGTTTAATGACAGTCAGTTCATTTCCCATATATTTTTCATCTGATGCTGAAATCTCTAGCATGGATGATCCATTCAAGTTGTTGTGATTGTATTGTAATGTATGTTTGATTACAGTGTTGTTGTAATGATTTCGGTTTCTTGAAGCTCTGAGATAAGAGGATCTTGTCTTCTGAGTTTTTCTCCCTGGGTTGCTGCAAGACCGGATGTCCATAAAATACCTTCACATATTTCTCAAGTTCTTACTCCTACTCACCACTATACTGTAGCTTACTGATTGAATTTAGATCAATACCTCCTTTGCTTTTGCATATCAGTCCATTTTTATGAGTTAAAGCGATATTTTCTTGAGTTTGCCTCCATTAGACCACCCTTAAATTTATTCCTTGTGACATACAAAATGATGGGCACTGGTCTTACCTCTGCAACAATCCAAAGGTGACTTCTAGTGCTAACAGAAACCATCAAGGAGCACATCCCATGTCCACCAAAGAATATAAATCTCCCTGTGTGAATTGGAAAAACTACTAAAATAGGGTGATTACTAAGAAAATCGTGGCCCACTCCAAAAATGGTGTTAATATGGTGAGGGAAATGATGATAGTGGATCGAGGATGGGTGAAGAGAAAACTCAAGGTAGGGAAGAATAGCCTTTCCTACTTATAAATGAGTGACACATCATGCCCACCCAATGTTCAAGCACACATTTGACCTCTCTATCTATGTTCACTCATGAGGTTAATGGTGGGACCTACAAAATGTAAACTTTATTCCCACTACCATTAATGGAGAAATTGCAAAAAAACCCAATGGGAATTGGAATGGAGATGGGATTGTATGTGAAAAAGAATCAACGCGTACTCCCAGAAGGACTATTGTCAGTTGATAATATTTGTAACTCAAGTATAATTTTTGGTCTTCAAATATTTAGGTCTACAATTCATTCCTATACAACTTTCTCTCTCCTTTCTTTGATACCATGTGATATTTTAACCTAGATTCCCTTAAGGAATAATAGTGACAAGACTCAAATCAAATTAACACATTAATACTAGAGAAGAAAATCATATATTTTAGAAGTGTTCATAGGCATGATAAACCTTTTATGAAATTGATTAGGTAACTTGATGTCACATACAATGAATGATATAGTAAGTAAATACACTGCATATAGATGAAATGTATCATGAGTGTATAGATAGAACATATCATGAGTAGTGAGTCATCTACCTAAAAAATTAAACAAAATTACACATTATTATTAAAATAATAAAGTGGCTCACTAGATGGAAATAAGTCAATGTTATATACGTTAACAAACATATCATCAAAATCCAACACTTGAAATTAGTCCAAAGAAGTAATTGTACCATCTGTAACATACTCTCATATCCTCTAACTAGGAAGCATGCCCCATGCCATCTATGAACATGCCCAACTAACTGCAATAAAGAAATAATCCCCTTGTAATGGTGTCCAATGTTTTTTTAAATAAATTTCACCAATTTGGCTAAATTTTCACACACACACACACACACACACACACACACTTTTCTCCTAAAATAAAATCTCTCCATGAATATATAATAGGATTCCTTAATATTTTCACCAAATCCATGATCATGCATCTGAATTTTTAGGGAG
This sequence comes from Picea engelmannii, assembly GCA_009831015.1. NCBI lineage: Eukaryota > Viridiplantae > Streptophyta > Pinopsida > Pinales > Pinaceae > Picea > Picea engelmannii. The sequence continues at coordinate 137,194 of ML791537.1, forward strand.
TATCCACTACATCTGATGTTTAAGGTAGCTATTGATACTCTTGGGAATACCATAAACTTATATTTGAAATCATGTACATATTTGTATGAGACAACATTTTTTAATAATTGACTTTTTTGGTTCACTTATTTCAACATGTAGATGGTATACCATGTTGTATAAATTATTTCCATAGGATTTTTCAGAAAACTAAAGAAAATGTTCTAATTTTTCTAAATATATTTTCCATTGCCATTATTTTTTGTTGTAAGTTCTCTCTAATTTATATGAATGGTTGATTTTGTTCTAAATGTTCTAATATAGAATTTATTATTGTTGTTGTTTTTGTTATTATTATTTGTCAATGATGCACAACTAACACTCATGTATTGGTGTTGTTTCCTAAATTTCAAGGTTGTAATAAAATAATAATGGGTTATCACCTAAGATAAATGATAATTTTCTTTATAAATATTATTTGATCACCAAATAGTTTGATAAGTTATGACTTAAATGATTTGAAAAAAAAACATTGATGGTGTCATGGTTTAATTTTTTGCATAACTAACTAAAAGCACAAAGACTCGGTGGTAGGGAATTGTATTGGCCTCATAAGGGTCTCATTTATCATGATAGTACTACTCTCTCTCTCTCTCTCTCTCTCTCTCTCTCTCTCTCTCTCTCTCTCTCTCTCTCTCTCTCTCTCTCAAATGGATTATTCGTACTCCCAAATTCGTTGTGTCATCGTGATCTCCAATAGAAACTAGAATGATCCACAAGTAAAAGAAGTAGAATATCAACCAAACCAATTGATAAAAATGAAATCATATGTGCATTATGGGTCATGCTTGAAGCTAACTCAATAGGTTAAAATTAAAACACACCCTTCCTATGAAAACCTCTCAAATTGGTTCATGTATACCCTCTAACTCATATAGTAGATCTAAATTGTCTAATGGCACAACCTTTGAAATGAAGTCATCCAAACAATCCTTTAGTAAATTTCTCTCACCCTCAACATTGTACCTTGTCTCAATAGCTTGTGAATACACTCATCCATTGTAACGATACCAACTCATCCATACCTGGTAACTTAGTTTTAGCAATGGGAGTGGACAAATTTGTATCATTAGATGACTCATCAACAACCACTAGTGATCATAAAAGTGCACTGTGAACACCCTGAACAGGAATGTTAACCATATTTGTATTGACACTCACAGGAGCAACTAAACTCTTTGAAATACTTGATGATTAATCAAAAATAAATTATTTCCTACTTAGGGTCTTCATGGGTGTGCCTCTAAAACTAAATCTATTGAGATCATACCCACAACTGAATTTCCATAAGAAAAAAATTTTAAATGCATCACAAGAAACATGGGAGGTAAACTAAGTTACTAACAAATGATAATTTGTTCCATCAACTTACCATGTAAAATATTTAAATCAAATTCATACACAATCTAATGAGTCCTAAAGGAATCCTCAAATAGATAAATTCAAATTTTAGCAAATATTATCCCATCATTCCAAAATATAGGAACATTTCATTTCACAATGGCCATCACTAGAACTTACTCTTGAAAGTAGGAGGATGAAATGAATGGGTTAAAAATAAATCACCAATCTTTAGCACAAAAATCACATAATGCATAACCATTATTCAATTTGAATTAATTTAAATTATGTCCTTGAATAAGTTTTTGAAACCCTCACTATGCACCTCAATTTGATGGCATAATTGAGTTTATCAAACCCACCCAAAAGAGAAAGGTACTCTAGAGCACTAGGGTGGCCAAAAATACTCCTCATATAGGCACATTTGTCTCTTAGACATTTTATCAAACAGTTGTGTGGAATTTTACCACCAAATTCTTGGCTTTCTTATGTAAACCCACAAGCTAGAAAAATTGTAGCTTTGGTACTACTGTAAAGAAAGTTTTTTGTTGGTTTTTGGTTTTGTAACTTTTTTTAAAATATTCATCTGACATTGAAATAAATAGATCATGTATTAAATGGAATTGCAAAAAGAATAAATTCAATAATAACACATAAACACTTCCACTATGATATAGAACAATACAAGAAAATGGGGAATATGGGGAATTAGATAGTTGGCCTAATTTATTGGGGAATCTGGGGAATTATATACTTGGTCTAATTTATTGCAAATGAGATGGACAACTTTGAAAAAACACGTGTCTCACTTTAATTCTCATTTTGACATGTGTAACCCTTTGGGAGTGACATAATATTTATCCAGCAACATTATCATGAGGGGATGCAAAAAAATGGATATAAGTAGTGAAAACCCTCTAGTAATAGAAATGACATATTTTTCATAAAATAGAGAGAAACATATGAAGCAACATAAAATGTATGGTAAAGATAAAAGAAACAAGGAGAGTTGTGGAGCAACAAGTCCCTGCCAAAAAGGCAGGGAGCAAAGCACGTGTAGGTGTAACCATGTAGGTTGTGTGTTAATAGCACTGATTTAGGTCTATAATTTCAACTTTTATTTGCTTTTATCCTTTTTTCTCTCTTCCACTTCCATTTGTTCTTTTAGAACTGCCATCGATGAGAAGAAGAGGCATAGAAATGTTATCTTTATTATTTGATTCATAGCATTGATGAATTAATGTTGGGCGTAGGCCTATTTTGAGGAAAGACCTATTTTGGAAAGGAATGCCTAATTTTGGAGCACGCCCAACAAGTGGCAAGAAAGAAGCATGCCGAAAAAGAAGGAAAAGCGGCGTGCAAAAGGAAAAGCCACTTGGTGAGGAGGCAGGCAAGCCTAACCATGATAGGGTTAGGGTTTTTGTTAAGGATTGTAACAGCTATAAGCTTGTAAAATAGTATAAATAAAGAGCTAGGAGGTCTAGAGGGAAGTTGTTGCACTTTGTAAGATTTTTTATTGTACTAAGGTTGTAGAAGAGTCAAATAAGGTATATTTTGAGGGCTAGATCACAGGATGAGGAGCTTGGTGTGATCTATTCCACCTAATAAAGGAGTTTTGCCCTGATCTTGATTGTATTACTGACATGTAATGTGCGCAACACTAGATTTTGCAGTACATTAAATAAAATAGCAGAGAAACCAGATCTTTGTGGACATAGCCTCGGGAGGGCGGTGAACCATGGTAAAACTTGTGTTCTGTGTGATGTTTATTGAGTATTTACTTTATGTTAATGATTAGCTTATGAATGAATGAATAATTATATGTAGTATCATGCATACCTAAGGTTAAAGAGGAATGAATCCTAGAAATACTTAATCCAAGAACCAGGTCAATGCATAAAGAAGGAAGAACACAATCTGAGATCCCCACTCATTCCTAGACTACAAACACTTGGGTATTGTAGTCACCCATAGAGTTATCTTGGGTGAGACTGTGTTGTGCACCCTGTGCACAGCGTTGCCTTCTGGTTTACCAGGAGGGCAGATAGTTTTAGAGGTTTTTGTTGAAAACCTGTTTAGATCTAAACCTGGGTCAACCCAAGAAGAAGCAAGAAGTCAGAGATCTAAACAAAAAATGGTTCCAATGTCGGTTGGAACTGCACGGGATTGAGTGGATGAGATACGTGGACAAGCTCTATGGAAGAAATGTGTGGAGGATGAAACTATAGAAGGAATTTTCAGGCCATGGAATCCAACAAAGGCGGAGATCGAAATATGGTTGAAAATGAAGGAACTTGAGTTTACACAGAAGGATAATAGAAACCCTAAATTAACACCATGCAAATATATCGACAAATACATGTTTAACGACTTTCATGACATTATTTTCTATATTTTCCCACATTTTTTACAGGAGTGGATATTGAGGCTAAAATACAACCACCCTACAAATTGAATCAGGCAGTTGGAGTGGAATCCCATGGAGATCGCGCAGTTATAGCAAGTTGATAAAAAAATTACGCGCGTATATTTCTGGTTAGACAATATTGTTGCAGGGTTTATCACCGATTTTGCAGTAGATACAATGAAGTATTACACCGCAACAGAGCAGGATTGTATAAAAGGACCCAGAGGTAGGTACATCATATCGTTGTATACTTCAATCAACATTTTATTGTATCACAACAGTGTGATTACTATGGAATCGGACAACTAAACTTCCCTGTGTGCGTGGGGGAAGGGGGGAAGTGATCTGAAAACAGATCCAGAAGCCTGATAAGGCTTGAAAAATGCTCAAAAATGAAAGTGCTCGGAATCCGACGAAACCAACACCATGACGTCCGGCTCGTCTTCCTGATTCCGGTGGTATAATTTTTATCGCAAACGGAGTCCGTATGGGGAAGATATCGCATTTTGTCCGCAGAGCCAAACAGGCAAAATTTTGGATGCTGACTGTACCTGTCCGTACAGTCCGTACAGACACGTGTCAGTCCATACAGCTGACGTGGCATGTCTGTACGGTGACGTGGAAGCTCCAGAAGATGACACGTGGCGGTCCGTACAGATGACACGTGGCACGCTGACGTCAGCATGATGACGTGGCAGTTGACGCGGCAACTGACTGGGCAGTACGGCAGGGACACGTGGCAGGTGACAGAGCTGGCAGATGGCAGTACGGCATCCGATGTGGCATATACATGGGCCAATGATAGGCCAACACGTGGCACGTTTCGATTGGTGGGTAAGGGTGCCACGTGGCCCAGTCAAGGGCTGCCACGTGGCACCCCAGTATTGGCTGTTTGTTTATGTGTTTAAAAATTATTTGGTGTCGGCGGGGGTCGAACCCACGACCTCCTGGCAGAGCAACGGTTTAATGAATCGGGCTAGCCACATGGCCGGCGGGCAGTTCCTATTTTGGAATCGGCGCATTTTGGTTTTAAATTTGAATCAAGTTTTAGTCGGCGGGAAAAGGGTCGGGGCTTAGCCCCGGCCCTCGGCATGAAACATACGACCATATGGCATAACCGGGAGCGGTGACTGTTATACAAAGGCGCGGGGTTTCAAAACCGTGGCCATGTGGTTCTATTATACCTCCATACGACCCGGGCGCTACCCCAAAAAAATGCGCGGGAGGTGTTTACACTAAGCCACGGTCCCGTGAAATTTGCCAACAGAACCGGGGCTGGAAGACGAGAAGGGGGCCAGCGCCACGGGCGCGTGGCCACATGGGCCTCCCATATGACCAGAAGCGCGCCGATCGGGGGGCTGCACCCGAATTTGAACCAAACTTTACTATAGTGGGTTTTTGCATTATGAATTTGGTTTTTTGTATTTAATTCAGCTATTATTAGCATATTTTCTCCATTTTTGGGGGATATTGGGATTTTTTGGAGGCCAGATTCTTGGAGGAAGTTGGGGATGAGAAACCAACTCCATTCCTATATAAACCAGGCCTGTTTGAGGCCAATGGACAGTCATTGTTGCAGAGTTATGTTGTTTGAAAGCCAAGCCAAAGTCAGTTTGTTGCAGGGAAGCCCTTGAGGTGGAAACGTTGTCGGATCGTTTCTGGGAGCTTGGAGCATCAGTTTGGCATGCCGTTTCTTGCATTGGGTTCTTGAGATCTGGGACAACAAGACCAGATCAGTATTGTAGCCTTTGGGCATTGCTGAGATGTAATTTTGAGCACTTGAGCAGA
>ML791537.1:144714-164135 GCA_009831015.1 Picea engelmannii
AAATTTGCAATTTCAGATAAGTATGTGGATGAAGTCATTTGTGATGTAGTGTCGTTAAAAGAATGTGGCATCGTTTTAGGTAGTCCGTACTTGTATGATCGAAAAGCAATCTTCTACAGAACTAAAAATCAGTATCAGTTTACCAAAGAAGGTCATGACTACATAGTGCATGCTCATCATGTTAAAGAAAGTAAAAATCTTCAAACAATGGAACAGTTAACAAAGGCAGTGCAAGTAAGCGACAAACCATTAATTGTTTCAAGTGAAGTTATCGATCTTAAGCAAGAATAGGATATGATTATTAAGTGGGAAATTAATCATAAATTGCTTCAAGATAAACTTATGTCATGCAAGTACTTAAAGTATATCAGTTCAATTGCAGTCGTTTTTCTGATATTATCTTTAGCAATGTTCAGTACATGGATGATAGTGGCTTCAGTGAAATGTAGCAGGATTGCAATGACTAACAATGTACTTTCAGTGGTCATCATTGTATTACAGCTGATCTTGATGAGACAGGTGCACAGGACAGAGTTCAGAGACAGAGGACAAGYCGGGTGGCCTATCCCGGGCTTGTTAACTGGACAGTAACCTTTTGGGGACCAAAAGGTCTTGTTGTGGGGAGGTGTGATCTGAAAACAGATCCAGAAGCCTGATAGGGCTTGAAAAATGCTCAAAAATGAAAGTGCTCGGAATTTGACGAAACCAACACCATGACGTCCGGCTCATCTTCCTGATTCTGGTGGTATAATTTTTATCGCAAACGGAGTCCGTATGGGGAAGATATCGCATTCTGTCCGCCGAGCCAAACAGGCAAAATTTTGGATGTTGACTGTACCTGTCCGTACAGTCCGTACAGACACGTGTCAGTCCGTACAACTGATGTGGCATGTCCGTACGGTGACGTGGCATCTCCAAAAGATGACACGTGGCAGTCCGTACAGATGACACGTGGCACGCTGACGTCAACATGATGACGTGGCAGCTGACGCGGCAACTGACTGAGCAGTACGGCAGGGACACGTGGAAGGTGACAGAGCTGGCAGATGGCAGTACGGCATCCGATGTGGCATATACATGGGCCAATGATAGGCCGACACGTGGCACGTTTCGATTGGTGGGTAAGGGTGCCACGTGGCCCAGTCAAGGGCTGCCACGTGGCACCCCAGTATTGGTTGTTTGTTTATGTGTTTAAAAATTATTTGGCGTCGGCGGGGGTCAAACCCACGACCTCCCGGCAGGGCAACGGTTTAACGAATCGGGCTAGCCACATGGCCGGCGAGCAGTTCCTGTTTTGGAATCGGCGCATTTTGGTTTTAAATTTGAATCAAGTTTTAGTCGGCGGGAAAAGGGTCGGGGCTTAGCCCCGGCCCTCGGCATGAAACATACGACCATATGGCATAACTGGGAGCGGTGACCGTTATACAAAGGCGCGGGGTTTCAAAACCATGGCCATGTGGTTCTATTATACCGCCATACGACCCGGGCGCTACCCCAAAAAAATGCGCGGGAGGTGTTTACACTAAGCCACGGTCCCGTGAAATTTGCCAACAGAACCGGGGCTGGAAGACGAGAAGGGGGCCAGCGCCACGGGCGCGTGGCCACATGGGCCTCCCATATGACCAGGAGCGCGCCGATCGGGGGGCTGCGCCCGAATTTGAACCAAACTTTACTATAGTGGGTTTTTGCATTATGAATTTGGTTTTTTGTATTTAATTCAGCTATTATTAGCAGATTTTCTCCATTTTTGGGGGATATTGGGCTTTTTTGGAGGCCAGATTCTTGGAGGAAGTTGGGGATGAGAAACCAACTCCATTCCTATATAAACCAGGCCTGTTTGAGGCCAATGGACAGTCATTGTTGCAGAGTTATGCTGTTTGAAAGCCAAGCCAAAGTCAGTTTGTTGCAGGGAAGCCCTTGAGGTGGAAACGTTGTCGGATCGTTTCTGGGAGCTTGGAGCATCAGTTTGGCGTGTCGTTTCTTGCATTGGGTTCTTGAGATCTGGGACAACAAGACCAGATCAGTCTTGTAGCCTTTGGGCATTGCTGAGATGTAATTTTGAGCACTTGAGCAGAAATAAAGAAGCCTCCCCCACAGGAAAAAGGCCCGGAGACGTAGGCAAAAATTGTGCCGAACTCCGTTATCAACCTGTGTTCTTATGGTTTGCTGTTCATTATTGTTTTCAGATCTGCATATGTGTAATTGACTGATATAATCCTCTTCTTTCCTCATTCTTTCGTTAAATTCTCAAATGGTTAAAATATTCATGCAAGTTAAAACTCAACCATAATCATAAAAGATCCTGCCCCGGATCAGGAAGCACTGACAGGAGACTAATAAATGGAGGAAGAGATGGATAAAGGAAATAATAAGGATTCCATGGACCCAATCATGATGGAGGAATACCAAATAAAAAAGATAATGGAAAAATCTGGAAAGACGTGCAATGGAGTACCCTACCAATATAAGATGAATAAAAAGAAGAGAGCCATAGCTAATAGAGAGGGCTTGGAAAGAAATGAAGAAGAGGTAGAGGATATTCGGGTTGTGGAATAGATTGAGGAAGTTATGTGTGCAACATACCAAAGGAAAACAAGGGGTCCAAGGTCAGGGACAGAAGGCACAAATTCAATCCAGATCACCGTCAATGTGGAACCTACAACCCCATGTGCGACTAACACGCCAGAAATAACACCATCGTTTAGACAATCAGATTTTAGTGGAAGAAAGACAACAGGAATCACATCCAATCAAGGAGCATCAACTGGAGGAGCTAGTTTAGGAAGTAACAATCAATTATCTACATCGCACAGATGTAGTAGTTCAACATAGTTCAAAATGGCAGGAGATGATCCCACGATCAGATTACCAGAATTTCAGGGAGAGGCATTAGAGGACCCTAAAAAGAACTTATTCATGTATGAGAATATTTGGAAATCAAAGCAGATCATAGATGAGAATACAAAACTTGCACAATTAGCAATTACACTAAGAGACCATGCACAGGACTGGTATATGAGCCTAGATGTAAACAGTCCACCAGGAGTAACAAAGACTATTGAAGATGTGAAAACATTATTGATAAACGCATTTCAGAAGCCAATCTCATAAGATCGGTATATGAATGAAATGATTGAAATCAGACAAAAACCAGGTGAGTCTGTTTGGTAGATTAATAAAAGTTTTAAACGCCTAAAAGGTAAGTTGAAATATGCAATGACTGACATGCAACATAAGCATTTATTTGTGAACTCGTTATTACCACATTTGAAATACCCATTAAGACAACAGAAGTTACGAATACAGGAAGAGGCTCTACAAGTAGCCTCACAACTGGAAGAGAACTAGTATCAAAAGACATATCCAACAATAGAGGATCTGAAGTAGGATTTGAAGAATCTAACATTTCAACTTAACCAGAATAATAGTAAAGAGAAAAGAGAAGTTGGTTGGTGTACCATGTGCAGGACAGAAGGACACCATAAGAATGAAGGTCCAACTTTAGCACAGTATATGGTGACAGGGGTTCCAAACCCATTTCCAATAGGATTACCATGGTGAGTTACTTTTAAGACACATGGGAATGATCCATATCATTGTCCAATGATGCAGAAATATAAGACAGTACCCAAAATTTCATACTGCAAATTTTTCAATTTAGTGGGTCGTGATGATAAGGATTGTAGGACGATGGAGTTGATGAGAGAAAGAACTTCATATACTTATAGGGTGCAAGAAGAAATGATGACAGGACAAGCTTCACCTCATTTCAACCAGGTTCCACCACCATACAATAATGCATAGCAACAATACAATAATGTGCAGCCATAGTATAATAATGGGCAGCCACAATATAACCCCACGCAATATAACCAAGTACCTCAGTACAATGCACCATGAGGAGATAGAGGTGGATATAGAGGTGGAGGAAGAGGCAGAGGACCAGAAGTGTGCCACAACTACCAACAACCAGGACAATATGCAAGGGAATGTTCACTCCCACCAAGGACATGTATGTATTGTTGCATAGAAGATCATGAAACAAAAGACTGTCCGACACTATTGGGGAAGATCCAAGACAAAAGGAACCAAAAAAACCAAAATTTCCAATGGATCTTTGTAGAAGCCAAGGACGATGGAAGAAACATCAATATAGTCACTAGAGGAGGATCCAAGAGATGAACCGATGCAATATCAGGCGATCTAGATCAACACCAATGGGTTAATAAGAACACTGAGCCACAAAAGCAGTTTGACACACAGAAAGAAAATGAAACATTTAAGGAAGCCAGACAGGAGTGTCTCAAGCAGAATGTTGTGTCTACATCAATCACACAACAACTTGAAAATCCACCAATATATGGGATGCCATTCTCAATGGACCATACCATTGAAGGACGACCTTTAGAGCAAGTAAGTATCATAAATACTTTTCTGCAATATTGTGTTAAGCTATACAATGACCCATCATTTGTTAAGGTTTTGCAAGATATGCTATAAATATGTAACACCAAGGTGGAAGGAAAGTTAGAACAGAAAATAGCCGATCATCTCCATACAAGAAGGATAAGAAGAGAATTCAGACTGAATTCCAACATTGGGGATTTTAATATGGGTGATATTATACTAGATTTAGGCTCTGAAGTAAATGTTTTACCGAAGAAGACATGGCAGTGTATGGGATAAACCACACTATGCTACTCACATGTTCATCTGAAACTAGAAAATCAACATAGAGTGCTACCAATTGGAAGGCTTAAACGTATGACAATAGATTTGGATGGAGTGTGCACTATGGCAGATTTTGAAGTATCATAGATAGTATATGGCACAACACCTTACCCACCATTTCTTAGATTGTATTGGGAATTTGATAACCAGACTATAATCAACATGAAGACAAGGAAAACAAATTTTGATTCAAACGAATATAGATTCATGGCACCATTGGATCCTTCAGAAGGAGAAAGGTTTGTAGAAGCCACTTGTTTGGATTTGGAAGAATTAAACCAATTGTACAACACCACAGCGTGAGAAGAGTATAATGTTAACCCAACTGCAAATGGGGTACTCAACTGGAGAAGAATTACATCATGTGATTCTGACTCATATATAGGTTTGGATAACTGGAAACAGAGATTACATGAAGTGTCTACAATGAGGTACACAAGAATAGACCACACAGTAAGATGGGTTGGTACATAGATAAGAGAACCTCCCAGTTTTCATGGATTAAATGACTTAGAGGAATTTATGATAAAATATGAAGAGGAAGTGTTAGAAAATCATAGGCTCTTAGCCCTAGATATTTCACTCAAGGAAACACCTACAAGATGATGGGTTTCACATAAAGAAATAATTCAATTCTGGTATCAATGTAAACAACTATTGTGCATTAGATTTGGCGTAGAACGAGGGAGCAATATAGTCCAGAAGTATGATGGGAAAGGCACATCAGTTGGACACTTGGAGAACTATAGAAAACAGTGGAGGATGACACCACCAAAGGAATTGCCTCATAAATTTAGCCATACATTGGAAGGAATCCTAGGGAACTAGTATATAGACCAGGAGATACGCAGAGGCACTACAAAATGGATAGGATTACAACAGAATTTTATAGTAACCTTCTCATTTGAACATGAGAACCCAAACATTGATTCATCGTTGAAGATGATATAGGGAATGATATTTATTGATGAACCAGAGGTTGAAATCATGATAGAATATCAACACCAGAACAAACATACAGTCAAAGAGTTATTGTCATGATATCATGTGGAAGAACAAGCACCAGATGAAGATGATCCATTCAACATTCAAATTATAGAAATTGAGGGAGAGAGAGAGGTGGAAGGTCCATCTCTGGAGTCAGAAGTATTGTTGCACCAATCAAATTTAATAAAGTCAACATTGGGACGAATGACAACCCTAAAATGGAAAGTATTGGAGAATATTGGGATGAGAAAATAGTATAAAGAATAACAGAGTCACTGCGCGAATACAGTGACCTATTTCCAACAACCTTTACAGAGATGAAAGACATAGTAGGGGATCTAGGTGAGATGAAGATACCCCTCAAACCTGAGGCTAGAACTATCAGGAAGAGACCCTACAGACTGAATCCAGTGTATAAGTAGAAGGTGAAATAAGAAATTGACCAAATGTTGGAAGTTGGTATCATAGAACCAGTAGAAGAATCTGAATGGATAATTCCTATGGTAGTCCTAGAAAATAAGAAAGGGGGGATAAGGATTTGTGTAGATCTTAGGAAACTCAATGATTCTTTCTTACATAACCCTTTCCCTACCCCTTTTACAGATGAAGTCTTAGAGAATGTGGGAGGCCAGCAAGCATATTCATTCACAGATGGATTCTCAAGTTACCATCAAATCAATAAAGCTCTGAAGGATAGGTATAACATTACTTTTTCTAAAGAATAGGGATCCTACCAATATACAGTCATGCCATTTGGATTGAAGAACGCACCAGCCATATTTTCAGGAGTAGTCATAGCTTCTTTTAAGGAATTCATACATCAGTTTTTAGAAGTATATATGGATGACTGGACTTTATATAGTCTATTAAAGGACCATGTAAAAGTATTACAATTAATGTTGGAAAGATGCAGAAAATGTCAGATATCATTAAATATCAAGAAATGGATTTTTGGTACACCTTTTGGAATATTGTTGGGACATATAGTGTGTAAACAAGGTTTACTAGTGGACCCTGTTAAGATTGCAGTCATTGTAAATTTACCACCATTGAAGTCAGTGTGCCAGTTAAGAGAAACACTGGGACATACAGGCTATTACAAGAAACTTATAAAGGGGTATGCGTATATTAGTGCACCAATGGAAAAATTGTTGAAAAAGGACACTATATTTCAATGGAATGAAGACTATCAACAAGGATTGGATACTCTAAAGGAAAATATGGTAGCAACACCTATACTAGTATTTCCATATTGGGAAAAGACATTTCGTGTGCATGTAGATGCATCAATGATAGCACTTGGAGTAGGGGACTTAGACCATCCTATAGCATTTGCAAGCAGAAAGTTGTCAGAATCAAAGAAAAACTAAAACACCATAGAAAGAGAAGTCCTAGACATGGTATATGCACTTCAGAAGTTCAAGCACTATTTACCGGGTAAACACTTTAAAATGTTCACATACCATTCTTCCCTCAAATATATAATCAACAAGCCAGTGTTGGGGGGGGCGAATCTGTAGATGGCTATTTTTATTTCAAGAATTTTATTTTGAAGTGATATTCAAACCAGGGAAGTTGAATGGGAGACCTGATCGCCTGTCAATGGTAACTAATGGAGAATAACCTACTAACTTGGAAGACAACTTACCTGATGCATAGTTATTTTCAGTACAAGTAGTTGATGAATAATTCATTCATATTATTGAATACTTAACCACAGGGGTTGTACCACAAGACTTTAACACTGCGCAGAAGAACAATCTGGTAGTCAGAGTTGCAAAATATCAACTTATTGCAGGACATTTATATAAGATGGGCAGAGATAGCATTTTGAGAAGGTGTGTATTGGAACATCAAAGGCCCAAAATTTTGGTAGAAGCTCATGAAGGGATAGCTAGAGGAAAATATGCAGGAAAAGCTATCTCTCTTAAAGGTATTGCGTGCAGGATTATGGTGTCCAACAGTCCATAAAGATGACAAGGAATATTTCCATAAATTTGATGTTTTTCAAAGGGTTGGCGAACCCAATAGAAGGGATGAGATGCCTCTAAGACCACAAGTGACTTTACAGGTATTTGAGAAATGGGAAATAGACTTTGTGGGACCTATTAATCCACCAGCAAAAAGGTCAGTAGCTAGATATATCATTACTATGACTGCATACTTAACAAGATGTGTATAAGCAACACCAGTCAAGCACTGTAGCACAAAGACAACAACACAATTCTTGTTTGAGCAAGTGATCACCAGGTTTGGATGTCCCGGGATTTTGATGAGTGTCACCAATGCACTCATTTTATTAATAGTACCATCAGGTCTATGACTGAGGAGTTTGAATTCTATCACTAGAAGAGTACACCATATCATCCTCAAGAAATTGGAACAATAGAAGATTTCAATAATATTTTGGAAAATGATTTGACTAAGATCTACAATGTTAATAGAGATGATTGGGAATTGAAAATACCATAAGTAATATGGGCATACAAGACCACATGTAAGAAGTTGATAGGACATGCACCATTTAGATTGGTGTATGGGAAGGAAGTTGTGGTCATATTAGAATTTTTGGTACCTAGTCTGCACGTAGCTACCATTACCAACATGATAGAAAGAGGCATAGTACATGAGAGGATAATTCAACTAATGGAAATGGAAGAGGACAACATTCTGGAAGGATTTCACCAGGAAGTATAAAAAGCAAGAGACAAAGCCTGGCATGACAGACATATTAAAAAGAATAGTTTTAAGGAAGGAGACCTAGTTCTACTCTATGCCAGTAAATTTTTCCAACACCCTGGTAAGTTTAGAATGAATTGGCTAGGGCCATATGAAGTAAATAATTTAACATATGGAGGATATGTACAAGTAAAGGACTTGGGAGGAACAAAACTGAAAGGCATGATCAATGGTAGTCGACTGAAACTGTATAGGGGCAGTTGACCTAGTAACCCTTAAAAGTTATAGTGCAGTAGGAAAGGAATGTATAGTGTACTATAGTAGCTTTTAGGAAAGAAAATGGAGAAAAAGGAAGACAAAAGTAGAAAAAGGAAGACAAAAGTAAAAAAGGAATAAAAAGGAATAAAAAGTAGAAAATAAAGAAAATCAAAAATATTGGGAAATATCATGCACAGGAGATAGTGGAATCAACACGACAAAAAGAAAAAGTGATTGCGGGCAGCATATGGTTGACAGGAAGCAAACACCACATTGAAAAGTCACAATACAAATGTACAAGGCACCGAAAATTTATAATGCACCATAAAAAGGGAAACGATCAGAAAAGAAAAAACCGGTCGTCGAGGTAAAAAGGCATGAATTGGGCATTTATGAAATTGAACAAAGTGTACTCGATAATATTTAACGCATTAATAACCATCAAAGAATCTTCCCCAAGAATATTCATGGAATTTATGACACCCTCTATTGTTACACATCAACATTACTTGCTTTGATAAGTGTCGCAAGTGTTGCATGTTGCTCACAAGTGTCGCAAGTGTCAAGCAAAGCATACTACCATGATGCCTATATCATACTTATGACGACACTAAGGAGACACTTAAAATGTCTCAAACACTTGATTTGAAGGAAGAGGAATGGTTAACTAAAGTTAAGTGCCTCTTGCCACCTGAAAGAATCACTGAATCTAGGTTTTTATAAGAGAGTGCTCCCCTATATCTCTTTTAGGTGCGCTGGCGCTCCCCTAAATCCTACTAGGGAGTGTTATAGCACTGAAAAGGCTCGCAAGAGGAGAGTTATTGATTTTAGGAGTGTTGGTGCCACCCTAAAGCCTACTAGGGAGCGCTATAGCGCTCTTATGGCCCTTTTGAGGGAGCGCTACCTATTCTGGGCAAGACTTGGTCTATTGAGGAGAATAAGGAGAAGATATTTCAATCTTGGAAGGTAGTTGAATTCGAATTCTTGGTTCAGCCATGATCTTAGGGAAGATCCCTGACTCAAGGAGGAAAATCCTCAACCTACCCTAAAGATACCTCAAGAGGTTAAGCCTCTATAAACCTATATAAACGGGGCTCTATCATGGTGGAAAGGGGGAAGAATTAGAAGCATGAAACCTATGATCTCATAGGAAACACACTAGTCCACCTAGATCTAAAAGGAATTCAGTGACCATGATAAGCACTTTCTATCTTAGAGTTAAGAGTCTATCTCTTTGAGGAGATCTACTTGTCCGCAGGGAGATTTTCCTTCAACAGAAATTGGCGACCATACTGGGGAAACGAATCGAAACTTTTGGTTTTGATTTTTCCTCATAGACCTTGTCCTATCCTTTGGTTGTTTTCTGACTTTGTTCACCCCTTCATATCTGATTTCACTTGGTGATTGACTCTTTACCCCATCACACTCAGCTTGACTATCAAATTTTGATCAAAATTTTGGGTTTTTGGACATTTTTATGAGTTTTTTTAGCCTGGCACCCCCCTGCCCATGTTAGCAGAGTGCTAGCACTCCCTGGAAGTGTTAGACAGAGATTTATAATGCTCTGGTGGCCCTTATACCATAGCACCGACCCTTTTTGCCCAAAATCTCTTCAAAAATTGCAATTTTTGGAGGTCCAAACCCTGTTTTTTCACTTGCTGAGCTGCTTTGTGATTCAATGGTCCTTCCTTTGACCTTTGACATGCTTCCTCCTGAGAAGTAAACACCTTTTTGTTTATATTTTATTCCCTTCTTCCTTATTTTTGAGTTTTTGTTGTTGAGAGCTTGAAATCGATCCGCTGCTTTCTTCTCTCCTATCCGACTGAGCAAGAACTCTAGTGAAGGACACCAGAAGTCTATGAGTCTTCTCATTTGGTTCTTTGAGGTCATCTGATCCAATTTATTTCTCCTTCCTTTTGCATTTTTTATTTTCTTTCTCTTGTTTGATTGCAAAAGGGTGTGTTGTTTATGCGAAATCTGCATATTCTTGTCTGAATCTCCTTGATCTGAAAGGGTAGTTGGCAGGACAATCTTTTCATTGAATTGATCATCATTCACATGAAAACGACGAAACTACATCTTAATGATTAGTTTGCATATTATTTTTCATTTCTGAAATGTTGTAGCATCATATTGGATTTGATTGAGAACAAAATTGATTGAGGGCATTCCTTATCAAGTGTTTGATAGTGAAAGCGACTCTTCCTCTTTCCCTTAAATAGGTATTCATTGAAAAGAAATGATTTCTTATCATATTTCATGCATATTTTTGGGAATTGAGTCATCATTCCATCAGTTTCACTTTCGTAAACCCTCTGAGTAAACAACAGCCATTAAAATCAATGCTTCACTAAAATTTATCAGACTTTTTACATCTTTGTTAGCAAACCTACATTAGTTTAAGGTGTAGGGCTTTGGAATAGGTTGAAAGGATAACTTTCCAAAGATATCGAACAAACTTAGTATCTTGCGGTAGGGAGATTCAAATCCAATTGTCGTATTGTCTTGCTGGGATCCCCCTCTCACACAGGGGTTACACACGAGGTCACATTCGGGTGAGTTACGAAGATTATCCCTCTGTGGTTCAACTGTTTGTAGTGGTCAAATCGTATATTGGGGGTCACTGGAAGGTATACCCACGATTATGTGTGGGAGCCTTTCAAGTTGATTTCGGACTTGTTATCCTGCCCATACATTCCAACTGGACTGTCGACTGTACCCACCCAGGGGCCAACTACGAGTTGGTGACCTTAGTAGCCACAATCTTTAGGGTCTCACACAAGGTGACGGTGAAGGGAAGTCTCACTGTACCTAGAACAAATGTTGGTCAAACTCACTCAGGATCCTTGGAGGGTAAATCCACAATTACTGCGTGGAAGCTTGCACCAAAGCGTAAGTCTGTTAAGCAGGTCACCAACGTAACTGATCCACCCTCTCTATCCCCTCCCCTTCCAATTTTGATCTCGCGACGTTGGATTTCATCACCAACTAGTGGTTTCATCGTGGGAAGGTTTGTTTGATTGATTTCTTCTCATATTCATAGTGTGTGTTGTTTGTTTTACTTAGTGGACCTTAGGTCGAGTCAGTGTTAATGGCATCAAATCCTGGGAGTACCAATGGAGGAACCCCTTCTCCTGGGGAACCTTATACCTTTCCTTCGTTTGGAAACATTGGTCCTCCATATGTTGCCACACTGAGTCTTCCAGGACTCACTATTGGATTACCAGTTTGGTTTTTCTCCACTCTGGTGATCCCAAATCCTCCCAACGTTTCAGTTGCACCTAATACTTTAGATGTCGGTACACCACCCACACATCAACCTCATGTCAAATTTCCGCCTTATTCGTCCGTCTAGTCTCCTTCCATTTCTCCTTCTTCACCTAGTGAAATCTCTAAAGAAAGTAGCCAGGTTGATCAGAAGAAGAAGAAACGAAAAGAGAAGAAGAAGAAGAACCCAAAAAAGACAAAGGCCCCAACAACATCAGATGTTGGCTCTAAGCAACCAGTTACTATTAATAGTATTGGGAGTGTTGATGAGGTCAACAAGATTAAAATGAAGAATCCAAAACCCAAATTCCCTTCCAGCCTTTGTAAGGGTGACCACTTTCTGAGGGATTGCCCCGGTCTTACCCAGGACTTAGAAATGTGGTCCTCCACATCATCGGCCTCTGTCAGTCATGTCGATGATACCCTGTCAACTAGTGATGTTCAGGTTGGTAAGAAGAAGAAAACTGTCAAGTTCCCTTGCATGTTATGTAAAGGTAATCATTACTCTCACCTTTGTCCTCGCATGGATGAGGCTTCCTCTCTTTTGGAAAAACTTCAACTTCCAAAAGGTTATCGTAAGATTTCCTCCGACCCATCATTGGTTGATGGACTGGTCAATTCGATTCCATCCCTGGTCAGTCCGGTTGATCAGGTGGTCAATCTAGTTTCCTCCTCAATTGAACCATGAACCCAAGTAGTTGATCCATTTCCGTCATCGATCAGCCCCGCTCTTCATAAAAAGAGTGACACCAAAGTGGTCGATCTGTTTTCATCCTCGGTCGATCCCACTCTCCCGTTAGAGAGTGACACCAAAGAGGTCGATCTGTTTCCACCCGTCGACTCCATTCTTCTCTTGGAGAATGAAACTCAAGTGGTCGATCTAGTTTCTCCATCGGTCGATCCCATTCCTCCATTGAGGAATGTCAAAGTGACTGATCCAGTCCCTTCCTCGGTCAATCCCACTCTTCCTCTGAAGAGTGCCAAAGTGGTCGATCCAGTTTCACCATCAGTCGATCCCATTCCTCCATTGAGGAATGTCAAAGTGATTGATCCAGTCCCTTCCTCGGTCAGTCCCACTCTTGCTCTGAAGAGTGCCAAAGTGGTCGAGCCAGTTTCGCCATCGGTCGATCCCATTCCTCCGTTGAGGAATGTCAAAGTGATTGATCCAGTCCCTTCCTTGGTCAGTCCTGCTCTTCCTTTGAAGAGTGCTAAAGTGGTCTATCCAAGTCCCCCATTAGTTGATCCGATCCAATCATCGATCGATCCTACTCTCCTTCTAGAGAGTAAACCCAATACTGCCCATGTTTTTCTCGTTAATACAGACTCTACCAGATCGGGGGGAATTCCTCCTTCTCCTGCAAAACCCCCTCCAAGTATTGAAGCCATCCTTTTTTATTGGGGTGCGCTAATTGGACCTCGTCTTCCCTCTCACATTCCTTTCCATATTACAGTACAGGTTCATGGTCGGGACGTTCCTCAAATGTTGATAGATGAAGGTGTGTTCGTTAGTATTTTGTCTTCTGTTGCTTGGTACACTTTGGGTTGTCCACAGCTTGCACCAGTTACACAGAATCTGTTATCTTTTAACAGAAGAACTAGTCAACCTTTAGGGATCCTTCCTCAATTTCCTGTAACTTTGGGAGGGAAAATTGTCTTTATCGATGTCATGGTAGTCTGAGACCCCTTGGATTTCACTTTATTCCTTGGGCGGGATTATGTCTATGCTATGAAAGCTCTTGTATCCACCCTTTTCCGTGTGATATATTTCCCTCACGATGGAAGAATTATGACTATTGATCAACTTTCATTCATCGGCCTTGACCGGGTTACCTCCCTAAGTGGTTCCTATATGCAGACAGTATTGCCCCTACCACATGTCTATTATGTGGCGTTGTCTCCCATGACCTCAACTTCCGATGATTTGGATCTGGTAGTTGACATGGTGATCTCTTCGGTAGGGTTATTGGAGCCTGATCTCCTTACCCCTGTCATGACCCTCGACATGTGTTCCTTCCAGAGTGATTATCTTCCATCCGGCGAAGATCTCTTGGAAGACATGACCATTTTTTGTCCCTTGACATGGTGTCCTTCTAGAGAATTATCATCTTGGAAGCCATGATCAAGAAAGAGTCATGAGCATAGTTTCTCTTCTCTGTGGCAAGCTCATTAAAAAATGAAACAGAGGTCCTGAGCATAGTTCTTTTCCTGTGTCAAGCTCGTTAAAAAATGAAACAGTCACCTCTCTTGAACCTTCTTTTCATCCACCCTTCTCATTTTTCTCATCTACTAGAGAAATTGGTGATGACCTCAGAGTTAGTGAATGAATCAAAGCTTGGAGGGCATGTCTCCAGCCTTTGATGATCTTTCTAGAGTTAAGCCACTAGCTTTCAAGCTAGGGGCAAACCAAGCTTAGTCTTTGTTCTTTCTCGTGCTCGTAAATACATGAGAATGCATCCGGGTAGAATTTTATATCTTTTTCGGACCTGTATGGATATACGAAAAAGGAACCCCCTGGAGTCTCCTTCAAGCTCTTTTCAGACTCTCAAAACATGAAAATATTTTCGAGTGATCTTGCTTCCTTTCCCACTCGTTAAAAGGTTTGAAAGGGTGTCTTTCGAGTGATAATTTATCTCTTTTTCGGCCTCGCGAGACTAACATTATGAAAAAGGACAACATTGGAGTCATCTTTAAGTTCTTTTCAGACTCTCTAAACATGAAAAGATTACCGAGCGACCTTGTTCTTTTCACGCTCGTTAAAGTATTTGAAGAAAACATCTGTTGAGCGATAGTTTATCTCTTTTTCAGTCTCATCAGACTACTTTACGAAAAAGGAACTGAGAGAGTTATCTTTTAAGTGTTTTTCCAGACTCTATAATCATGAAAAACCTTTGATTTTTTTGTCTTTGGACTCGCTAAAACAAACATCGACAGGTCCATACGGGATCGAACCCCTACTGCTTCCAGTTTGTTAAACAAAGGAAGAGGAACTTACCGAAGGTGAGTTTTATCGAGCATGTGTTATCCTCCTCGAGCTCGTTAAATTAAAAATAGGTACTCGTCTATCTGGATGGGGGGGGGAATTGAAAGAAGCAAGCCAAGCAGTCTTTTTGAGAACATTACCACGTAACTCTTAGAGTCACCCTTGAACATGGCACTTTGTTTTTGCACGCATTATAATCCGATGAACCTCTGCACTGAGCCAATCCTTTGAGTTTCTTTCACTCCTTTGGGTCACATGACGTAAGTCACATCATCCACTGCATCATCAAGTTTGGGTCTATGTCATGTTTCTGTTGTTGTGCCTTAGTGTTCAAGGGAAGTATCCACCTCGAGAGTCAACCATCACACAAATATCTTGTCTCAATACTCATGTCAGTCCATGTTCATTTGATCTACCAATTATATCTCTGTGTCTGTTTCGTGTCGTTGATGGGGGATACATTAAGGACTAGACTTAGAAACCAATTAGTACTTTGGGACCTACATGCCTCAATGGCAGGCCTCCTCACATCCGACAACAGGTTTACATCATTGACCTCTGATCGGATGATTCCATGGATGTTCGACTCCAGCTCATCCATTCACATTTGTTGGAATGTACTAGGGTACCTTGGGAATCATTGACATTAATGGTGATCTCCCTCGTGCTTATTAATGGTTTACATCATTGACTGGTAATCAAGTGGTTTCTGCCATGTTCGACATCAGGACATCTATTCACATAATTAGATTCTAACTACATCGGGATCGGTAAGAAGACCCTGGGTTGAGTGATCACTTTTGTATGTACTTTTCCCAGGTTGCAAAGGAGTTTTCTCTTGAACAATGGCACATATATTGTCGCATAGATCCACTTTGTATTGGTCGTGGCTATGTCTTGTCATCTCGTAGATCCAATGTGTATTCTTCGTGGCTACGATCAGTTCAAGTCATCAGAGTATAGATCCACGTTGTATCCTTGGTGGCTATACCTTTTTATCAATACAATTATGGATCCGCAATGTATTTTATGGAGGCCATATCTTGCAAGTCTTGATCACCCAAGCATAGGTATGCCTACCTTGCATTTGAAACATGTCATAATATTTGTTGGATGTTTGTGTGAAGCTTCTGTCATGTTCTCTGCGTCTATACCCTTTCTTGAAATTCTACAAATCATTTCAATTATCAATTCTCATCTTCTAACTTCATACTTTGGGGGGAAATTTGTTACACATCAACATTACTCGCTTTGATAAGTGTCACAAGTGTCGCATGTTACTCACAAGTGTCGCAAGTGTCAAGCAAAAAATACTGCCATGATGCCTATATCATACTTATGAAGACACTAAGGAGACACTTAAAATGTCTCAAACACTTGATTTGAAGGAAGAGGAATGGTTAACTGAAGTTAAGTGCCTCTTGCCACCTGAAAGAATCACTAAATCTAGGTTTTTAGAAGAGAGCGCTCCCCTATATCTCTCTTAGGAGTGTTGGCGCTCCACTAAATCCTACTAGGGAGCGTTATAGCACTGAACAGCCTTGCAAGAGGAGCGTTATTGATTTTAGGAGTGTTGGCACCCCCCTAAAGCCTACTAGGGAGCGCTATAGCGCTCTGATGGCCCTTTTGAGGGAGCGTTGCCTATTCTGGGTAGGAGTTGGTCTGTTGAGGAGAATAAGGAGAAGATATTTTAATCTTGGAAGGCAGTTGAATTCGAATTCCTGGTTCAGCCATGATCTTAGGGAAGATCCCTGACTCAGGGAGGAAAATCCTCAACCTACCCTAAAGATACCTCAAGAGGTTAAGCCTCTCTAAACCTATATAAAAAGGCTCTATCATGGTGGAAAGGGGGAAGAATTAGAAGCATGAAACCTATGATCAAATAGGAAACACACTAGTCCACCTAGATCTAAAAGGAATTCAGTGACCATGATAAGCACTTTATGTCTTAGAGTTAAGAGTCTAGCTCTTTGAGGAGATCTACCTGTCCGTGGGGAGATTTTCTTTCTGGAGTTAAGCCACTAGCTTTCAAGCTGGGGGCATACCGATCTTAGTCTTTGTTCTTTCTCGTGCTCATAAATACATGAGAATGCATCCAGGTAGACTTTTATCTCTTTTTCAAACCTATATGGATATACGAAAAAGGAACCCCCTGGAGTCTCCTTTAAGCTCTTTTCAAACTCTCTAAACATGAAAAGATTTTTGAGTGATCTTGCTTCCTTTCCCACTCATTGAAAGGTTTGAAAGGGCGTCTTTCAAGTGATAATTTATCTCTTTTTAGGCCTCACGAGACTAACATTACGAAAAAGGAAAACATTGGAGTCATCTTTAAGTTCTTTTCAGACTCTCTAAACATGAAAAGATTATCGAGCAACCTTGTTCTTTTCACACTCGTTAAAGTATTTGAAGAAAACGTCTGTTGAGCGATAGTTTATCTCTTTTTCGGTCTCATCAGACTACTTTATGAAAAAGGAACTGAGAGAGTTATCTTTTAAGTGTTTTTCCAGACTCTATAATCATGAAAAACCTTCAAGTTTTCTGTCTTTGGACTCGCTAAAACAAACATCGACAGGTCCATACGGGATCGAACCCTTACTTCTTCCAGTTCGTTAAAAAAAGGAAGAGGAACTTACCAAAAGTGAGTTTTATCGAGCATGTGTTATCCTCCTCGATCTCGTTAAATTAAAAAGAGGTACTCGTCTATCTGTATGGGGGAAAAAATTGAAAGAAGAAAGCCAAGCAGTCTTTTTGAGAACATTACCACGTAACTCTTAGAGTCGCCCTTGAACACAACACTTTTTTTTTTGCACGCATTATAATCCGCTGAACCTCTACGTTGAGCCAATCCTTTGAGTTTCTTTAACTCCTTTGGGTCACCTGACGTAAGTCACAGCATCCACTGCATCATCAAGTTTGGGTCTATGTCATGTTTTTGTTGGATTACTGAGAGGGGGGGTGAATCAATGATAACGTAATTATAATCCTTTTTCTTCAAATGTTATATCAATGTAGAATTATTATCCAATAATGAACAGTAATAAATAAACAATCACACACATGCACAGTACACCAGTGTTTTACGTGGAAACCCAAATCGGTAGAAAACCACGGAATGCTTTTTCTTATATGTCTTGAAGAATTACATTCAGTGGAAGCACCAACTTCCTTTGTTTTCCAGCTGCAACTGGAAGGAGGCTCCAACCTCCTAGTTTCTCAGGCTACAACCTGAGGGAAGCTCCAACTCCCCAAATATCTGGATACAACCAGAAGTAGGCTACAACCCCCAATGTTCTCCGGCTACAACCGGAAGGTGGCTACAACCACCTGTCCTTGCCCCGTCCTGCCACCTTGAAGTAGAAGTATAATGATGGAACCACTGTCACACTATCACTGTGAGATATACTGTTGTAAACCTGTACCAATAAGTATGAACCATGCATCAACCTGTACCAATAAGTCTGAACCATGCATCAACCTGTATTTAACCTGTAATCAACTTGTAATCAACCTGTACCATAAACAAATGCATCAACCATGCACCAACCTGTAATCAACATGTACCTTAAACAAGTGCATCAACCATGCACCAACCTCAACAAAAATCCCTCATCAATTTCATCATCCAAATCTGATTTGTACCTCTGTAATAGACCTGGTGTATATGATCACATTCCTGCAAACCTTCCTTAACTTTTAAAAACAAAATACTAGCATTTTCATCAAACTTGTTTTTAGTCTCACATGCCTAGTTTTGGATTAGTCGACAACCCTAACTTGAAGTAATCATAACTTTGAACCTATAATGTATAAATATCTAAAACTGATACACAATGTTCTTCAGTGTGTTTTATGCAATTCCTCCAAAAGGCACTGCTTGGAACTTCTCATAAAAGGAGTTATAGCAAAAATGCCATACCTTGCTGAATTATGGCTTATTCTAGAGAGCGACCTTGTAGAGAGTGCCCCGCACAAAATATTTTATGAAATGATCTGAAACTATTACACAGAATACTACAGACTGTACCCTAACTAACACATTTAGTCTCACTTAATTTTTATCTGTTATGAATAAGTTATGATGTTTTTACCCGAAACACCTAACTTTGACTAGTTTCAGGATTGGCCACAAACCCTATTTTCCACATAGGGTAACTCCAAAAATACAACGAACCACAAGCTGAATTTTGAACCAAAGATACTTGGATATGTTGTCTCACTTGCATAGAAATTTCAGGATCTGAATCATTATATAAACAAAGTTATAGCGAAAATGGTGAGATGACCTGAAAATAACATACCTTAGGAAGCACCATCAAAAGAATTTATCCTTCCTTGCATTTCGGCCTTCTTTTCTTCACTTTCCTCAGCATTTCGGCTAAGATATCATTTTTAAACCTTAGAAACATATAGATATTCAATATGCTCAAGTGTGATTCAAATGAGAGAGCCTTGCCTCTTATTTATACTCTCCAAGTAGCTTCCTTAAAAACATATTCTAGGTCACTTGGCCCCACTTTCC
>ML791537.1:170796-208142 GCA_009831015.1 Picea engelmannii
TTATGCAATTCCTCCAAGTGGCACTGCTTGGAACCTCTCAGAAAAGGAGTTATAGCAAAAATGGCATACCTTGCTGAATTCTGGCTTATTCTAGAGAGTGACCTTGTAGAGAGTGCCCCGCACAAAATATTTGATGAAATGATATGAAACGGTTACAAAGAATACTACAGACTGTACCCTAACCAACACATTTGGTCTCACTTAATTTTTATCTGTTATGAAGAAGTTATGACGTTTTTACCCGAAACACCTGATTTTGACTAGTTTCAGGACTAGCCACAAACCCTATTTTCCACAGAGTGTAACTCAAAACATACAACGACCCACAATATGACTTGTGAAACACAGATACTTGGATATGTTTTCTCACTTGCATAGCAATTTCAGGATCTGAATCATTATAGAAAAAAAGTTATAGCGAAAATGGTGAGATGGCCTGAAAATAACATACCTTAGAAAGCACCATCAAAAGAATTTATCCTTCTTTGCATTTCGGTCTTCTTTGATTCAATTTCCTCAGAATTTTGGCTAATATATCATTTATAAACCTCAGACACATATAGATATTCAATATTCTCAAGTGTGATTCAAATGAGAGAGCCTTGCCTCTTATTTATACTCTCCAAGTAGCTTCCTTAAAAACATATTCTAGGTCACTTGGCCCCACTTTCCTTATTTTAGGGTTGGGTCCACTTCTAATTTCTCCATTAAAATTATTATTGAAATAATTTCATTTGTATTAACTTTGAATTATAATACACTCATCACTTCACTTTATTATTTACCTTTTAAAATCTCGTCTTGTCATCTCGTAGATTCATTGTGTATTCTTCGTGGCTATGATCAGTTCAGGTCATCAGAGTATATATCCACACTGTATCCTTGGTGGCTATACCTTTTTATCAATACAATTATGGATCCGCAGTGTATTTTATGGCGGTCATATCTTGCAAGTCTTGATCACCCAAGCATAGGTATGTCTGCCTTGGGTTTGAAACATGTCATAATATTTGTTGGATGTTTGTGTGCATCTTCTGTCAGGTTCTCCACGTCTATACCCTTGCTTGAAAGTCTACAAAGCATTTCAGTTATCAGTTCTCATCTTCTAACTTCATACTTTGGGGGGCAATCTGTTACACATCAACATTACTCGCTTTGATAAGTGTCATATGTTGCTCACAAGTGTCGCAAGTGTCAAGAAAATCATACTACCATGATGCCTATATCATACTTATGATGACACTAAGGAGACACTTAAAATGTCTCAAACACTTGATTTGAAGGAAGAGGAATGGTTAAATGAAGTTAAGTGCCTCTTGCCACCTGAAAGAATCACTGAATCTAGGTTTTTAGAAGAGAGCACCCCCTATATCTCTCTTAGGAGCACTCGCGCTCCCCTAAATCCTACTAGGGAGTGTTATAGCACTGAACAGCCTTTCAAGAGAGGCACTATTGATTTTAGGAGTGTTGGTGCCCCCCTAAAGCCTACTAGGGAGCGATATAGTGCTTTGATGGCCCTTTTGAGGGAGCGCTGCCTATTCTGGGCAGGAGTTGTTTTGTTGAGGAGAATAAGGAGAAGATATTTCAATCTTGGAAGGCATTTGAATTCAAATTCCTGGTTCAGCCATGATCTTAGGGAAGATCCCTGACTCAAGGAGGAAAATCCTCAACCTACCCTAAAGATACCTCAAGAGGTTAAGCCTCTCTAAACCTATATAAACAGGCTCTATCATGGTGGAAAGGGGGAAGAATTAGAAGCATGAAACCTATGGTCTCATAGGAAACACACTAGTCCACCTATATCTAAAAGGAAGTCAGTGACCATGATAAGCACTTTCTGTCTTAGAGTTAAGAGTCTAGCTCTTTGAGCAGATCTACCTCTCCGCAGGGAGATTTTCCTTCAACATCTATATAATGCAAACATGGCCTAAACGAGACACATTATGAATTTTCAAACCCGTGAAGCTAAGGAGCATGAAGACAAGAGGAAAAAAAGAGAATTCAGAGATTGTGGCAGTTGAAACTCAATCGGAAAAGGAATAAGTACCCATAATGGCACCTCCAAAGGTCGACGCACCTATCCAAACAGCATGAAAAACATGCAACAAGAAAAGGTCACCGCAGGACACCGCGGAGGCGGAACAGGAATTTACACACAGAGAGGGGATCGTTGATGTCAAAGAAATACCTTCGTCGTAGGTCGAACCAGTGAGTGCAACACTAGTAGAGGAAAACGATAAGGCCCCGACGATGGTCGGGATGGATATCGACTCGCACGATAGTGCACAGGGCTAGGACCCATCAACCACAGGCAACCCACAGCAACCTGCCAGGGAAAAAGAAACCCACAAAATAAATGGTGGTGACAGCGAAAGAAAAAATTCTGACGGGCCAAGGCCACAACCTATGGTGGGGTCCATGCAACAGGAGGAAGTACAGCTTGAAGACATCACAGGGAAACCAAAGTTAGGCTGGGAAG
Organism: Picea engelmannii; assembly: GCA_009831015.1. Classification (NCBI taxonomy): domain Eukaryota; kingdom Viridiplantae; phylum Streptophyta; class Pinopsida; order Pinales; family Pinaceae; genus Picea; species Picea engelmannii. The sequence continues at coordinate 173,276 of ML791537.1, forward strand.
CACAATCGTATGTTCGGATATCTAGTGTGTCAGTATAATGAAAGGGGAAACAACCTATCGCGTGGTCTCGACACAAGCATCCTGATGCCACAATCATTTTATCACGCATACCAGAGGGGGTGTAGGCCACACCAAGTCTACTGGGTTGCATCGACAAGCCAAGATACATATACCACGATGTGTCTGACACCAGCAAATTCCCAGAATTTGCACAGTAGGTGTATATCAAGATCCTGGGCACATGGCCATTAGGATATCCAATAATGCAGCCAAAGCAATGGGCGGTAGGATTTGCGAACACAGGGATTCTAAATTTGTTGGAGATCCCTCACTTCCAACAGGGAAAATATGTGAAAATTTGTGTCAAGAAGTTGTTGGCAGTCCTCCATGGAGGATTTTTGTGGTTGGAAGGACTAGTATCAATCGACATAGATCTCATTTCATTCATCACAGCCCTTCAATCAAATGGTGAGAAGCCTATGCAGTACTTCGATGATAAAACCAAGGCAAAGGCTCTTGCAGAAGAGATGAAGAAGACATATGGGATGGAAATAGGCTAACACATAATTATTATAAAGAGATTCAGGGATGCAGGCACTAGGATGGAAACAAAATTGATGGCATGCAAGCTACTTCGCAAATGCCACAAAGAGGAGGTCCCTACAGGGGTTGTCACAGCAACAACACAGTACAAAAATGGAACTATGCTCAGTTTGGCCCATATTTACTGAACTTGTTCCTAGACGACTGCAAGGATGCGTAGGACTTGGGAACAGAGTTCCATTACTCCTGGATAATCATTTTTATAGCATTAATTGGCTGGAAATAGCCTCCGTACTCATACTTTTGCGACAGAGTAGGACATTGTTGCGCAACACGGTACACGTCGATGGGAAGCACTTCGGATTCCAAGCAAAGAAGTGGCAATGCCATCACTTTTGCTCGGTAAGCTCGTCTGACATGCACACTCGGGGTTGAAAATCTTGGGTTCGAAGAGAAATTTATAAATGCAATGCGATAGATGGTAAAATCCTGATGATCACTATGTTAAAATCAACTAATCTGCGGGCTTAAATTCACGGTTAGAAAAAGTGTTCTCAATGCATGGTGCGACGGGATAAATAGATAGTTTGGCAATGGGTCTCTTGCAATGGGTAAGAATCATTCATTAACTCAGTTCGGCCCATTATGGCATGGTCCCAATGGTCTAGTGGTGAGATGTATAACCAAAAATGCATTTCTTCATGTTCGAGGTGTCATTCTAACGGTTATACTGTTCCCAATTGCTATATTGCTTCAACATGGCGAAGTGTCATGTGACATTGCTCTGATATCCCAGTGAAGTTCCATCTTTCACATTTTCCTTCTGCAAAGTTCCTTCTAGATCCTTCTGTAACTTCTCGATCTTATCTCTCTTCTTACTTAGGTTTCTATCCTTTTTCCCAGTGGGTTTCATCTCGGTATTCCTTTCTCCATTCTGATTCTTATCTCCTCTTAGCAGAGTAACTTTGTGTTGTTGAGATTCTTTCCTAGAAATCAGGGGTAATAGTGTATCTGGAATAGGTACTACAATCTTCTAGGAGTCCTTTGGTATTCTTGTAACTTCGACATCCAATCCTCTGGGTTCAAATGGCTTCGATCTGTTCTCCTGCTCTTTAATCAAGTGTGTGATCTTCCTAGTCATGAAATATTTTAACTCTTGCTTCTTCTTCTCTAATACTTCTTTTTCTTTCCTTCTGTCTTGGTCTCTTTCAATCCAAGGCTTTCCAAGCAACATAGTAAATGGAGCGATGTCCTCAATAAATTTAACAACTTCAAATTCTTCCTCTGTCTAAGTTCCCTTGGCACTCATAGATATCTGGGTAAGCTTTCCACATAGGTTTATCAACTTTCCTCTGCATAGTCCTATTCCTCCCAATGAAGGAATCATAGCAGGCTCCCCTAAATTTTCCCAAGTTCTTTCTGTCATAATATTCACCTATGTTTCTTCATCCATAACACAGTCAATGTCGAAGTCTCCTATTCTTGATTCTATGCATTCTTTTTCTTTGAAGATCTCTAATAAGCTGACATTTCGGTGGTCATTCAGGGTTTCTTTCATCTATACCAATATTTTCTCTGATTATTTCTGGGGTTTTGCCATAATATTAGTTGTCGGATCTGCCTTAGGGTTTTCTTGTCTCATATTCATTCTTTCAAGATTAGTAATCATTCTAGGGTAATCCAATACTTCAAGGCCCATAGCTTTGCAACAGAGGCAACTAGGTCTTCTACCAGGGCATTCCTTATATATATGGCCCGGTCTTCTACAACTGTAACAAAGGGTTAATCCTCTCTTTCTCTTAAATGATCCCCAACCTCTCTTGTACTGCGCACTAGGATCATGGTAGCTAACCTGAAAAAAATTCTTTCTAGGATCCTGCATCCATTTGTTAGTCCAAACATTCTCTCTATGCATATGTATAACATATCTTTCATTATTCTTATCAGATCTACTCATATAAAATATTCTTTCATCTATGAGTGCTCTAGTTTTCAAGCTAGGACAATTCTTATCAAACATACCTAGATCCATACTTTAGAAACAAACATTTCCACTTATCTTACTTCTACAGAGCACAAAGTTTTTAGATCTAAAACTTTTCACTATTCTTACCTTTATCAGAGCACAGAGCTTGCATATATTACCTCTTTTAATCAGAAATTCTCACTTTTATCTTTCTCAAAGCACAAAGGTTTCAGATCTTACCTCTTTTAATCAGAAATTCTTACTTTTACCTTTCTCAGAGCACAAATATTTCAGATCTTACCTCTTTTCTTCCAATCAGACTTCTTTTATTTATCACAGAGCTTCACAAACTAAGTAGAGTGTTGTGCACTAGAGCGACAGATCTACACACAGAGATTTCACAATTTCAGGTCGTATCTTTGCACAAAGCTTCTTCTTCCTCGGTTCCTAGCAATCACAATTTTGAGTTCGGACAATGGAACCATTTGTTGGCACAAGGGAAGACCCAAGGTTCAACGCTCAAGAGCACACCAACAAAACCCTAACTACTGACCATTTTGGCAACATCTGCGAAATAGATGAAGTCTCATCCGATGTAGAGGCAGGGGTGGTTACAGGACTCCAGTGTCTACAACCTTAGCTAGGACATAGATCTGTGATTCTAACACTTAACAGAGCACTCAGTAGTTAACATTCATCAATATCCAGTTCTTAGTTACAGCGCAGTTAAACCCTAATTACAGAGCATCGCAGTATTCAATCAGATCTAGCATCTAACATCACTTAGCATGACGAACAGATCGGATCCTATTAGATTCCAGCACTAAGCACATGTATGTAAGTCAGATCTAACATCCATCCATATACATCATTAAGCACAAAGCATCAACAGATCTATCTATCTATATTAAATCACTAAGCATATTAACATATAAGAACATCAACACATTGCACAAAGCAGAGAAACACAGCATGTACGTGGTTCACTCCCACCAACGCTTTGTCTTCTTTATTAGCTTCTTCAATAGGTTACATGCACAGAGCCTCAAAACTCTACTCCCCAGAGGAATGGATATATGTGCAGCTCGCTAGACCCTCCTTCCCTGAGTAGATCTAAGCACGTAGCCTTCTACAAGTATCTTACAATGAATTACACTTAGTTCTACAAGTCTCACACAGTATGCACAAAGCGTCGACAACTCTTGATCACACAGATCCAACCCTAGCACTTAGCCATTCTTTACAACTTCTTCTCATTACATCGCCTAGTCTTCTATATATATTACAAAATAGGCCTAAGCATGGGTAAACCTATGGGCCGACATTCCCATAGCCATTACATGATCCCAAAACCCAAAAATACCTAAAAACGGGTTAAGATCCCACGATATCCTCTTCATCTTGCGCTTCGTCTTTGACAGATTGTCGAAGTCCCAAAATAGGTCAAACTTGACCAAGGATCTCCCAAAACTTGGTCAAGGACCAACAGGACCCCAACACTCACCTGTGACTCATCCCGAGTCACTCTGATCTGACTAGTTCTGATTCAAAATCCTCGATCTTGGATCGAGCTACTTGGACTTGTTGTTGTGCTACGGCCTCTTGTTCTGCAAATTCTTGGATGACTGCCTCATTCACGGGTCTCTCTAGGCGTTGTTCAACTGCAATAACAAATTGCTCTAGTTATGCTCCTTGACCTTCTATCTCTGTGAACAGTTGGTAAGCCTCATCTTGTACAAGTTGGAGCCTCTGAGTCACTTCCATGATTTTTCTCTGAATAGTGTGAACCTCCTACTGGGCAGTGTGCTTCTCTTGGGGTCACTTCATTCTTTCCACAGCTGACAGGGGCTTCAACTACGCCTGTATTGTCTTTGCTTGATACTTTTCTTACTGGAGCTGCGACTCCAGTGCCTTCAGTTCTGGATTCTCTGTGAGTTTCTCATACATTTGGGCATTGTGATCACTCAGTTGCTTACATTCCAGGGCAAGGGATTTTATTCTTTTGACTGCGCTTCGAGCAATTGCTTCTCTTTGGTCCCTTACATCTTGCGGGGTGTCAGGTACAGTGTGGAGCTCTAAATCTGTTATTCGTTGTTGTAGCTGCAGGATGGCTTCTACAATCTTCTCTACTTGACGTGTGACTCGGTCTTCATCTTTTGGCTCTAATCCTGTCACAGAGCGGAGTGATCTGTTGATTTATTCCTTTACTTAGAGTTTTTTTGCGAGAAACTATTCTTTTTCTTGTTGCATCTGTACTTTCTCTTCTTCAAACTTTCCCTGAAGAGCAACCTTCTCCTGTTCTGCAACTCCGTGTTGTTCTATGAGTATGCCTTGCACTTGCTTCAAGGCCTAGGTGGCTTTTTCTACTTCTTCTTGTGCACGACGAAGATGAGCTTCGACCGCTTCAGCTACTCGGTAGAGTTGGGCCGGCTCATCCCCCAACTCTATTTCTCCTGATGATAGGGGTGCAGTGGAGACTACGTGACTAGACTGAAGAGCCTGTTGCACTCCTCGTAGCTCGAACTCAATCCTATCGTACATTTCCTCCTACTTAGCTTCTTTCTTCTCTGTGATTTCCAGTGAGGCATCATTTAGTGCTGCGATGATGAAATCAAAATCATTAGCAGTAAGCACAGTCCTCATCTTGGTCACAGTGGCTCTGGATTTCTTCCGCGAAGAGGGTTTCTGGGGAGAAACCTTCCTCTTCTTCAGGAGATCAGTCTCATATCTCGGTGGTGTTACTTCACCTTTCTTTTGTTCATATTCTCTTTCCTTCATCTCTTCTACGTCATCATCACCTCCTCACTCAGGTGATATGGAGGCAGTCTTCCCTGAGGAACTGTTTAGTTCTTGGACCTCTTCAGTCTTCTTCGTTTTGTTGGGTCCAGGTGTATCATGTGCGGTTTCTGGGCTGTCAGGGTTGGACATCTCTATAGGGTCTACTGGAATAAGGAGGTCTATTGACCACTCCTTAGTGATCTCCTCAAGATCCTCTTCTGTGAACTTATAGTATGACTGGAGTTGCTCCTTGTGCATTGGCCCGCATTGTAATGTAAATGAAATTTCGATCTTCAGTGAACTTCATCATGGGTCAGAATATCTGTAAGCTGTTCGGAGTCATGCGATGTTCTACTTCTATGGATCTCTTCAACTGAAGGTAGTAGGTATGAAAAACAGTGTTCGAATGCCACTGTTTGTTCATATCACTCGAATACCAAAGGGTAGTGAACTTCGCGACAAGAGGCTCAAATGGCTCGGTGTCCGGGAAGGTCGCACCTTCCAGCATCTCCCAGGAAAAAAACGTGATGAGAATTAGGAGCCAGCTTAAGTGAAATTTGTATCCTTGATCATGTGCTTCGTGGCAATCTAGTTCGAGCTGATTGACTAGGTACTTCACCCAGTTCATCTGTAATCCTTCTACACACTTCCTCACAAAGTCAACGACGAAGCCCGTGACCTGAGTGGGTCTGTTCTTTCATACCAACTTTCCAGCTATTAACTGACATGCTAGGCGCATTGTACCATTTTGGATGAAGGCTACCTTGTAGCCTCGCGTCCCCTTCTCGACATCATCGTATGTATCATTAATATTATGTGCTAGCACGCGATCTGTGGCTTTTCTTGGGTAGAACTCCTGCGGGTCAGGTCCTTGCATACTCAATCCTGTGATCCTATGGATAAATGTAAGATCAAATGTAATATGGCGGTATGGCCACATGTAGCCACCATGGAAGAACGACAGTAGGAGCTTAACGCACATGTTAACCTCCTGGTGCCTTCCAAAGTGTGGTATCTTCATACATTTAAGAGGGTGGATTGTGTGAGGTCCATAGTCCATTGCTGAGGGATTATCTTTGATTTCTTCCCCTTCGTCATGGTCAGGTATTTGTACAGGGAGAGCATGATGTGGTTCTTGCGATCTCTGAGGTTGAAGTCACTGAACTTCAATGCTGCAATCTTGTCTTGTTGTGCTCGAACTACGTGCATCCCCTTTGGGAGGTACGCAATGACCATGGTGTACTCGAAATCTTTGGGTCCACTATTGTGACTCACCGCGTTGGCCAGAGGTGGGATGTAGTTGGGTAATATGGACGGGATCAACTTCACATTGGCTAAGTCGTCTCTGTGCTTGGTTCTCTTCTCCGTTGATGGTCAGGATGGTCTGTGAGTAATCGATAGAGAGGCTTGCAATCCTCTCATCGATGACACTTGTATACCTGCAGACATAGACATTACTCTTTCGATCATGAGGTTGATGAGAACTTCCTTGACATTCTTTTCTACAGCACTAAGCTCATCCGACATGCACGCTCGGGGTTGAAAATCTCAAGTTCAAAGAGCAATTTCTTAATGCAATGGGATAGATGGTAAAAGTACGATGGTCATTGTGTGAAAATCAACTAATCTGTGGGCTCAAGTTCACAGTTAGAAAAAGTGTTCTCGGTGCATGGTGTGACAGGATAAATAGATAGATTGGCAACGGGTTGCTTGTAATTGGTAAGAAGCCTTCATTAACTCAGTTATGCCCGTTATGGCGTGGTCGCAACAGTCTGGTGGCGAGTTGTCTAACCATAAATTTATTTATTCCCATTCGGGGTGTCATTCTAATGGTTATACTGTTCCCAATGGCTATATTGCTTCGCCATGGTGAAGTGCCATGTGACGCAACTCTAATATCCCGGCGCATTTCCAATTTTTCACATTTTCCTTCTGTGAAGTTTCTTCTAGATCCTTCTGTAACTTCTTGATCTTAGCTCTCTTATTACTTAGCTTTCTAGCCTTTTTCCCAGTGGGTTTTGTCTCGGTATTCCTTTTTCCATTATGATTCTTATCTCCTCTTAGCAGAGTAACTTCGCGTTGTTGATATTCTTTCCTATAAATCAGGGGTAACATTGTATATGGAATAGGTACTACAATCTTCTGAGAGTCCTTTGGTATTCTTGTAACTTCGACATCCAATTATCTGGGTTCAAATGGCTTCGATCTATTCTCTTGTTCTTTAATCAAGTGTGTGATCTTCCTAGTCATGAAATCTTTTAACTCTTGCTTCTTCTTCTCTAATACTTCTTTTTCTTTCCTTTTGGCCTAGTCTCTTTCAATCCAAGGTTTTCCAAGAAATATAGTAAATGGAGCACTGTCCTCAATAAATTTAACAAATTTAAATTCTTCCTCCATCGAAGTTCCCTTGGAACTCATAGATATCTGGATAAGCTTTCCACAAAGGTTTATCAACTTTCCTTTGAATAGTTCTATTCCTCCCAATGAAAGAATCATAGCAGCCTCCCCTAAAGTTTCCCAAGTTCTTTCTGTCATAATATTCACCTGTGTTTCTTCATCTAGAACACAGTCAATGTCGAAGTCTCCTATTCTTGCTTCTATGCATTCTTTTTCTTTGAAGATCTCTGATAAGCTGACATTTCAGTGGTCATTAGGGGTTTCTTTCATCTGTAGCAATACTTTCTCTGATTCTTTCTGGGGTTCTGCATTAGTATTAGTTGTTGGATCTGCCTTAGGGTTTTCTTGTCTCATATTCACTCTTTCAAGCTTAGCAATCATTCTAGGGAAATCCAATACTTCATGGTCCATAGCTTTGCAACAGAGGCAACTAGGTCTTCTACCAAGGCATTCCTTTGCTAGATGGCCCGATATTCTACAACTGTAACAAAGGGTTAATCCTCTCTTTCTCTTAAATGATCCCTAGCCTCTCCTGCACTGCGCACTAGGATCATGGTCGCTAACCTGCAAAAAATTCTTTCTAGGATCCTGCAACCATTTGTTAGTCCAAACATTCTCTCTATGCATAGGTATAACATATCTTTCACTATTCTTATTAGATCTACTCATATCAAATCTTATTTCATCTATCAGTGCCCTAGTTTGCAATGTAGGACAATTATTATCAAACATACCTAGATCCATACTTTAGAAACAAAAATTTCCACTTATCTTACTTCTATAGAGAACAAAGCTTTCAGATCTAAAACTTTTCATTATTCTTACCTTTATCAAAGCATAGAGCTTGTAGATCTTACCTCTTTTAATCATAAATTTTCAATTTTACCTTTCTCAGAGCACAAAGCTTTCAGATATTACCTCTTTTAATCAGAAATTCTCACTTTTACCTTTCTTAGAGCACAAGCTTTCAGATCTCACCTATTTTCTTCCGATCAAACTTCTTTTATTTAGCACAGAACTTCAAAAACTAAGTAGAGTACTGCGCACTAGAGAGACAGATCTACACATAGAGATTTCACAATTTCAGGTCGGATCTTCACACAAAGCTTCTTCTTCCTCAATTCCCAGCAATCACAGTTTCGAGTCTCGGCAACGGAGCCATTTGTTGGCACAAGGGAAGACCTAGGGTTCAATGCTCAAGAGTGCAACAACAAAACCCTAACTACCGACTCTTTCGGCAACACCTGCGAAGCAAATGAAGTCTCACCCGAGGTAGAGGTAGGGGTGGTTGCAGGATTCCAGTGTCTGCAACCTTATCTGGGACACAGATTTGTGATTCTAACACTTAACAGAGCACTCAGTAGTTAACATTCATCAATATCTAGTTCTTAGTTACAGCGTAGTTAAACCCTAATTACAGAGCATCGCAGTATTCAATCAGATCTAGCATCTAACATCACTTAGCATGATGAACAGATTGGATCCTAACTGATTCCAGCACTAAGCACATGTATGTAAGTCAGATCTAACATCCATCCATATACATCCTTAAGCACAAAGCATCAACAGATCTATCTATCTATATTAAATCACTAAGCATATTAACATATAAGCACATCAACACATTGCACAAAGCATAGAAACACAACATGTACATGGTTCACCCCCACCCTGGGGCTATGTCCACCAACTCTTTGTCTTCTTTATTAACTTCTTCAATAGGTTACATGCACAGAGCCTCAAAACCCTACTCCGCAGAGGACAGGAGATATGCGCAGCTCGCTAGACCCTTGTTCCCTGAGTAGATCTAAGCATGGAGCCTTCTACAGTCTCTTACAATGACTTTCACTTAGCTCTGCAAGTCTCACATAGTATTCACAAAGCGTCGACAACTCTTGATTACACAGATCCAACCCTAGCACTTAGCCATTCCTTACAACTTCTTCTCATTACATCGCCTAGTCTTCTATATATATTACAAAATAGGCCTAAGCATGGGTAAACCCATGGGCCAACATTCCCACACCCATTACATGATCCAAAAACCCAAAAATCCCTAAAAAGGGGCCGATATCCCGTGATCTCCTCTTCGTCTTGCGCTCCGTCTTCGACAGGCTATCGAAGTCCCAAAATAGGTCAAACTTCACCAAGGATATCCCAAAACTTGGTCAAGGGCCAACAATAGCCATGTATCATATAGGATGGATTAATGTTTCAAATACTCTCCAATGTTGGATACCATCATATACCATTAGTGTCTATACCATCATATACCATTAATGTCTATACCTTCATATACCATTAGGATGCCCAATTCATAATTATAAGTTAAGTGATTCTTTCTTTTCCTCCACCAAGTTGCAATGGATGTTCTCTATTGTTAGATGATAGCCAATTGATCTGTTTTTAAATGAGATCTACTTCTTATGCAGTTTGAGGAACACCATGTTCAAATTGGCAGACAGGTTTATTGGTATATACAAAACTCATAACTGCACAAAAAGTGTAACTATTGATCCAAGGATCTTTTATGTTAGTGCAGGTGAAAATTAAACTTTCTATGCTTACGGTGTAGGTTCATCTTTATACTTTACTTATTATAAAGTACCCATTACTCATGGGTGCTCTAGATATGCATGATGTAACAATTGATCATTTAGTTTCTCATCGGAAGCTTTGTAAAACTATTGTGTTTCCAATTTAAAGTATAATTCTAATGTTTCTCTATGGGTATTTTTGAGTATGAAGAAACTATGGAATGCATTTATTTGAATATAAGCTCCTTCAAAACGTAGTCAATTTCAGGAAGATCTTTGCTTCGACAGTAAAACATTTTGGATTGAATACAAGCCTATACAAATCATGAAAAATATTCAAGATAAAATTATTTTGTTTTCCTGGTCAAGAAGATAAAATATGTGAAAGCAGAAAGTTAATGGATGAGGTGACTTCATAACAGGAGTAAAGTGATTTGAAGTTAACCTATTCTATCGGATTCATTCATTCATTCATTAGGTAGCATTAACAATAGCGATAACAAGGCAAGATGATACTTCAAGAATAAATAAATAAATAAACACCTTCCCTTCTATATTCCTCTCTTGTTGCCACTATTGTAGAAACCCTAAACCTTATTTAAGAGATAGAAAGGGAATCTCCTCATACAAAATATTCTACTAGCTGGTTAGCTATAATGATATAGAAAATACAAATTAACTCTTAATCTTTAAAGAAATTTGGAAGAAAAAGGAAGGGGGGAGGAGAAGATGTTTCTCGGAAAGGTTGGGAAGCAAAGAGAATCCATTCATCCACTTTAGAATAAATATTGAATTGAATTGAAACACTAAATTTACCCATTACAGGAAAAATTGCAACATCAAAATACAAAGCACCCACACCAAGGAGACAAAACTAATCATTAATTCAATCATGCTCAAGACAAAAAAAAATAATCAATATTTCAATCAATAAACTAACTCACCACAACCCAACTTAAAAATCAAACTCAAGTAAAACTTAGTTACATATATACATACAGATAAATAATTTGCATTAAAACAATATGAAGGCCCATCATAGTTTCTTTGACAAATAGATTTCAATTGACATAACAAAACGATAGCCCACTATAATAATAAGTATTCCAGATTTCAATCTACATAACAAAACGATCGCCCATTGTAACACCGAAAGCAAGATTAATTCACTAACTTAATTAACTAATGCACTAGACTAACTTACTAAAATTGTCCAAGCATGTCGTTTTAAAATATAATTAACTCTTGAAAAATGAACCAGTCTACTCGGGATTGCATGCCTTCGTATTTAAGTATATGAAACACTGCAACGTGGTTGTTCATAGTGAATTTTTATGATGACCTATGTTCCTAGTATATTGTGCATGCATTTGGACGACATGTTGTCCATCTATCTTCTATCATATGCTCATCAGCATGTGTTAGGGTTTCCACACACTCTAGGACATGCCCTCTCAGGTCCAGTGTTCGACTTAGAGTACAAGAAACGCAACGCGAATGAAGGAGAATAACTTTTGTTTAGCTTAGCTCGAAGATCTTGAACTTGGTCTCTTAAAGATTGAAATCGAAGGAGCTATTCCCTTTTGTACCTACCTAAAGAAGAAGGTCAACAAGTCCATGGAAAACCCTTGGAGGGACATGATTTCCCATCTCTCAAATATACTTGTGGGAACTGGGGTGATAAGGTGGGAGAGATGACCTTGCCTTTCTACTTGTGAATGGCATAGCCAAATCTGAGAATGAATCTTGTTAAAATAGAGATATATGTGGGGGTAGAGACAATGTCATACATGGGAGCAACATAGTCAGAGGAATCAGCACAAGCAGTTTCATTTCATAGAGTTTATGTAAAATTGAAAATTACTAACATTTTATATTGATACCAAGGTTACTGAGGGACTTGAAGAACAAAGAACAAGTTGGAGAAGAAGGAATTCAATATGAAAACACCAACTGATTTTCTATCTCTTGGCAATGACCCATACTTTTGTGGGGAATGGGTGCTTGGGAGGATCCCATGCCTTCTTAGAGAAACAGACAATCACCTCTACTAGATATCATTTATTAGAGCCAATCAAGTATGCAGACTCAATAGAATACCCATAGCGTAGGAACCACCCACCTAGGAATAGATCTCATTCTGAGTCAACATTCTTCTTCTTATTATTGCCTGTCACTCCCAAAAACAGGTGTAGTGGCATATCATATGTCAAATTGAATACTTCCACACACAAAAGTTCCCCTCATTCTATGTTATGGATGGATATGTACCCTAACTCAGCCATCCTGACAGAACTCGGCAGAATTCCCACTCTAGCTTATTCCCTGAATGCTCGGGATTGCTTCCCAGTTGCTACCAAGGTGACCTTACTTGAAACCACCTTAGTCAGTTGCAGGCGCTTCACTTCATACCTTTGACTCTTTCTTATCATAAAAACTTATGATTGAAGAGTCAGGAAACCATTCCCTTAGTCCTTCTTTTCCAAAGACTTCCACTATGTGCGTCTATCCTTCCCCTCCTTCCTTCTCACTTCCCCCCTAATGATATATTCTTTGACTTCATCGTTGTATTGAGACAGTAGGTTTATGCTTGGCTAGGATGGCCTTTAAATATTCAGGTAATCTCCTGTGTGTATTTGAGTGGGGATGCAGCTCGCTCGACCAAAAATGTGACCTCCAGAGTTTGGAAGTCGCTCATTGATTCTTCATCTGGAAGTTAAAATCCTAGTATGAAACACCCAATATTGCAGGACATAACAACAACAAGTAATTCCTCCATTGGATGATCACGCAACAACATTGATGCAATAAACAGAGAGAACAGTTAATCGATCTAAACAACTATGCAGAGCCATTTCCACATCATGATGTGTCTGCACGTCTTCAAGAAAGGAAAACGAGGTAAGCACCCTGTAATTTTTTTTCCACAATCAAGAAATTTACTGAAAATATATATATCACAAAATGAGTAAATATGAAAATATATATCCCAAAACGAGAAAAACTTTTAAGAATGTTGGATTGTAAACCTAACATGTTATTGTTGTAATTATGCAGACTACTGACAAGTCTAAGAGAAATTGGCAACTTAGTTATGCAAACTAGTGACAAGTTTAACAAAAGAAACTAGTGACAAGTCTGAGAGAAATGGATTGGACTAAGCTTGGCTTGCACGGATCAAAGGAAATGGATGCAGGAAATGTTGGTTGGAAGCCATGAGTAAAGGAGGAAATGGAGGAAGATCTTGATTGGAAGCTATAAGGAAATGCTGGACAAAGCCACCGAAGTTTACATGTCGGTGCATGTGTTTCCTGAACAAAGCCACTGCAGTTTGCATGATGGTGTGTGTGGCAACTGAAGAACAACCAAGCTAAGGGTGGATGGTTGAAGGAAAACTTAGGATATGTAATTCTAACAAAAACATGTTAACTAACTAATGTTATGTCTAGAGATCTAGCATTAGTTCACCTCCACCATAGTTTAATAATTTTAAAACTGTAGTTTCCTAATTACCTAATTTTAAAACCCCTTGCCTCGTTATGATGCCAAATAAGACCCTCAAGTTTCCTATTAGTTAAAATAAATCGTATACATATTTGATAGGGAAAAAAAAGCATAAATGAAATAAAGGCGAAAAAATTAGGGTTAAATTTCTTGGTTTCTGTGAAGGATTAATGAAAAACTGAAAAATTGTTTACAATAGTCCCTCTTGCTAAAGGCGGGGACTAATAAGAATGTTACTATAGTTATGGATGGAGGGAAAATTTTGGAAAGAGCCTCGTGATGGTTTTCTTTAAAAGTGATTATTTAGTTACATTGTCCATCTTTTTTTCTAGTTCCTAGTAGTGTATCATACTTGGAATTCTTTATGAGTCCCTATAGCTTTCTTAAAATGTGTGCAAAGGGTTCATCCTCAATTTTCTTGGTTTTAGTGTAAATACATAACATATCAACACATATATAATGATGTTATCTATGATCCATTTCAAGAATAAGTGGTATGATTTTTCACTACCATCTCTCCCTTCTAAAATCCATCATATCATACTTGTCTTTGATGTGGATGATACTGCAAACATAGAAATTCGATAACATTTAGTTGGGTACAAATTTTTTTATCAAAAATTTAACTTCTTATCGGATTGTTTGATGAAGAATCCCTTAAAACTATCTATGCTTTGATACCTGACAAATAATTGAATTAGAAGCATGTAAAATCCCTCATTTTTTTGCAATATAAAAAAGGTTTGTGTCTCGAGAGATTTGATCCCTCTCAATGCATGATAGATCCAGAGTTAAGATGTATCTAGATGCTAGTATTATAGTCTTCAACTTTTTTTTTTTTAGTTTACTAGGGTTACTTTGCATTAGACATCTAGTCCATACTTGTAGAATGCATCTATCTCAATGCAATAAAATATTTTAGCAATGACTAGTATTCACCCCTAAACTTTCTTAGTCTTAGAGTTGTTCCTAGATTATAACTTATGTACGATTTATCTCTTCATCTTTAACTACAAGTTTTAAATTTAAGTTAATTTTAATTTCAAGTTCCTACTTGAAAAATTTGTATAACAAGAAAGATACACTAACAAATTATTTTCTACTAGTACTCGATGCTAAGGTTCGATATTTATTTTTATATTCTTGTTTGAGCAAATATTGCAAGTACATTCTTTATTGGACCAAGATCACTTGTTGATTTGGCATGTTTGCAACTTCTAAAGAGATACAGTGGGCTTGTAAAGTGGTTGGTTGGGGACCTAAAGATATGATGGACTTTCCTTTTTCCTTTTAGATATCTTTCTAGATAACCAATGGGTTTACGCCTAATGCAATTGAATCTAGATATCTTGTTTTTTCTATTTTTTTAGTACAAATACCTCCTCATTGAACTGGAGGGGTATCTGACCAACTATTAGTATAGAAGGGGCTCAATCGATGTCAAACCCCATCAAAACCCTTAGATGGAGGGTTGGGCTCCTTAGTTGATGAGATTCGTCTTGATTGTTCAACCTGATATTTTGTTGTTGCCAATGAAAATATATTCTCTAATGATCACCATTTTTTAGGCTTATTATTTTTCTTCTTAAAATAATGACCATTATTAAACAAAAACATATTGTTATACTAAGTCTATTAAAATTAAACTCACTCTCTAGTAAAAACTTTAAAACAATATTGATCTTTGCACTGCAACATAATATAACCAAGTAAACTACTAAGTCTATTAAAATTAAACTCACTCTCTAGTAAAAACTTTAAAACAATATTGATCTTTGCATTGCAATATAATATAACCAAGTAAACTATAAAACAATATTGATCTTTACATTGCAACATAATATAACCAAGTAAACTACTACTTAAATCAATCTCCGCATCTATTTCATGAAAATGATAATTCCCTTTTTTTCAACATGAGTAGAGTCAATTTTGAAAATTTTATTAAGACAATTTCTAATAGCTAACAAACATACATATAACATGAGTAAACACCATCCAAGAATATTTGTATTCTTTCTTTTACCAATGGATGTTCATCATCCCTAACATCTTCATTTAATTTCATGTAAAGGCATAGTTCGGATGCCCCTCCTTATACTTGATATCCTTATTTATGCCATTGTGGAGCTTTTAGAAACGAGGTGGGTCATCTATTAGAGCGATTAGGATGAGGGGTGTTTCTAATTTAATTTTAATGAAAGAATGACAAAGATTTAATTCAACATAACGAACGAACTCTATTCATGGATGTTGACATTGAAGAAGAAACCCTCTAAGATGTGAGACAATAGGAAATCTTTACAAATGAGTGAGGTTGTATTTTTTTTTTCCCTCAACCTCAGGCATAGACTCTTTTGAGGTAATAAGAAAATCTTTACGAAGAGGTAACATGGGTGTAATTTAATTTGAGATTGTACTTTTTTTTTTTCCCTCAAACTCATACAGAGACTCTATTGAGGTAATAGGAAATATTTATGAAGAGGTAACATGGGTATGGTTGGTTTCATGTTTATGTAGAGATAAATGTAACTTTTAGGGTCAAAGGCGGGGTTGTTGTCGTGTACTTGTATATGTGTAGAACGTAATTTTGAAAAAATATTTTAATTCGAATGTAATATTGATTATCACAAATATACACATTTTAGTTAAAATTGTTTGAAGCACCCTCCCCTTACAACTTGAAGAAGAGTTTCAAAGCATCTCAAAGCCCTTGAATAGAAAGGAAAAGACAACTCACTCTCATAGTCATAAATGAGGCAAAAGCATCACCAAATCAAAATAGATTTGCAACGCTTGAGAATCTTTAAGAAGAGAAAAAATCATTTAAAATCCCTTTGAAATGGCGGTTGTAGAAAGCATAATCAATCCTAGTGGTAGTAAAAATCCAATGAGGGATCCAAAAAAAAGCTACATTCAACACTAGATGAAGATGTGAATCTAATCATTTCCTAACATATAAAAAAAAATTGATTCTAAAGCCTTTAGAAGAAACACCAACTCCATTGAAAAGAGTTAGTAATTAAAATGACATCCATCCTAACAGAAAATCTAATAATAAAAAATCCTAAGAACAAATCTAATAATAAAATATTGACTCAACCCAAATCTAATAATAAAAGATTGACTAAACCCAAGCTTTGAAAACACTATACATTGGCAAAGTTAGGTAGAGTGTAACAATCCTAATAATAAAATATAAAATATTGACTAAACCCAAATCTAATAATAAAATAATAAAAGATTGACTAAACCGAAGCTTAGAAAACACTATACATTTGGCGAAGTTAGGTAGAGTGCTAACTTTAGAGGAGTTCACTGAATATATAACAAAAAAATCCATTGTAGTGGTATGAAACATCACACGTTATGGGAGGATGGAGATATAAAAAATAAGAAGCAGCCATAAGAACCATTGCTCTAGGATCCTAGGCTTCGCAATTGGATCTCTAGAAGTAACCCTTTAGGCTTTCTAAAGTCTTATCATGGTTTTTTTTGTGACCTTTTATATAACCATTTTATTAAAATATATTCATGTTATTCTAAGAGGTAAGAGGTGAGAAATGATGTGAGCAGAAATTTCATCTTAAAAAACAAACGTACCATTTGGGATCTCATCTACCCATTTTTTAAAGGGGAATTGCTTTATTGAGTATTAATCTTGATTTATTTATTTTTATTTTAGAAAGGGAATTGTTTTATTTAGTATTATCTTTTTTATCTTTTTCTCCCACGCTATTTTTTTAGTATGATCCATTATTATTTTAACTTCACTATTTTTTTTTTAGTATGATCCATTATCATTTTAACTTCAAAGCATTTTAGAAGGATTTAAAATTGAGGACTATATATATATATATAAAGTTATTTTTAAAAAATTATATTGATTTATTTTAGAATTTGTTTTTTTATTATTATGATTAAATTTTTTTATATAAAATGGATTTTGTTTTTATACTTTTATAATATTAATCTCAAGTTTTTATTCATTTAATTTAACTATATTACATATATAAATAAAATTTACTTAACTTTTCTAGTTAAATACAACAAACAAATATAAAATATATATAAATAACAATTTAAATTTATAAAAGCAAAACCTTTAATGATAATTATAAATTTAAGTATATGATTTGGTAGATCATTAGATTAATATGTCTTGAATTACTTTTTCTGATTGATATTTTTTAAATGTATGGGTGAAAAATATTTTACATTGACATGTGTATACTATACATAGATTTTATTTTAGTGAGTCATAGATTGATGGAAGAATATATACAACAAATTGATATGGGAGAGTTGGGGATATATAGACCCATGTAATTATTTGTATAAATTGTTATAGATGTGAGAACTTCTCAGATTGAAGGGTCTAGGTATCAAAGAACAAAAAGAAGATGAGCATTTTAGTAAAACAAGTGTGTTGTTTTTTTTTCCATATTGGAAATTTCGCGCTGGAAATTCACTCCGATACTTCCCCACATAGTGGATGATATGAGAGTGATAAAGCTTCGCAGCCCCATAGGACACAGGCTCAAATTCGTGATCTCTCCCCAAACTGAAAGAGTATGCGCAAGTCTAACCAATTGTACTATCCCATGGGACCCCTAAACAAGTGTGTTGTTGTGAATCTTGAAAAGTGCTAACTAATATAAGGGAGTCATAAGGAACGGGAATATTGATGCTTATTTTCCCATGGGGCCTGAGCTTATGAACCGAGTTGTTGTCCATCACCGGTCTCGAGACCTCGTGATCGAATCTCGCAGCGTCCGTTCCCACTGTTGCTATACGACTGAAATATTTCTATCCAAATACGGACAAAAATCCTTTATCAAATTCCCAGGTTGTATCTTTCAGGACACGCTCCGTCTACGGCGTGCATTGGGAGACAACTTTATTTATAAACCCGCTTCTCTGATTTTAAACACAAAAAATTGTCCTCTCCACTTTCTTACCCCTCACGCCAAAGCTGCCTCGTGGCAAGTCTTTTGTCCATTACATGGAAACACTTTTATTTGCAAGAGGTTTATGATTTGGTATACTTTGAAAAATAAATATAAATAAATCTGGAATTGTTAATATTATATAGGTTATAAGGAATTATTAATATTATATAGGTTCTAATATATATTTGGATTTGAAGTTAATATATAATTTGATATATATAATATTAATTCTTTTATTATTAAATATATAATATTTGAAAAAAAATACAAAATATCACTATTCTCATGGGATAGTTTTATTCTCTCACAAACAGTTTCCACTCTCAACACCTCTTCATGATATTTGAACATGTGACTTAATGGGGACTAAACCTCACATAAACCAATTGATCTACATCTGCCATGTGAAATTAATTACATGTAAGGCGTTTCTTTCTTTGCACCTTATGTTTTATGTTGCATTTTGTTTATTCATAGCTGGCAAATGTGTTCAGCAACCATGAATCATATCGTGGTCGTCCAAACTACGACAACGGTCTCCACTGCCTTTTTGTTTGTCTATGTCGTTAGATGCGTTCGACGACCATGAATTCTATTATGGCTATCCAAACTATGATAGTTGTCTCCACTGCCTTTTTGTTTGTCTAGGTTGTTAGATGCATTTGATGACCATGAATCTTATCATGGCCATCCAAACTGCAACAATTGTGTCAGTGGCAGGTGACAAATCTAGCACCAATGTGCAACAATTGTTTTGGCTACTTTGTACATCTCAACCACGCAGATCGCCTTCTACAGACTGACTCTTATCATTATTGTCTGTGATCTGTGAATCTAAGTTGGTGTGTCACTATAATTTAAGGAAAACCACATCACCCAAAATGATCTACTGGTCATTCATAAACTTTCACTCCAAAAACAATTTCTTATCAATATTCTATCTCTTTTTTTTTTCAAAGGCAAAAAAATCTATCATAACTTAGTTGTCAACCAGTGCTAAGGACAACCATCACTAGTTACTATTCGCTAATGTGGGTTGACTCGTCACCGTTATTCAAGGAAAACCACGCCACATAAAATGACCTATTGGTGGTCTATAAGGGGGTAGACTTTCGCTCCTACCATATGCCTCTAGGTCTTGGATCATTAACTTATCTCCTTATGTCCGAGGAAGACGAACTCTTAGCCAATCAAAAATGACTTTAAATCTTACTCCAAGACTACAATATTTTATCTCACTAACAATATCTTTTATTAAAAAAATCTTATTGGCAAAAGGGATTTTTATATAGATCGTATATTATTAAAGAGTCTAAAATTGTTATTGGCAAAAGAGATTTATATATAAAGAGTAAATTGTTTTTTTTTCGATGGAATACATACGGGTAAACCGATGAGCTGTATTTTTTGAAACCTAACCCAACAGAAGTGAGGCGTCAGCTCAAGGACTTGACCCTGTAACCTCCTACTTGTAATTCACATTATTTATCCACTCAAACTAACCCACTGAGCTTGAATGGTAAATTATTATCGTGAAGGTACTTTTAATACATCCTTATCCATTCGAAATAATCACAACCATCTACAACTTCTCTACATATTAATAAAACACTTTTGTTAAGAGGATGAAAGAAAGATATTAATTGTATCGCACCTTACCTTCTTAGTATTTTGTAAGCATTTCATACCATGTTCATTTTGAAATGTTTTTTTTTTTAACATCTCCATTATAATCCCCATTTTAATTAATGCTTATGTAGATATAATATATGGGTGGCTACTGCGAAAGCGATGTAATATGAAAATTGTATTTCGATGTTTTAATAATAAAATGTGATGTTAGATGCCAAGGGGACATGGACAAGAGATGGGGGTTGAATTAATCCACAAGAAGGGGGGGTGTCTAGGATAATAGCCAAGAGGGGTCCAACAAGGAAATATCTATGTATATTAATTTAACCCATTTTCCTAATTTTGTTATTTGTATATGAACCTTCCAATTTTTTATTGAGTGTCCCCAAAGTCAATCATTGAATACATGTAAGAGGGTGGGTGTGAGTGGTCACATCCCAAAGTTATTGCGCACATGGGGATTGAGTACAATTAGCTCGGGGAAGAGTGTGAGTCAAGAAATGCAAGCAAAAGAGAGGAAATGTGTATGGTTTTGGGACAACATTTTTTGGACAGGTCAAGAGGAAGAGAGCTGGTAGAAAATTGGGATAGCTCTAGGAGAATATCAGTTGGGTTGAGAGTTTTATGACCTGTGAGTGGACTATGAGAGACAACTCTCTTATGTTGATTGCTAGCCTCAACTCGGGGGTGACTGGATGTTGAGATTTGGAATAGTTAGGCTATGGTTGGGTGGAACATCCGTCCCAAACATCTGGTTGCACAACTCTTGTTTAAAGATAAGTGTTTTATCTCATTGTCGTGTTGTTCACATGTGTTATTACTATGCATGAACTTTGTGTAAATGAGAATGATTTATATGTTGTTGTAATGAGTTGTTTAGCTGCATTTCATGTTGATTATTATCATGTTGTAGATGCTTCTATTTTATGGTTGTAGACAGTAGCTAAATCTGTTTTAATTGGTAGCTGAAAGATACAGTAAATTAGTTAATTGTGAAAGAATTAATTTAGTTAGCAGAAAATTCACTTTTATGAGTATTGCACACTGTAATGTCCCTCGGTTCGGCTGGGGGATGTTACATTATGGTATCAGAGCTCTGGTTCAAACACTGAGCTTGTATGGGCAAAGATGGCTGCAAATTCGTAAAATTCGTCATTGCAGATTTTGTCTGTGACTGGTTTGGGGGAAAACATATATTTTAGAGAGAAATCCACAATTATGTGGGGAAAATATGAGTTTGGATGACTACGAATGGTTTAACAAGGTTAATGGAGTAGAGCAATGAAGTTGTATATCGAAATTTGACCCAGAATGGTCGAAATTCGAGTTTTAGTGGTTGTTCGTAGAGTTACATGTAGTTTGGTGGATCGATGACCAAGATCTCTTTTGAACTCGAAATTGATAGCTAGGATTCATCATGATAAATTTAAAAATTTCTAAGGATTCGACCATTTAAAAGGTTGATGAGATCAACAGCCAAGATTCATTTTGGAGTTTGTGAAATAGATGATATTGACAGTCCAAATCAATCAAAGAAAAGTCGAAATATTTATAAGTGTTAAAGTTCAACAAGAGAAATAGTCGACAGCCGATGGACGGATCGACTGAAATGACGAAGAATTTGCGTCGGCCATAAGACATCTATGACTGTCGATGGTCGACAGTCGAGGTTTGGTCGATTCTGACGAAGTATTTTCAATCACTAACGAACATCGTCGATGGCTAATGGGTCAATGGTCAAGGGTCGGTCGATTTTGGCAGAATGTTTGAATCAAGCAAGAGAAGTCGTCAATGGTTGATGCGTCGATGGTTAGGCGTCGACCGAAGTTGGCGAGGTGTTTGGGTTGTCCAAGAGAATAGGTCGATGGTCGATGGGGGGAGAGAGGATGATGACATCATCATCCATGTGTCATGCCACATCACCCAAGTTGACACATCAGGATGATGTATCATGCCACATCAACATCCACGTGTTATTCCATGTCAGCAGTTTCCACGTTAGCCAACAGAAGTGGTCAATGGCTCGATGGTTGGGCATCAGACGAAGTTGTTGGGAGTTCCATTCGCCAATGAAGGTCGTCAACAGTCGACGATCGATGGCTGGGTTAGTCGAGTTCAAGTTGTGTGCAAGTCGATCATCGCGGAGTTGGGTTGATGGACGACGGTTGGATCGACAATTTGGGGAAGTATTATGCACGCTAAAGGATAGAGTTGGTCGTCAATGGACAATAGAGAGTAGATCAATGACCCAGATTAATTCTGACTTGAGATCGATGGCGCAGATGACGCAGATTGCACATATGCAAAGTCTGAAGCCATTTTATTATTCTAACCATAACTATAGAAAATTAAATAGGATTTGGATGAAACTTATGGGTTTTGTCTGCTGAGAGAAAGTATACAAAAGCGTCAGAGAGAGCCCTTGTCTAATTCTTCTTGGATTTGGAAACAATTGCAAAATAGTTGTTTTTAAATATTTGGGTCTAGATCATTGACAGAAGTCCAGATTAAGGAGAAACTCTTGGGGAGAGTCCAAAAAGTAGACACAGAAATAACCCATGAAGGAACTCAATAAATCTTATGGGGATTGGAATGGGGACACTGAAATAGGCCAAAATCCACTATTTTGAGTCACTTTTTCGGGGTTTTTGAAATTTTCAGAGAAGGAAAAGTGACCCGAGATCACAAAATTGGAAAAAAAAAATGTCAAAACTTCATATACTCATCAAGACAAATAATTTTTCTTTATTGAATTTTTTTCCAGAAATACATAGATTGAGAGATAGTCATTTCTGCTAAAACTTCTAAGTCTAGAAAAATGAGTGAAAAAGGACAAAGTTGTAGATTCCAGATTGTTGTAGTTTTTTACTGGAAGATCATATTGAAGTTATGAGAGTTGTTATGAATTCCTTGTTATTATTATCTATTTCTCCTACAAAATTTCCTCCATTTCCTAACATATTTTATTCTGCAGTTGATAGAGGTTGGCATTTCAATAAAATTGCACCAATAAAATGCAGAGAAAAGGGTGAAAATGGTGTTTTCAAGAAGCCATAACTTTTAGCTCAGAGATCGGATTGGGGCATGAGTATAACCATTTGAAAAATGTTTCATAGAGGAATGCATTTAGGGAATCATAGTGTGAATTGATGAAATTTTTCCTTTATCAATTGATGAGGAAATATCATGTATTCTAATTAATGAAATGTTTTACAATACACATGTTTTAACAGTAATTATTACATGCACATTTCTTGAAGAATTAGAGGTATAGAAAGAAATTTTAAGTTCTTATATGAGGACTAGATTTATGGAATATGCTCAGGGATCTTACAATGATGAGGAAGAGATCAGAGATCTGCATGTTAGCATGGGGAATGTTGAGACAGAGTCAAATGGAAGAGGAGATAGGCAAGATTTTGTCACTATGAGAAGCTTGCATAGGGAAGTGCAGAGCTACAGGGATGATAATGAAATGATTATGAAGGCTCAGGAAGAGATACTTCATAGATTAAACATGTTTCATAAGAAAGTTAACAAATATTCTGGCACCAAGCAAGAAACTCTGCTAGACAAGTATCAACATCTAGATCCCACAACAAAAGGGATGATCATGGAAATAATAGGCAGTTAAGAAGCATGATCAGGCACCATTATTCTCCAAGGAAATCCACTAGAAGAATTCATGCAAGTTCAGGATCAGGAAGCATCCCAAGTGTGTCTCATGTTTGGAGGCAAAGAAGAAGGCCTGAGGCAGACATCTTGGAAGGTGAACTCAGGAAAATCAAGCCACCTACTTTCAATGGTGAACATCAGAAGGGTAAATAGGAAAAGGCTTGGTTGTTGGAAATGAAGAAATATTTCCAGCTGGATGATTACTCCTCTCGGGTAGAAGCTAGAATTGCTACCTACCACTTGCAAGGAAAGGCAACCATGTGGTGGGATCAACTTAAGAAAGACAAGAACCTCAATGAGAAAAGGATCTCATGGAAGAAGTTCAAAGGATATTTCCAAGAGAAATATTTTTCCGAGCATTACTATGAGAGAAAGATGAAAGAGTTTTTCGAACTCAAGTTGGGAATGATGACAATGGAGGAAATTTATGAGAAGCATTTCTTTGAATTTTTTAAGTATATTGACTTCATCAAGGATTAGAAGGTTAAAATCCAAAGGTTTCTAAGTGGCTTACCCTCCTTCTATAGTGACATGATACAATATGATAATCCAAGACTTTGGAGGAAACCATAAGGAGATCAAGACACTTTTATGAGTAGAGAAAAGGAAGGCCAGTTTTCCAAAAGGCTTGGAATGACAAGGTGAAAGGGAAAAAGGATCAAAGGAAGAAAGGTTTTAAGCCACCCTTTTTCATAAATAACTCCCAAGAAAATTAGCAAGGTCAGGCAACCCAAAATGAGAAAAAGAATGCAGATTCATTTGGGAAAATTCCAAGGCAACAACCTGTTCAATGTTGGGGATGTGAGGGAAATCACTTATATAGGGACCACCCTTACAAAGGATAAATAATGAGGATTGTCCACATCATTCAGGAGGCTGAAACAATGGAATACATGGGATGAAACATACCAAGGATTTATGCAGCCTTGGAAAACAAGCATGCAGAGTATCAATCCCCCATGATCGAAGTGGAAGGTAAGATTGACAACCAACCCACAACAATTTTGATTGATTTTGGAGCTAGCCATAGTTACATAAATGCTAACATTGTCGAAATATTTCACTTGCAAAGAAGTAATAAGAAATCTTGGTTAGTTCAGTTAGCCACATGGGCTAAGAGGAAAATCAATGAGTTGGTTAAAGATTTTCTGATAGACATTTATCACAAAGGTAGATGTAAACATCATACCATTGGGTTCATATGACTTTCTAATTGGAATGGGTTGGTTGAAAAAACATCATGTTGTCTTAGACTGTTATAATAAGACAATCACATGTCTTGATAAGGAAGGGAAGCAAGTAAAGATTCAAGACATTCCAAGAGTTGTAGTTGTTAGAGAGATTTCAATCATGCAATTGAAGAAGATCTTCAGGAAGGGATGTCATATGTTTGCATCCCATATGGAGGAGGCAGCCAAAGACAAAGTGGAAAAAATTGAAGACCATCCGGTCTTGAGAAATTTTGAAGATATTTTTAGAGAAATTTGAGGATTCCCACCAAAGAGAGACATTGATTTCTTTATTGATTTGGTGCTAGGGTTTGCCCTAGTGTCTAAGACACCTTACAAAATGGGCACACCAGAACTAAAAGAGTTACATATGCAACTTGAAGAACTTTTGAAGAAGGGGTATATACACCCAAGTGTGTTTCCTTGGGGAGCCTCGGTTCTTTTTTTTATGAAGAAGGATGGAACCTTAAGGATGGGTATTGATTTGAGGTAGCTTAATAAGGTTACCATAAAGAATAAGTATCATTTGCCAGGAATTGATGATTTGTTTGATAAGATGAAAAGTGAGAGAATATTTTCTAAGATTGACTTGAAATCATGATATCATCAAGTAAGGATAAAGGAAGAAGACATCAACAAGACATCATTCATAAAAAGATATGGACATTGTGAATTCACGGTAGTGCCATTTGGGATATTAAATGCCCCAACAATATTTATGTGTTTGATGAATGGAGTGTTCAAGGAGTACCTAGACAAGTTTGTAATTATGTTCCTAGATGATGTCCTCGTCTACTCTAAATCAAAAGAGGAACATGAGAAACATTTAAGAATGGTGTTGCAAGTTTTAAGAGAGCATAGATTGTATGCTAAGCTAAGTAAGTGCATATTTTATCAAAAGAAGATTCACTACTTGGGTCATATAATATCAACAACATGGATAGACGTTGATCCCGAGAAGATCAAAGCCATTAGAGGATGGCCAACGCCAAAGAATATGATCGAGGTAAAATTATTCATGGGTCTTTCCGGTTATTACCGAAGATTCATAAAAGGTTTCTCGAAGATTGCAAGTCCAATCACTTCCTTGCAAAAGAAGGGAGTGAAATTTGAATGGTTTTCCAAGTGTGAAGAGAGTTTTTAATAGTTTAAGGGAATTTTGACAAGTGCATCAATCTTGAAGATTACAGATCCAAACAAATATTTTGTTGTGTGCACCGATGCATGCAAGTAAGGACTCGATGGAGTTCTCAGTCAAAGGGACCATGTGGTATGCTATGATTCCACAAAATCAAAAGAGCATGAGAGGAATTATGCTACACATGACTTCGAGTTAGCAGTGATTGTACATGCATTGGAAATGTGGAGGCATTACCTTATGGGTAATAAATTCGAGCTAAGGATGAACCACTATGGTCTGAAGCATTTGTTTGGACAACTAACACTAAATGTCAAACAAACTAGATGGATGGAATTTATGAGTGAATATGACTTTGAAATTAAGCATATAAAGGGTAAGGAAAATCAAGTGGTTGATGCACTCAACAAGAGAGCTCATGAAGTGCATATTGCAGCCATCAACATGTACAGGACAGATCTGAAAGAAAAAAATGTTGTAACTGCAAATTCAGATCAACACCATGTGAAAATAAAAGAAGCCTAAAAGGTCACCAGTTTCATTCAATGCATAGTTCAAGCTATAGTTTCATTCACCAATTACATCAAGGTAATTTTCAGCACAAATTTAATTATTATAAGATGAAAGAAGATGGAGTTCTTATGCATAAAGGAAAGGAGTATGTGTCGAATTCCAATGAGCTAAAAAATGCAATTATAAAGAAAATGCACATTGTGACATATGTCGGGCACCCAGGATATCAAAAGACAATTTCAGCAGTAAGAAGCCAATACTTTTGGCCATGAATGAAGAAAGAAGTGGATAATTACATAGCCAGATGTCTAGAATGCCAAAAAGTAAAGACATAACAGAGACACCCAACAACTTTGCTACAACCATTTCCCATTTCGAAATGGAATTGGGAAGTTTTCACGGTTTATTTTATTACTAAACTACCCAGAACAATGAAGCAACACGATTCCATCATGGTGATGGTGGATAAATTGACTAAAGCAACACATTTTATTCCAGTAAAGACTACACTCAAAGAAAAAAATATTGCAGAAATTTATATGAAAGAACTTGCTAGGCTACATGGAGTACCTAAAGTAATAGTTTCAGATAGAGATCCAAAGTTTGCATCTAATTTTTGGAAAGGTTTTTTCAAGGGCTTTGGAATAAATTTAAATCTTAGTACAACATATCATCCATATTCAGATGGGAAAATAGAAAGGACTAACATGATAATTGAGGACATGCTTAGAATGTATGTGATGGATCAACCATCAAAGTGTGAAGAGTATATTCATTTAGTTAAATTTGCCTACAATAATGGGTATCGGGCATCATTGAAAATGAGTCTGTTTGAAGCATTGTATGGCAGAAAATGTAACACTCCAGTGAGTTGGGATAATTCAGCAGATGGAAAAGATAAATCAAAATTTAAAGGATGCCCAGGATAGGCAGAAAAGTTATGCAGACAGGAACATAGTTTTCATAGATTTTAAAGTGGGAGAACATGTGTTTTTGAACATGAAGGCAAAGAGAATCTTGCTATGATTAGGAAGTTTCTCGAAGTTGGTAGCGAGATATTGTGGACCTTTTGAAATATTAGAAAAGATATGGCTAGTACCATAATGTATTTCATGTGTCATTGTTAAATAAATATGTGTCTGATCCTAACCACATAATTGATTGGAATGTGACCTAGGTGGAGCATGAAGGGGACTTTTGGGTGGAACCAATACACATCCTGGACCAAAAAGTCAAAGTGCTTAGGAACAAATCCATAGGGTTGGTAAAGGTTCAATGGACATGTTACAGTCCTGAAGATGCTACATGGGAGCATGAGGAAAACATGCGGGAAAAATACCCACAAAGTTTTTATAATTTTGAAGAAGATAGAATGCAAGACTCTGTTTTGAGAAGCTAGAGTTCTAGAACCACATCTCAAAGTCCTAGTCAACTGCGTTGAGGAACTTGATAAAAGAATGTCTCAATCCTTGGTTTAGCCTTGATAAATGGATGGTACATCCCTTGGGTTATCCCTGATAAAATAATGGTACATTCCTTGGGTTGGCGAGTTGAGAGGAACATGAGATTATGGTTAGAGTTGTTGTTGGAGTTGTTAAATTGCAGAATTTTATTTCTAAGTCATGTGATGTAAAATTCCATATGTGTGTGTGGGTGGGGGTGGGTGTGGGTGTGTGTTTGTATGTTTGTGTGTGTGTGTGTCATTATAGAGTGCGCCAAGGATGGCACATGATTTTAGGGGAGGGGTGTTGTTCCTGAGATTAAACTTAAGGCTCAAAGAGTAATGTCAGGCATCAAAATTTTTAAAGAGAGTGTATTTTAGAGGTGATTTTTCTACCTTAGTTATATGAGAAAAAATCCTTAAATGAAATTAACAGTATGGCATCACAGAGGTTGTCTTTCGTGTTTGAGTCAAAATTGCAATATTGAATGGTGTGACAGAAAACTACAAAACTGTGAAACAAAGTGAGGCATCAATTGTTGAGGAATCTCACCTTGTTATAGTGGAAGAAAACAAATAGTGTAACCTTGAATAAAGCATAAGATACAGTAATCCACATAGCTCACAGGTCTTGATTTACTCACAGTAAATGCAGAGGAAAAATTGCTTACTTAATAAATTACTAATGCAATATGATTACAATAGTTGTTGTACTAAATTGGAATCAAACATTTATCAAGTAATACATAAATAAGTGTTGAGAAATGGAAAAACAGAATAAACACATAACCCAAAATAAACAAAATGTGGAATCTTTGTCTACACTTATATTAATACTCAATAAGGAGAGTTTTCTCTATTACAATAGGAAAGAAGACGCCCTCAATAGATCTTCAATCTATGTATTTATACAAAATTGTCACAACTCAAAATGGTTGGAATTCTCCTAATTTAAAATAGTGAATATCTGAAATAAGAAAATAGAGCATAGAGAATGATGAGCTTCATTGGCAATCTCTTCGTCTGCTCACTGAAACACCTCTGTCTTCTAATCTTCTGGTTATTTTGGCACAATTCCCTGTTCATCATAACTTTGTTGCCATTTATCCCTTCGGCTATATTCAATCATGTAGTATCATTTTCTTACTTTCTTCCAGATGTGCTTCCCTTCCCAAATTCGATACATTGGATGCATCTACTTACTAATTTCACTAGCATCCCTGGAGGCTCAGTTGCTTGATTGGTCTCGAAAGTGTATAAATTTCTTTCTACCTAAGGAAACTTTTCCTATATCCTTTTCTCTCCTTGGTATGTGACCTATAACCACAAGCTTGGGTTCACTATCCATTTTCTTATTTGAGGGAGGTCAATCTAGTCTATATTCAGAATGGTCATTAGGGCCTCTTCCTTGTTTGTTATGGAATCATGTTGATTCTTTTCTATATTGATTTTACCTAGGGCTTCAGAAATAACATTCCCTTCAAAATCAAGTAGCCCTTTATCTAGTTATGCCAACGCTTCTAGACAAGATTTAGTCACTTCCTTGGCAAGCCTCTTGCTTTCCGTTAAATTTGTTTCCCGGACCTTCAAAATTATATCACCTCTTATATGTTCTGAAAGAGAAAGCCGATGTATATTTGAGACATCATCCTTTGATACCAATAGAACGGCCTCTTGAAATTTAGATCGAGATGAGCGAGCTTCTCTTTCTTTGATGTAGATGTTTTTTAGAGAAAGGTCAACCACCTGGTAGTACTTATGGATAGTCTCGACCTTTGTGAAGAGATATTACTGGCCTATTTATAACTTTTCATTTACCTCCAATGCTTGAGACGGAAAATATGATACCTCTATTGATGTACCTTTGGTCAAATCTATCTTGGCTTGTAATTTCTTGATTAATTCTTCCTGTTGAGTGACCAATCCTCTGTTGGCCTGTGAATTCTGATAGAGCTCATCAAGGTTAGATTTCAGCTATTGGATCTGATGTCTGTCATAGGCTCTGACTTGTTCAAAATATTTTTTCATCTTATTCCTCACATCCTGTTCCATAGTCATTATCTGGTCTTGCAATTTCCCTACCAACATGTTTCTCTATTTCAGCTACTCGGCTAGATTTTCTACTGACCACTAATTGGCCATGGTGAAGGAACCTAATGAACCTGCCATTTCCTTAGTGAATTATGAATCATCTCGGCCCTGTCCATCATACATCATTCTTTTCCTTTTCACTATTGCACCATATTTCTGATGTGTTTCTCATTTAACTATGGCCCTCCTCTTCTTTCTGAAAATGAAGTCTAAAGGAGGCAGTTATTCGGCTGGAATCAGGGTAAGATCATTTATAAAAATGACTTCGGAACTGAGGTTTCTGAAAGTATACTGTAACAGTGTCAATGAAGTGATAGGAGAACCTATTTCAGTAGATGGTTGTTGTTCAACTGTTTGAGCAACAGATGTGGCAGGTGTAGAAGGAGATGCACCTTGCCCCTGCTTCAGAAAGGCTTCGGACTGAGTTTTTTCCAGAGGGCCTAGTGGAGTTGATATTGAAGCTTCCAATTCCACTGTTGAAACTTCGACGTCCTTTAGGTTTTCCTTAGTTTTCGATTTTATAGAGCTCCTAGCTTCAAAACCTGGAGGTTCAGTTCCCTGTGTAGACGAAGGTGTCACTAGCTCTCCCTGTAATACTTTTGGCAGGCTATTTCTTTTGTGCCTCTGAAAATTGAAGAAACTAATATGTTGGTCTAGGGACAGAGTTTGGACTTTTTTCATTACTTCCTTGTATGATCCAATTCCCCTGAATATTTCATCCTATGGGGAACTCTCATGCACATACTTCTTTAAGTTGTATTGATCCAAGTGTCTTTCCATGATTTTATGTGGATGGTGCCTTTTAAATTCAATGTCAACTAACTTGACATCCTCCAGAGTTGCAGCTTCTACTTTAGAATGAACAAAGTCTAACAGTGAAAACATGCCAACCTGAAGAGGAAAGATTGGCCATACCTTTTTATGGGTCTCTTTTAATTCCTTGTTGATGCCCCTTGTCACGGTTTGGTAAGACACTTCTTGACATACTAGTTTGTCTGGTAAAAACTTCGAGAGAGCATGGGGAGGTATCGAACACCCAAAAAACCTGATGTAAGAAAAATTTTCTTCGATGTACCAGTCTTCTATTTTGCCCGAGTTTTCCATGATCCTATCGGAAATTCTGGGGCGGGGGGAAACCGTATAAGGAGATATGAATAGGCACTACTACATAATGGCATATTTCATAGAAGAAATCTCTGGCCTTGTCCTTCGACAACTTGGAGTGATAAAAATGGATAGGTTCAGCGCTGGTCTGGGTCCAGCTCCAGTTCATTAGAGGGAAAGGAGTCATAAATCAAATAGCATCCATGAGGTATGCTGACATATATAAAGGGGCAGGTTTCCCTTTGGACTTTTCCAATTGGTACTCTGTGATTTCCTTATCCATGTTGTTTGATAACATCTTGGCCCGGTTGAAAGAGTAGCCTTCGACCACTTCATGCATAATTTGTACCCATGCTACCAGGAAGGGAGTGGAGATATTCTTCCCGAATAGCCTACATAGCATCATTTCCACATAGATCATATGGGCTTCTAACCACGTTGTGGCATATATTCTGTGAGTGTCGACTCTAAAAATTTTCGGGTACCCCCACCAGTCCTTGATTAAATCGGTGAAGCTTTTATCATATTGAGTGCACTCCTATTTCCCAAAATCCACCATGAATGCAACACTGTAACTATATTTAAAAATGGGGGATAGTTTATACATTACTTGTATGTGTTCTGGTCGAAAAGACCCAACAACTACCTTTTGAGAGTTGCAAATGCTTCTGGTTTGAATGTCGATGTTCTCCAGGGCATGCCATTATACAGAATGAGCCTCGGCCACACAACTATTTTGCGTAGCTCTGACTAAGTTATGTGCCTAAGTTTAGTTGCATGAGTTTCGCTCACTTCATCGTCGGAATCCTCTGGGAAATTTATAAGCTCATGCTCTAGAATTTCGAACACCTTTGTCCAAGATTTCACAGTGTCTATGGCTCTCGATGAGGTATCTGATAGAACATATGTATTCAGATTTACTCTTTCACCAGTTGGTTTATCCATCTTTCGTGGTTCCATGATATTGATGAAATCGGAATGGGTTACATGTTACAGGGGAATGTGTGTGCTTCTCAGTTGGCTAAAACTTCCTATTCTATGAGAATGCAAATGGAATTCAAAATCAAGCATTCTTATTCACCCCAGGTGAATTGATTCGAGAATACCTTTTATGTTGATAAATTTATTTGCCTTATTGAGAAAATCTAGATGGTGATCTAAAACCTACATTAAAATCATTACCATCAATTTGTGATTAATTCTATTAATATCGACAGTTCGCGATCGGGACTTTTGGATGAAACAGGTTTGAAATTTCTCGAATCGTGATTTCACGAAAGTCTAATTACGAGATAATATCCTTTAAAACATTAATTAATCATGTTTAACTTTAAGTGTTTTTGGATATTCAGACTTCAGTATTTTTAACAGTAGCTTGAGATAGAATCCCCAAAACCCGAAACTGTGAAATGATTAATTAACAGATCATCATTTTTTAGTTTTAATTAACCCTGTTTAAGTTTGAAGTGTTTTGGAAGTTCGGACTTCAGAGATTTCAGGATGTGATGGATGGTAAAGGTCCGAACTCCGAGGTGCGAAGTTATTAACTACATTTTAATCAAAATTAACTTAACTAATTAAGGTTTAATATTTCGGCATTTTGTTGCTTCGTGGATTTGCAAGTTAGCTCTTTATTATATTTTTGAAAGGCTACTTCCTGTAGTGACGTGTTGAAGATGATGTCGTTTTAGATGATGTGTCGAGACTTGGGGGTGCCACGTATTGCCTAGAATCGTATGAATATTCAGATGAAAAGGTCAGAAATAGATGCCACATGTCAACCCAGGGAAATATTCAAAAGGTACACATGTACCATGACTTGTGTCCTTTAAATTTTTATGAACATTGATAATAGACACTTTTCGGGTATCAAGACTTTAAGCATTAAGACCTATCGAAACGCCCGAAGGTCCGAAGCGACCTTTATATATTTGACTCTTTAACAATCAGGCAGCTCCAAAACTCAAGGAAAAAGGGGATCGTTCGATCAACTGGGGAACTTTATCAATGACGAATATCATGTGCCCCTTGTGACTAGTAGAAAATTTGATTTAAGCATTTTGATAGTTTATTTCTGAGTTGCCGCTTTGGGAAGGATGAAGTTGAGAAATTAAAGTTTCAATCTTAGGATTATATATGTTCCAACAGGGGGAATGTAACATCCTCATTATAATCCCCAATTTAATTAATGCTTATGTAGATATAATGTGTGGCTACTTCCAAAGTGATTTAATACGTGAATTGTGTTTCAATGTTTTAATAATAAAATGTGATTCCAGCTGCTAAGGGGACATGGACAAGAGATGGGGGCTGAATTAATTCACAAGAGGGGGGAGTGTCTAGGATAATGGCCAATAGGGGTCCAAGGGGGGGATACCCATGTATATTAATTTAACTCATTTTCCTAAATTTGCTATTTGTATATTAACCTTCCAATTTCTTATTGAGTGTCCCCAAAGCCAATCATTGAATACATGTAAGAGGGTGGGTGTGAGTGGTCACATCCCAAATTTATTGGGCACATGGGGGTTGACTATAATCATCTTGGGGAAGAGTGTGAGTCAATAAATGCAAGCAAAAGAGAGGAAATTCATATGTTTTCGGGGGCAATACTTTTTGGACAGGTCAAGAGGAAGAGAGATGGTGGAAAAGTGGGATAGATGTAGGAGAATATCAATTGGGTTGAGATTTTTATGAGTTGTGAGTGGACTATGAGAGACCACCCTCTTTTGTGTATTTCTAGCCTAAGCTCGAGAGTGACTGGCTATTGAGATTTGGAACAATCAGTCTATGGTTGGGTGGAATGTCCATCCCAAGCAATTGGTTTCACAACTCTTGTTTAAAGATAAGTGTTTTATCTTGTTTCCATGTTGTTCACATGTGTTATTTGTGTGCATGAACTTTGTGTAAATGAGAATGATTTATATGTTGTTGTAATGAGTTGCTTAGCTGCATTTCATGTTGTTATTATCATGTTGTAGATGATTTTATTTTATGGTTGTAAACAATAGCTAAATCTGTTTTAATTCGTAGTTGAAAGCTACAAGAAATTAGTTAATTGTAAATGAATTAATTTAGTTAGCAGAATTTTTTTTTTATGAGTATTCTGCACCATAATGTCCCTTGGTTGGGTTGGGGGATGTTATATTTTTAATTTGATTTTATTCACTTTCTTAGTTGAAGGCCATAGCTCTATAAATGATTGAACGCTAACTCCCTTATTCATTTCTATGACAACTCCTTTGCACCTAAACACCCTATCACCTCTATTAACCACACACCATTCTATTGTTTTGTTGATAATTTTCCTTTCCAATACCCATTCTCATGTTGGCTCTTTCATATGAGACCTCGCCATATAATATTA